>LPNX011077294.1:35001-83705 GCA_001517045.1 Pseudotsuga menziesii | reverse complement strand
CAACAAAATCGATGGTGGGGCTTTTGCCTTGAGCTCCTCACCACGATTAATCACAATATATACATCATGCAAACGGGGTCAAAACCGGGGACGTGACAGCTGTAACTATTGGATCATGGGTAGTGAAGGAATTGGAACTGCTACTGCTAAATCATGGAGAATATGTCACAGCTGCAGGATAAAAATGTAACTGTAAATGTTGATGCGGCTGTAACTGCTGAAACTGTGAAATGGAGGAATCTGAACTGCTGCTGATAAATAATGGAAAATGTGGAAGGAAGAAAGTGGAACTATGGTACACTCATAGATCTGAAGTCATGTTTCTGCAACTGTTGATGGAGTCATGAGAAAGAATGTATAATCTTCACCTGCTACAAAACTCGATGGTACAATTCTAGTCATGCGAATAAATGTGTCGATGTCGAGCATGAAAAGAAATCATTGGATTACCGGCCATTAATGAATGTCGTTAACCAATGTGAGGCAACTCACCAGTGATGTCAATGAGTGCCAAGGTACCCAAGTACATCTTGCAAAGTGAAAATAGATGTGATGATGTCGAGCCACTTGCAAGATCTGACGATCAAGGGATATTGATATATTCCCATGATTGTCAGCGAGATAACTTTCCATTAAGGCATGCAAACCTCCAGGTACTCAGAATGAACTCTAGTCTATATCCCAAATAAGGTGTTGAGGTCGATGGGGCAAGACTTTTTGAAAGGTGGGCCTTAAGGAATCCCACATCAGTCAACGCAAGTTGGTACAAAAATATTGGTGGGACTATAAGTGAAAAGATCTCACAGTCAAGCAATGGATATGGCAAGGCCATGTAGTCATGGAAAGGGAGCTGGTTTTATTCAGAAGGCAAACTGTAATGGAAAAAGAACTGAAAAAGATAAAGGGATGTATGCAACTTAGAATGATAGGTATGTGTGAAGTCATGACAGATAAAGCGATGGAAAGTGGACTTCAAGACATGGATGATGAAGGTGCTCTCAAGGATAAATATGGGTAAACATTCATGACGCAAATGTGTTTATGAATGGTTTCTGTGTAACAATAAACGCCATAATGTTTATGATGAATAACGGCTCCTTCAAGCTTTCTATCAAAAAGTTTTGTGATTCTTGAAAAATCACTTTAGCAGTAAAATGCGATTGTCTTTGAACCTGAAACAAAACTTAGTACAAATTCCTACATGAAACTTAGTAGTGAATATGTATTGAATATAGTTTCCCCTCCCCAACTGATCTGGTTGCATGTCCTCATGCAGCCTAACATGAAACTTATGAGAAGTTCGTAAAAGAAAACATATCATGTGGAAAGAAGTACATAAGCTGCAAAGAAAATGTCAGGAAGAAATAAAATGCGTTATGCCTGTTTCCATTGTGCTCAAGGTTCGTCATTGATTGCTGCTTGAAGTGATTCGAAGAAAAACAATTCAACGTTAATCATAAAAGAAATTTTAGGAAAAATGAAAACGTCCATTTGCAACTTTATTTTTGTTCTTGGTTGTTGTTGTTTTTTTACTTTTTATTGTTTGTGATTTTTATATTTTATTTTCTTTTGCAAAATAAAATTTTTTTATTGATAAAACAAAAGAAATAATTTTTATAATTTTATATAATTTTCTTGTTTTTGTTTTATTTTTACAACACACAAATAAAAGTGGCAAAAACACTCAAGATTTAACTTATCCGAGGTGTGTTCCTAGGCATTCAACATTAATGTCTCAGCTCTTTAACAAAACATTTAAAATTTAAAAAATTTAATAGCTGTAACAGCCAGCTGCGACAACAGCTACACCGTCTAGCTACAACACCACCTCAACAAACCAGCTGCAACACTCAGCTACAACACCCGGCTGTAACAGCCAGCTGCAACACCACATAACTGCGACAAGCGCCTACAACAATGAGATTCAACAACCAGCTACAACAACCAACTGCAACACCCGGCTGCTACACCCAGTTGCGACAGCCACCAAAACCTGTAACAGTTAGCTATAATAATTGTGTATGTGTTGAGTTGAGGTTTAAGTGTTTTCTGTAGTTTTTGAGATGATCAGAGTTGTACATTGTCAAATATAACTGAATATTTAAAGCATACAATTCTCTCCATAGGTAATTTTTATTGGGAGGCGCATAGCCACTTTGATTCCTGAAACATGGGCTGCAATTTACATGTTAAATTTTGCAGAAATCATTATAAATTACATGCATACCTGCCCCATGAGTATCGATCGGTGATGAATGATCCACTCCATAATAGATAATTGTGTCCAGCCCCTAGAGCTAATCCTGCATGCGTTTCTTATACCTTTACTGTAAATTCATTTCTAATACGCTGCACTGTCAAACTTCAGAAGCTCACAAGCAAAGCAGCACTACCCGTGTCTTGCACAAATCTCAGAGTTCAAATCCATTCTTGTGGCTTGTTATTCTCATGTCTACTCTTTATTAATTGGCATACACAACATTTCATTATTTAATACAGACTATAGATAATTGCAAATTTGAATTTGTATGCATGTGAAGTCTGTCTACGAGGATTTCGAGATAAGGAGTGTTGCCTTCTTTCAACCTGCACGAGTGGATACAACATTTATTTCATATCAATCTAAGTCGTAGCTTTGTCAATTTTTTCCTTGGTACTGGCTGCCTCATTACTCAGCTTCTCCTTGAGACCTCATCGTGTATTTCTCCATGTGTATCGGTCTGCGTAACTGAGTAACTGTGTATCAGCATGTATTGTTTACTGAGTAACTGTGTAAAAGGCACCTAAAATCCTGAGTGAAGCATATCGCAAATGAGACAACAGTCACCCAAAATAATCAACGACCAGCGCGATAGTTTAGTCAACACTGCGTGCTCCCTGCTAGTATGGTGGTTAATTGCTGTTAGAGCAACTTGAGAAAAACAAATGAGTGTTAAGCCAAAAGAACATTTTAAGAAATGTTATTGGCCCGGGAAGAGCCAAAGTAGTTTGGTTTTTGGAGATTTTCCCACGAGAGGACATATATTCTTAAGAAATATGATTTGAGCCTTTTGCATGGTAAGTTCTACATCCTTTGGAGTTTGGACCTTTGCGCAGCTTAATGGTAAGCTGGACCTTTTGCACGGTGAGTTGATACGCGTTCAGAGTATTCTTATTTTATGTCCAGCTCTATCTAAAAGAAATCCCATCACACTTGAATTGGTTTCCAACACTACACCCACCGAGGTTCAGAATCCCTATACATGGCGGTGAAGAAAGGTCTGTAGGTCGAGACCCCATCGGTTGAATCAGATCGAGAGAGGAAAAGAGAAACCAGCGTAATGCCATCCCTAAAAGTTGATATATGATAGACGCAATGTTCGTGCCCTTATGGCCTCTGAATGTCCCATACCTGTACAAGTTGATATATGATAGACGCAATGTTCGTGCCCTTATGGCCTCTGAATGTCCCATACCTACTGTACAGGCCGTCTTCACCACTTTTATTGGCTCTTTCGTTCAGCTAGAATGCCGTGTGGACCTCGGGTCCATCCATCCAAAGGTGTTGGCACTAAAAAATATACCCCAAGTTTAGCGCGCAGACCAACAATAAAAACCCACTAGTATCGGTATTTTAAATACCCTAGTAAGGGTAAGTTTTAACCCGAGACACTAGTTAAGATCACAGAGATGGGTTTAAAAGATATAATAGATATGAAATACTCTCTTGGCTTCATCAAATCGTTTCATGTAAAATTTTAAAACTGTACAGTGTATTTTAGTTGATGGGAAAAGAAAGCATCCAAACGAATCCTCACGTGCCCAAGCTTTAAAACGAGCAGTCGGCTATAAATGGTTTGACAAGATTGATAAATACCTAGATTTTGATCCAATAGCTCTCTCTTCGCTTCAATAGGGAGTATGTTGAGATAAAGGCATAGGTCATAGCCATCACCTGCAGGTCTGGAACAACAACTAATGACAATATTGATGTGAGGAGCCGTGAAAGAAAGTCTACCACCTGGATGATTTTGGTCTTTGTAGTAAACAAGATTTGCATTCATCTTGGAACTACATAATCGGACTGTACAATCTTCGGATGCAGATAAAATCAATGCGCGTTCAATGTGCATGTGAATTTTATATCTTTACCTAGAAGGCATCAGTGGTTGGGCACACGGATATCGTCAGGATCGAGATTCTTTTCCTGTTCCAACAATATCCCTCCGCATTGAGCTATTTCCATAATCGTATGCATGTTGCAGTTCTTTGTGAGAAGCTAGGCCTCAAATACTTCCTGGAAGGCCTAGGCAAACCGACGCGAAATGAGAAAATTGATGAGAAGTTCCAGATCTCTAGCACTTAACGTGCCCTTCTTCTCGGCTTGGAAATAACTCAGCGGCAGCGGAAGATATCTTCCTGGTTGCAGCATTCACCTCTGCACCGTTGGATTGTGTCTCATTGGTGGCTACGTACAAACATTTCTTGTGACATGAAGTTCATTTGTGAAGTTGTAGGGTCATGGATGTATCATAAATCTTATAATATTCTTTTCAATTAAGATTTAGATTTTTTTATTATCAAAATTACCAATGGTGTCAATTGCTTTTTATCTATACCTTAGCTATGATATATCATAGCTACCAGCTTTTTATCTATACCACAACTACTAGATTTTTATCTATGCCAGTCAATATAGGGTATGATGATGCACCAAAAATCTTGTATATAGAAAATTCTTGCTCACCCTCCAAAGAGAAGGAACAATTCATTGATAATTTTCATGAGTTCAACGATATTTTTCTTGGTCTTATGCTAACCTACGGTTATTTGATCTTGGAATTATCCAACATGCAATTACCATTAAAGAAAATGTCACTTCAGAATGGGTAGCGAATCGAAAAGATGGGTTCATTCCCTCCTGCCGCGCTTTTTGATACATTACATTACGCTCCTGGAAGATTTTCAAAGGAAGCTCTACTCATTCAGCAAGATTGATATACCAAAACTGCCATTAGAATTCATGTTTACCATGGTAAACTTCATTTAAACCTAAGTAGAAAGTATGGCAATTTACACAGCTGAGAGGTGGTGATCGAAAGACACAAGGATGGAAACCATGTCGTTGATGATAGTCTGGATTTTTGTTCAGGATTTGTTTTATGTAAGGATTCAGCAGTTGAAACCGCCATAAAGAACGCGTCATGGATCAAAATGGAGCGCAAAGTTTTTTTTTAACAAAAATCTTGCATTTAATGAGCCAAACTTTTGGCATAGTTAGAATGATTTTGACGATTTTTCTCCCAACTAACTTAGCAAATGCGTGAACGATTTCAAGAAGTTTAAACCGCCACCATCTAAAAGATATATTACCATACATTTTTAAAATAGATGGCATGGTCAGTTCTGATTTGGATATGCTTTTATTAAGATCGTTTATAAAAATCTCATTCAATTTCCTTTTTATAGAAAAAAGAATCCAACTATGAATAACGTCCCTTATCATTCCTAAAGAGTCAGGCCACAATTGGTCAAATGAGGTGGATGATCTGCCATGCAACTTAGCAGATACGTGAAGAATTTGTAGGCAGTTGAAATTGCCAGAAATGGATTCCCAACAACCAGATTTGTAAAAAAAAGAGAAATTTTGGTTGCGTTTAATTTATTAGTTTTAGACTGAGGCAAGAGCTTCAGATCAGAATGATTTTATTGTTTTGCAGATTTTGATTCAAGGTAAAAAGATGAAGTTGATTAGGTTTCGGATGAAGGAGAGAGATGGCATTACTACCACTCAACCATAAATAAACCAGACTCAAAAGACATACTTCAATTGTAACACAGGATTAGCCACTGTTTCAGTTTAAAAAATTTCAAAGAATGCACTCTCAACCCATTTGAATTTGCAGGCCAATTTTATTTATAAATTGAAAAAGTTTTAGTAAATGGAGATAAATGATTTGCAGAATGAGGCATTAATTTGTTCATTTTGTTTTATCTTATGTGTTTCAGCTACAATTGTTACAGCTGATGTTTTAGCTTGGAGTTATTGTTTCAGCTGCTCTTTCCCCTACAATTGTTACAACATTTTAGCATGGATCTTTTGCAGGCCACTTATTCGATTTTTATGAAATAATTCTAATGCGCCTACTGTTTTAACTATAGATCCAGGATGGAGTGCACAAATATAGAAAATTTCAGAAATGGTTTGGCCTAGGCATTATTTGCAGAGTTAATTTTCAGGCAGCTACACGATGAAGGATGATGGCAAAAAGATGGCTGCGACCCCAACCGATGAGAAGCTTACAGGCGTGACACTACTTCAGCTATTGTTTAAGCTCGGAGTTGCTTTTTTTCAGCTTGGAGTTGCAACTACTTTTCAGCATTATAATTTCAGCAATTGTTTAGCTTAAAAATGAATTTGCCACATGAATTTGCAGACTAGTTTTATTTTACAAATTGAAAAAGTTTTTAGCAAATGGAGATAATGAATTGCAAAATGAAATCGATTAGGTATGTTCCAAACATTAATTTATTATTCCTGAAAAAATTATAAAACATCCTACTTTCTGATCATCACGATCGCACGAAGCGCGGAGAAGAGCATACTTATTGTGGTTGAAAGAAAAAAAACTGAAAATAAAATCCTACATACTCTATGCTAATTGGAATTTAGAAAACAGTTACATATAGTTAAATATCCAGTGTAGTCATTCACGTAACACTAATACGAATATGTTCAATGTTAATTTTGCAAATACAAGATGAGGATAAACAGAAATGTGTGAAATTAATTGTTGTGACTATGAATTATCTACAAAAAAATTTAAAAAAAATTGTTCTAACCTAGTACTCACTTGAAACCATCGTTCGTAGGCATAGTTTTCACTCCTTAGATCATGCTGCAACCCCTCGTGGTCCTCCTTGATCTCTTTCTCACATGATTGTCCGTTATTAGATGTGTAAGATTCTTCATATGTTGATTCCTTGTTCATTGTTGGAGGAGTAATTAAGCTCTCAGCTGCTGTCAAGATCTCCTCTTCGAGAGAAGAGGAGATCCCTACTTTTGCAAGGATCTGAGTGACTTTTTCCAAGCTTAAACTCATTGTTAAATCATTTTGAAAAGGGATTCTTACAACACCCAAATATAAAAAAAAAAAATTAAATAAACACTCTTTCTAAAATTAAAAAACACTCTATACAAAAAAAACAATTACTCTTCACAGTTGCAAAAAACACACTTACTGAAATTGAAATTTACACTTGCAGAATTGAAACACTCTTTGCAGAAATTGAAATTCACTCATTGTAGAAATTGGAATTCACACCCTAGTGTACGCTTGCAGAAAATTAATCAAACTAAACTTCATTCCATCATGCTTCCCCGGCAACGACGCCAAAATGTTGGGCCGAATTAATGTCGTTTTAATTCCGTTGTAGTATTTACCCAACCATTTAATTTGTCAATCTGAGGTTCATAGGCTTACGAAGCACATGTAAAGTATATGCAGGACTGAAGCAAAATTAAGCTAATCTAACCCCCCGTGAAACTAATACTAATCTAATCTAACCCCCCTTAAGCTGAAACACGCAATTACTAGTCTAATGCAGGAAGATGAAACACACGACTGAAAGTAAATTGTATAAAAGAAAGACAATATATGAAGAGGAACAAGACAACACATGTGAGCTCACATTAACAATAAAGCAATCTTAATTTACATCACAAGAATCAATCATAAATCATGAAAGCATCAAACTAAGATTATGAACAAAAACTATGAATTCTCTTCTCCATATTACAAAGTTAAGACTAACTTCTACAATCTACTATCTATCTCTGATCTATATCCTATGATTAATCAAAATTCTAGATTAATGAAATGAAGAGAGAACACTCTTTTTTATACATGAAGGAGATAACCATCTTATAATGAGAGATTCATTATTCTCTCAACCACTCTCAACTAATTTCCTATTATTACAAGATATGATCCCTTCAAATCCTCTACATGTCTCTCACAAATTCTCCACATGTCTCTCATAAATCCTAAATAGGATATGTCAACCAAATCTTCATGATCTTCTCATTAGAATTAGCTTGAATAATTATCTCGTTGAAATGGTGGAGGAGATATTCAAGAAGTCTTTTCTTGAATTAATCCTTCACATATTCCTACAAATTACAAAGCTTATCCATACTTGAGATATTAGTGAAAAACATGTTAATTTATAATATTTTAATCATAAATCCACTTATAATACTAAAATGAATAAAGTGGAAATAATAAGGTGAAACCCACATATATGTATGGAAATGGTATGATAAAAGGTCAATGGGACGATGAAATGTGAGAAATAGCAGAAGATAAAGTGGATGAAAATATGACATTTTCGAGTCTCAACAAAGATCAGGGCCATAATGAATTCAACTTGGGGTGTTGAAATCTCTACAAAGTTTTACTTTCATCCTCTAAAAATAAATTCTACATCAAATATAATTAAGGGAGATATGTAAGAGAATTAAAAATTACTAAGGGAGATGTTAAAAACAAGTTGAAAAAAAAGTGTTCATGTCTACAGGATGTTGGAAAAGAATAAAATAGCCAAAGGAGTAGGTAGATGTATTTTTCCCTCTAAAAGTGTCTTAATTGTAGATCGACCTCCAATGGCATTCCTTGGACCTAGATGAGTTACATAAGGCTACTCAAGATATGAAAAATGGTAAATTCCCAGTATTGAATAAGATTCCTTGAATTTTCTACAAAATAACATATGGTCTATTATGGGTAAAATGTTTGTCAACTTAGGATAAGGACTGGACCTTGTGACCTTTAAGGCTCATCAAAACTATCCCTCCAAAAGAGTTTGATCCTATCACTTTGTCTTAGCCAATTGCCAATATTATCGACATTAAGGCCTCCATAAAAATTTAGCATTTTTCTTTTTACCTCCACTTTTAATAAATTACTTGTAGAAGACATGACCAGTATACCTTGTTGGCATATGGGTATTTAAATAGTACTAGAATTAACAATTATTATTATTTATTATAACTAACAATTATTATTATTTAACTAGTACAAAGGAGATCCGCCATCTAAGCTTAATAACGGTAAAGAATACAAGGAAAACATGTAAAGACAAGTGAAAAGGAGTAGCAAGATTCATAGGTTAAGGGATATCAGGTTAGGACCATGGAAAACAACCATAATAAACCAAAAATCGTAACAAGCTAGGGATTGAACTGCAAAATTAGAGCTTCCATACAACAAACAATAAGTTTCCTATATCACCAATGTTGATAGAATCCATGCCCAAACTCAAGTAAGGTTGAAACTTTGCACATAAACTACATGAAATACACAAAAAATCATTTACAACACTTGCAAAGTTATACCTAGAATATTTTTTGTAAAATGAGCTTGATGTGTAAGGTGTCTAGGACCACATTTAACTCTTTCCAACCATTAAATAAGGGAAGCTTTCCATATATATAAGCATCAACTGATATTTCCCTAAAGAGTCCAGGAACATTGTTTTCAAGGCCTTTACTGATGGGCTTACATTTAAGTCAGGTGCAGTCAGGTGACAGGTGTCTTTGGAGTCACTTCTGGTGGGGCATGAATATTGGGTTTATTCCATAAAAGCAACAGCCTCCATTGAAGACTCAGTTCATGATAATAATGAATGTTGAGTCACAAGTGCTATCACGGATCATTTTATCAGCATCATTTGACAAGATCATGATAAGCAGGTGACTGGAAGAAAGACTAAAATTTGGGTCAGTGACTTTACTTTAGGAGAGTTAATCCATTAGGCTTTAAGATTTTATGGAGCATTTTAGGATCCAAAAAAGAGACTCCATTATGATTCATGGATATGGTGTACATTTTTATCTTTGAAAAAATATCAGTATGTCATTTGAGTAGAGGCAACCACAACTAATTCTATTTGTCCATTCTGCCAGAAGTGTTAGATCTGGGATGAGCAAATCCTAACTAGTTTATGTTGTCGATTGGTCATGACCAAACAACACGATTATTTGCCCCATGGGATAGAGATAAGGATGGTGACAGAAATATCATGGCAAGAAGTTGCTCATCCACAAATCCATGGTCATGATATTAATACTATATCTATTACAAAGGGAGAAGGAAACCATCATTACATTACTAGAGCAGATTTTTTTTCTAGAGGTTGTTCTTGTTGTGTTAAATGAATAAAATTGGGCTTGGAATACTTTTGAACCTCACAATATTTTCCATGATGGAAATAAATTGTTCTTTATATGTTGTAAATATTATTACAGGCGGATTATGAGACACAATTATCTTTTATCATGGCACCTTCATTTTGAATGCGAAAACCTACATTTGGGTTTTAGGATCCTAGTTTTAGCACTTAGTTGTACTATACACCCAGCATAAAGCTACCAAGAAATACCTACAAATCTTATTTAGTTGGCCAGTTTGTACGAATGACTAACCCGCACATTGGAAACATAGGTATTCATACAAATGATAATGATTCAAATCGATGTTGTCGAGGAGGATTAGTTATTTGAGATCTGAGCACATGTGTCTCGAACTAGAGATCAACATAATCACTACCAAAGTATTGGAGAAAAAGAAAAGTCATTGGTATCTATGATGTGGACACTCATGCAATCACTCAAATATCAAGAGAATATGGACGGAGTAATTAGTATTGATTCCTCAAAATCTATCATCTGATGATGAATTACTGGGTATGTTTCACTCATGGGATGTAGTAGGCATGAATCTGTTTCAGGTGTCACTTGCTCTGAACCATATGAATAGAAAAATACAAGAAGTGCAAATGAAATTTTAACACTAATGCAAAATATTATGACATGTTGTAGATCATATGGCATTGTTATCAAGCACAATATACTAAGGCGCATAGCTCCATATGGTTGTGAAATGACTATTGTGTTGTCCACATGTTCGTATTCAAAAGTTATGTCACTGAATCCTAATGGTGTATTGTTCAATGATGGACCCATCACCATGCAACATGGGTAATTTTAAAAAGAAATGGGCACGAGTTGAAGGGCTACCAACAATCACGCAGGAGGATTCATGTGTCACTTATTTGTTATCTTGAGTTATCTTACATGCAAGGAGGTGCAACTAAGAATTTTATGTGCTATGTTTAGAATTCAATATAACAACTAAGTGACACATACAATGTCCTCCTGTGTGATTGTTGTTATCCCTTCAACATGCAGTTAAGAAGTTTCTATGCTATTTTTATAACAGCAGATGGGCGTTGGGTTATCTCGAGTTACCGTTCATGAAAAGGTATGGTTAAAGAGAAGTTACTTACCAGTTATCAAACAATAGACTAATAGTTGGCGTGTGTGATAAACTCCATCTCTCCCTCTTAAATCATTGGTGAATTTTCCACGTATAAACCTAGCTTCATATTTAATGTGAGACAAAGTATCTACGTCGAGCTCCATCTGCTGTAACAGCAACCGGGTTTTCTAAGGTACATGTACAAGAACAAAGATAATTTATACAAAAATCACTATAATTAGATCCTATATAGTCCTAGTATATTTAAGTTCGCATTAAAGCTATTCAAATTTTAAAAGAGTCGTGTTGTGGCTACATCTGGAGAGTTACCGATAAAACAAAATCCTGCAATATTGGTAAAATTTTGGTTTTAAATATAAGATATAGGAAAAGTATAATCCTTCAGATCCATAATAATACTGAGATATGAACAATATCTTGGGAATCAATATTTTAGTGTAGTTGTGATGTCCTGTGATTTGATAGTTTTTATTCTTTGAAAGACTACCCAGAATTCAGGAGAGACTAGTTTTGGACCCCCAACTCTAGAATAGGTACACACAAGGAAACATATAAGCAACGTTGTTTTACCTCTATGGAAAGGTTCCTACAAGACCTATCTATTATTCTAGAAATTCAATCAGAAAATCCTAGGGCCAAGGACCATTATGATCTCTTCTGGGAATAATTTTCATTTCAGGGGGCAAAAATGAGCATGATCAAATCATGGATGCAACCCCAGATGTGTACTAAGCACCAAATGTAAGTCCATCGTGAAATTCTAGGTCAATGTAAGGACTGCAACAACTAGTCCTATAATTCATGTTCTTTATATGCTATCGCAACCCCTTTGTAGGATTTGTAGGTCCATTATTGTATATCAAATAGTTACCAATATTTTTGGGTTCAGGATCAATATGGGCATAGTGTTTCATAGCCGGGAGGGAGATGGGGACATGAAAAATTGGTGTTGTTCTCATGCTCCAAAGGGATTCCAACTTGCAGTAGTTATACTTTCATGGATTGTATTTATACTATTTATTTTCATGCCTCACCCTGTCAGAGGTTAGTTTCTCTCGAGGAAAAATAATGTGTAGGACTTTGTATAGTTTCATGCATGTGGAGATCATATCAAGCCTAAAGCTAATCTTTCTTTAGATTCCTTGTATCTAATATTCATGATAAACATGGAGAATATAATAATATACAACTACTTTGTGCAAAGGGTAAGCATATATGCAGTGATTCTCAAGGTTTATGTTTTCCATGTACGCTGGCTGGTTTCAAGGTTTAAATGACAAGAATGAGAGATATTCCTGGGAGTATGCTAATAGAAACAGGGGAAAGAAACTAAAATTGGGACAAATCATGGAATGCAATGAGAATATGGTGCAAGAACAAGTCAAATTGACAATGAATTTCACATTTAGATTAATAGATGGCAAGATTACAGTTTCATGTTTTCCTTCACCATCATATCATTCAAATAAAAATCCATCTATTAAGAATGATAATTTGGAACATATTAAACGTGCACCTTATGAAATATCTTCATCTTCCAATGTGGAAATAATCCCATCCTTGATGAATTGGGGGTCTCGGCCTTGATTTTCCTCTTCAATTTCTATCTTGACAGTGTTGAATATCTGCATGATATTATTTTGCATGTCTTCAATCCATTCAGTGCAAATTCATAATTTTATGCCTATAGTTTTGAAGATAAGGTAGTAAGTATCCCTCATAAGATGGTTCCAATAATTGTTTTTTACCAAGGATGTTGGATTTTCCTACAGCGAATATCGTTATGCAAACCAGCTTGGGTGTATTTTTGGTTCAAATCCAAGGTGAAGGTGTGGAGTTTCCTTACAGAGTTAAAACTTGTATGGTTATAAATGCCTTCTCTAGGACTAGACTAAATGACAACATAACATTTTACAATCCTTTTTATTGATTACTCTTTGTTGAAGAAATATCTGCGTGGATAGAAAATTCAGAAGATAGTTCAACACAATCAATAGATGATGTATGTAAGACAGATGTTGCTTTTTAAGTTGGCAACAAAAACGTATTATAAAATAAATATTCCTGATTTGGGTTTGGAATAGATGTGACAGACATTAAATTCCTTGGAGTAAAATCATCGGGAATATAGGAAATAAATATGCATTGTAGCAGTGAAGTCATGGAGCTAGACATATACACCTATATGGAGGAAAAATATCAAGCGATTTATACATAATTTTGAAAAATACCTTGCAAGGCACAACACAAACAATGATAGTGCCTCTTGAAGTAGATATAATTGATAATCCAAGAAATAATACACCCACTCACCCTGTATTAAAATTATAAATTCTAATATTGTGAATAAGGGAGAGAAAACAATCAAAGTCGCTCTATCATTGGATAAGGATGGGTCATAGATAGTAAGACTAGAATAAATATGTGAGAGTTCTGGAGATGCAAACCTTCTTGAGATTTACTTCTTGCATGGTTTGATCCTTGTACCAGGGATAGTGACATGTGTGGCAACAATTACAGTAAGGTAAGGTAAGGTCACTATAGATTGAATTATATCTACAATTTTGAACATACCATAGAAATATTGAATAATATAGTTTTCAAATGGAAGTTGGTATGAGTGCTAATATTGAATGGTGAGGAAATTGCACTTGGTTCCTGCATCACCCAGAAGAATACTACACCAAAATCCTACACGGCTCTATTTTAGTTGTTCTTGAAATTCAGGCCAATTAATAAATCGAGCATAGAATGCTCATGAGCATTCTATATGGGTTATTAAGTAAACCATATGAGGAATTTTTCCCAGCAATGAGGAATAATATCCCATAGATCTAATGCATGTTCCCAACAATGTGACTAACTACTCAACAATGAATATACTTGCCCAAATCTGATATATGAAGTATATAACCAATGGTACAGACCCCTTGAGCTTGTTTTTGCAGTAGAAGGACAATATTGGCCCCTTTCTTGAGGTTATTATGGCATAAATAAGTGGTACGAACTTTTAAATTGAAAAAGACAACCCATATTTGGTGGCGTGCCCCCCCTACCTTGGCATTCTCATCTTGGATCAGATGGTTTCGTCTTCCTTACTCTGGAAGTGGTATTCTTCTTAACCAAAAATCCCTCACCAACAAGAAAACCCCTTGGAAATGCACTGTAAACTCCTCCATAATGAAGCATAATGGAAAAGGTAATATATTTCCATCACCAAATTAGCTAGATTTGATGTGTAAGGTGTTTACAACCACTCATAATCGATTCACAAAATTAATTGCACATATTGATCTCTACTGGTAAGAGATTTGTAACGAGGTTATTTTCCACTATGAAGAATCGAACTATGCCATAAAATCAACTACTAATATTGCAGCAATAGTGAAATCTTGGCACATTTTTCTTAAAAATGACTAATATGGTTATCAAAAAATTAAAAATACCATTCATGGACTATCATGACCGAAATTTATCAGTCATATTCACCAAAATCCTTGGTGAATCCCTCATGCTCTTAAAGGTCCCATTTGCTAACAATTAGCCTTTTCCTCTTGATAACTTTATCAAAATCTGGTTTTACAATTGGTGGCAGAAGAATTTGTAACAAGAAAAAATTTGGATATGAAGCAGTGTTCAGGTTCTTTAAGAAAAGGAAATGATCTACAAATGCATAAGGCAAATAAGAGAGACCTTAATGGTTTTCAAAGTACCTTGGCCACTAGGCCTTCTGCTGCAAGTTCTTGCATAGTAGTCTGCACGGCACTAGCTTCCCTGGGACCACATGGAATCCACATCTCCCCTTCCTTAGTTGAAAACTTTTTAAAGAACATGGCATCTTGAGTTTTACGAACTGGTTCAAACAGTACATATTTAACCTCCCATGACAAACAACAATTGAGTACAACTTCAAAGATGTATACATTACTCTTGCACACTAGGAAAAGAACTTCTGCATTTGTTCTCTGCTATGTCTTCTAACCAATGGGGAAGAAAACAAAGAGATGATAAATACTTACACAAATAGCTATATCAGAACTAGAAAATCCCTCTGTCTTGCGTTCCAGTTCCTCAAAATCAATCTCAGTTAAGTTGTGAGGTGTATCACCTACATGGACCTAGTCATAACATACACGATGACATAATTATGCATCTGGTATCTGGCACAATTCGAACAGTGTAAGGAGAGAAATATTCATTTTACATCCAAACTATTTTCTACCATTTATATTCCATTCATTTAATACATCCCCATTCTACAGTTGTGCACTCCTATTTCTGATTATAATGAATGAAGAAAGATGCATGGACAATGGTCAACCTTGAACAGATGTTTCCTTGCATTGAACTCTGGTGGTGGGATGTAAATTTGTTTGTCAAATTGATGCCTAATTTCCGGAAATAAATGCAATATCCATGAGGAATGAGCATTCTCAAGTATTTTCAATGTATATCCTTTTTTAAACTTCTAGCAAGTCAAATGAATAGTTCACATCTAATTAAAGGGATTTTCTATTTGTTACGGGGATATTTTCAACCTGATCCAATGCATATGGAGTGTTGGTGGCAGCTAGAACGAGAACTTTATCATCATTGTTTCCTACACCCTGCACAAGGGAAACAACATAAAAAGATAAAAATCATTCTTTACATGAAAGGGAGGATAATTCACAAGCCATTCATTAGAGGAAATTTGAGGTCTAAAATGGGCCTCCTAAGGAAAATAATAAAATAATAGTTAAAATAATAAAATAATAGTTATTAATTTTGGAGAAAGAATAAAAAAAACTACATTTTTTGTTCGTATTTTTGACATATCTCCTTGTGGTTTTACTCAAATTCCGAGAGGGAGAGCTCATTGGATGCGGAATTTAATTCTGCATGCAACAAGTACTCACATTGCATACTTTTAACGGACCCCGATACCCCAAAAATAAGAAATACCTGGAAAAATGTGATGATGACATCATCATCATGTTTTTCCAAGTATTTCTTATTTTTGGGGTAGCATGGTCCATCAAAAGTATGAAGCATGGGTACTTGTTGGATGCGGAATTAAATTCTGCATCCAACGAGCTCTCCCACTCGAAATTTGAGTAAACACACAGGGAGATATGTCGAAAATACGAACAAAAAAAGTAGTTTTCTTTTATGACAAATATGTCAATTCAACCATTATGGTTGACTCATTTTGTTGAAATTCTATTGGTTCCTGAATTCCAACTCACAAAATTTATTGTTGGTGAATTTTCTTATAAGGCCCATTTTAGACCCCAAATTTCCTCTAATGACATTGGCATTACCCCCACTACAGGTTATTACTTTCGAAATGGAAAACATAATTGCTTGGATGCGAGTAGATCTACTTTAATTGCTGTTCATGCCTCTTCCATTACTCGGTTACTTGATCTTGATCTAAAACGGGTGTTTCCCATATTACATTTGCTACTGAAGAAGTGTTGCCCATGTTACCTTTGCTACCGAAGAAGCATTTTCTTTGTTGGTGGAAAATAAACAAAACTGAACAAACCAACTTGGAATTCTCTATGAAGCTAAAATAGAGCAGATTCCACATCAAGACCAAGCAGATTGACATGGGTTCCATCTAGAATAAGACCTTGTGATAAAGTGGTTTTTCTACCCGGTTTTGAGATACAACCCAGCATTTCTAATATTGCAGCAGTAGGTGTTTTTAAGGTAATACAAGGTTCAAACCTTGTGTCGGTCACTAAGTTTATTTAAATAAATTAGCAGGAAATGCTTTGATGATAACAAACAGCATTAGTACAGTGGTGACCTAAACACGACTAAAACATTTCCCAGCATAATATTTGGTTCCTATGGTGGTTAAGAAGTTGTTGGGACTAGTGGTGCGGAACCTCATGTTGCTGACTCAACAACAATGTAAACTGCTTGGGCAATAGGATATAGAACTCAATTAGCACCAATATATGTAAATAATAGAATGTTCAAATGGTTTGACTTAGTAAATAAGAGGTAAAATGCATATTATTCTTCTGGGTGGCACTTATGAAACAGATTCATTGGCATCATCAATAACTGGAACATTTACTGGGTCTAGGGCCACTGACTAAACTAAATCACGTCACGGATTTGGATATATCCTTCAAAAAACCATATCAAGTTTATACTATGAAACAAATCTAAATCTATTAAAGGAAAATTAAAAACACAGATCAAAATCATAACATTGGGATGAAAATGGCACAAAACTTACCTCGAAAGTGTTATTGTTGCTTGTTGTTATATTCAGGAAGTATATGGTAATTGAAGTTGTTAGAGAAGTAATACATCCTTGATATCATATTTCTGACCTTAGGTTATTTTCATTTACTTTCATGCAGTGATATCCCATATTTTAGAATTAGGGAAGTTGATTCAGCAATATATCTAGTTATTTTGGCATGTTCACACCTACATCAGCGCTCCAACTTGGTCAACCCAGCACATGTGTTCCCTCATTAATGAAAGGAGCACTCCCATTCCTCTTTTTGAGTATTTTTTGTTAACTAGGGGCGTTAGGGGTGTTTTTAGACCATTTTTGGGCTTCTTGAGCATTTATTGCTCACCTTGAGCCACTCCCACACCTCTACTTGCTCACCCACACATGCCTTGGACTCATTATTTCCCCGGAACACCTCACCAATGTTCACACCAGTTTTTTTGACTGTTTGGGCTGAGTTGGAGTTTCATTGGTCCACCTAAGGGGGGTTGAGGTCAAATCTTGCCATGACACATGTACACTCCCAATTGGCTTCCTAAGCCTCACAAATTATTCCTAATGTAATATATATCTGATCTAAACATATTCATGTCAGAAAATTCAATAATATCCACTTTGTTCTCATATGTGTATGTAAATTTTGTTACTCTTTCAAGTTTTTTGTTGGTTTTGCAAAGTAATTCGAATTGTGAGAGTCTCTTGCGCTCCTAGATATATTTTTGAATCAAATTCTCACATGGTATCAGATATTATTAGAGTTTCATATCAATCTATAGTGTTTGAACTAGATATTGAGGGATTTTCCCGATAGATTTGAGTGTTTTTTTGCAGGTACTTTCAGCAAATTCTCACCACTAGCGCAAGCAGAGATGGAGAAAACTCATGTCTTGCTGAATCCATTCAATTACTTCAAATGGAATGGAGAGATCTTCATCAACTAAGATCCAAGTTTCTCTACAAGGTTACCATGGGGACAGAAGCAGAGCCAAATTTTGCAGTAGAGGAGTCGAAATACTTCAATAGACTAGATGAATCTTTCGGAATGCAATGTCTCAGCATTTTGAGAGATATCTTGTTTCATGTTGATATTTTATCCACCCCAAATGAAGTCTGGCTCAGGCTCGAAGCTCTCTTTGGGAAAACTAATGAACTAAGGGGAAACCAGCATGAAAATGAGCTCATCACCTTGAGCCCAGCGCATTTTGACACCATCCAAGAGTTCTTCACCAAATTTAAGTCTTTGGTGCTTCAACTTAAGTAGCGTGGAATTGAGAAGAAGGAATAACAGCTAATATATTTAATCCTTTTGAAGTTGGGGCCAGAATACTTAATGTTTGTTAGTACATTCCATTATGGAAAGATAACCATTTGAAATTGGAAAATGACATCATTAGCAAGCTTCATGGAGTCTTTGACCCAAGAGCAAGACAAGCTAGTGCAGATGGGAACCATCAAAACAAGAATGGACCAACCTCTTACTACGGGTGTTTCGAATGCATCCAAGGGAAAGAAGAAAGCCAAGGATTCGAAACAACCAGAGAAGAAGAAACAAGATAGACCCAAGATTCCTAATGGGGGTTCGAATCCTTCAAAGGATAAGGACAAGAAGGGAAAGGAGAAAACCAAATGCACCTATTTCCACAAGGAATGGCATACAGAGGGTGCTTGCATGAAGAAAAGCATTGATATGATGGTGCAACTGTTAGAGAAGAACATCCCAGTCCCAGATAGCTCAGGGAAGAAGGATGGCAGTTCAGGTTCTGACAACAAGGAGAAATGTCATTCTTTGGTTATGGGTTCTTCAAATCCCTCCACCTTCATCATTGATTCAAGAGAATCAAGGCATATGGCCTCTGTCAGAGGGTTCTTCACATCCATGTATTTGAATAGTGGCCCAATTGTTCGAATGGGTGATGACTCTAAGATCCAGGCCAAGGGAGTTGGCAGGATTGACCTTGACAATGGATATTACAACAATGTCCTCTATGTACTAGACTTGGAAGCGAACATGCTGTCAGTATACCAAATGAAACATACTAGAGAAGCTAAGAGAGTAACATTTACTTCAAATGAGGTTGATATATCTTAAATATCCTCCAACAGAGAGGTGGCATTGGGGTATGTTGATCACCAAGCTAGGATGTACAAATTCTCCAAGTTTCTTCCGAATTCCAGTGGGAAAGTGCTTATGTCTCATGCCAACGAAACCAGCAAGCTATGGCATGAGATATTTGTCCATGTGAACTACAAATACCTCCAGGCATTGAACAAGGATGACATGATGGAAGGGATTCCTCCTGTCAAATCATCCAATGGTGCATGCATTGGTTGTGTGGTGGGAAAGCATCTAGAGTGAAGTTATGAGAAGGGGAAGGAAAGGAGAGCTACACAAACACTTGGATTGGTGCATTAATATCTCATTGGTCCTCTTCCCACTCCCTCCTATGTATGATAAAAGGTATGTTCTCACTTTCATATATGATTTCTCAAGGTTTTGTTGGGTATACTTCCTAAAGCTCAAATCTGAAGTCTTTGAGACTCTCAAGATTTGGAAGGACTTGGTTGAGAATGAAAGTGGGAAAAAGATTAAAATCCTTAGTAATAATAATGGTAAAGAGTATGTGAATAAAAATTTGCAGAAACTATGTGAGGAATGTGGCATCCAAATGCAACATTTTCCCCCCTACACACCACAGCAAAATGGTGTGGTAGAAAGGAAAAATAGGGCTCTCAAAGAGATGGCTACATGCATGATTGAGGCTAAGGATTTGAGTCTTGAGCTATGGGATGAATACATTAACTATTTTGCATACATTCAAAATAGGGCTCCACATAAATCAGTGAAAGGGAAAACACCTTATGAGGCTTGGTTTGGTCACAAACCAAATATCTCACATTTCAGGATTTTTGGCTCAAGAGCATGGGCTCGAATTCCATCAGAAAAGAGGAAGGCATTGCAGCCACAAAGAAAAGAATGCATAATGGTGGGATATGGTGAGGAAACAAAGGGATACAATCTCTTTGATACATCCACACACAAAACTTTCATTGAATTAAGTGTGCAATTCGAAGAGGAAATTATACCAGATTTTGAACTAGTACCAGGGGAATGCTCTTCTCCTCAACACCGAGATGATGTAAGTGATGATTCCATTTATGATATTTCTGATATTTCTAATATTTATATGGATGAATATGATTTTTCTATATATGACTCACCCTCAAGGCACATGTTGGCTGAGAAAACCATACAAGTTGCTAGGGATTTAGCAGGCAATCCTCTAGATCCTAGGAAGACAAGATCGCAATTACACAATGCTTGTTTTGAAAGTGAAGTTTCCCTTGCTAAGAATTGCTATATGATGGTTGGATATGATACACAATCATATCAGGAAGTGTCTCATGACCCAATATGGAAATCATCCATGCAATAAGAATTTGATTCTATATAAGAGAATGAAACTTGGGAATTGGTTCCCTTGCCTCCCAAGAGTAAGATTGTGCAATGCAAGTGGGTATATAGGAACAAAGTTGTTTTTGATGGGTCTGATATAAAATATAAGGCCATATTAGTTTCAAAAGGATTTCTCAAGTCCAAGGAGTGGACTATACAGAGACCTTTGCACCGGTTGCAAAGATGGATTCAATGAGGCTAGTTTTAGCCATTGCTACTAGTAAGCGCTGGGAGGTCCACCACATGGATGTCAAAAGTGAATTTATTCATGGTGAAATACAGGAATATATATACATGAAGCAACCTTAATTTTTCCAAGAGGATCCCTCCCTTTTTTGCGGGTTAAAGAAGTCACTCTATAGCCTCAAGCAAGCCCCAAGGGCTTGGTATGCAAAGATGGACAATTTTCTGCTATCAATTGGATTTGTTAGATGCAATCCTGATCCTAATGTTTATTTGCAGAATATTGGTGATGTATTTCAGGTCATTTTGTTTTATTTTTATCACATTTTGATTACAGGTAGCTGCACCAAATAAATTGGGTCAATTAAAGTATCTTTACATAGTGAATTTGCAATGACTGATCTAGGATTGCTAAAACGATTTCTTGGTTTAGAAATTAATCAATATGAAAGTGGCATCATGATAAACCAATAGAAGTATGCTTCAGAACTTTTATTAAGGTTTAATATGGCTGAATGTAAGGCAACCGAGTGCCCATTTCTTTCTAGCATAAAACTAGGTGAAATTGGTGACTCTCCATTGGTAGATTACTCATTGTACAGACATCTAGTCGGGAGCTTGTTGTATCTCACTCATATTAGACCTAATTTAAGAATATGTTGTTAGTGTTGTAGAAATATATATGCATTATACACATGAGATCCATTGGAAGGCATCCAAGAGGATCCTTCGGTATGTTCAAGGCACTAGGAACTTTTGGGTACACTATCCTGCTAGTTCTCCACTACAACTAGTAGGATTTTCTGATTCGGATTGGGCTGGAGATCGCAATGACAAAAATTCCACTTTAGTTTTTGTATTCATGCTTTCCAATGGTCATATTTTCTAGTCAAGTAATAAATAGCACACTATTTCCCTTTCTTCAGTTGAGGCCGAGTACATAGGAGCAGTGAATGCAACTACACAATGTGTGTGGTTGTAAGGAATTCTTCAGAAACTTGATGTTGAATTTTATTCACCCACTGTCATTTGGTGTGACAATCAAAGTGTAATTAAGATTTCCATAGATCCAGTACAAATACAAAGAACCAAGCACATAGAGATTCATATGCATTACATTCGGGACTTAGTGCATGATCGGGTGATTGCCTTGCAGTATTGCCCTTCACCAAGAAAACTACTGATATTTTCACCAAGTGTTTTATTGAGAAGACCTTCACTTACTTGAGATCACTGCTTGGAGTGAGTGATGCATGGTGATGGATTCTGTTCACCTTCATATTTTTGGCCCCATGTCCATTTTCGAGGAGAGGTTTTGTTCTCATGTGGTTTTCCACTTTTCCTTGTTTTTCATGGACAAATAACATTTTATGTTGTACGAGGTGACTTGAGCCTGTTATCATCATATCTGCTCCAACAACAAGAGTACGACACAAACATCACAAGTTTATTCCTTATCTGACTCATATTTCTTCCTATCAGAAGTTTATTTCTTTGAACACGTGTTTGGTATGTACTAATTATCATAAAACAAACTTGATTTCTCCCTCAAGTTAGTGTTCCCATTCAAACCTCTTTATGGGTTCTCTTTGTTACGAGAAAGGGAACCTGAAGGTTTAATTCATATCCCCTCTAAAGCACAGGAAATAAATTGGCAATACAGGAGTTTATGATTCCACCTGTTGGAGCTTCTTCATTTAAAGAGGCCATGCAGATGGGTTCATAAGTTTATCATCATTTGAAGGCTGTAATTAAGAAGAAGTATGGTCAAGATGCAACAAATGTTGGATATGATGGAGGCTTTGCTCCAAACATTCAGGAAAATAAAGAAGGTCTAGGATTATTGAAGATTGCCATTGAGAAAGCAGGCTACACTAGCAAGGTTGTTATTGGCATGGATGTTGGTGCTTCTGAGTTTTACATTGAGAAGGATCAAAATTATGATTTGAACTTCAAGGAGGAGAATAATAATGGTAGCCAAAAGATATCAGGATCTGAGCTGATCAATATTTACGAGTCATTCGTTGAGGATTATCCAATTGTATCAATAGAGGACCCATTTGATCAAGATGATTGGGCTCACTATGCCCAATTTACAGCCACAATTGGGGAAAAGGTGCAAATTGTTGGGGATGATCTATTAGTGACAAATACGAAGCGTGTTGGAAAGGCCATCAATGAAAAATCTTACAATGCTATTTTACTGAAGGTGAACCAAATTGGTTCTCTTACTGAAATTATTGAAGCAGTAAAAATCTCCAAACATGCTGGATGGGGAGTGATGACAAGTCATTGTAGTCGCGAGACTGAAGACACCTTTATTGCATATCTGGCAGTGGGCTTGTCCATGAGCCAAATAAAGATAGGTGCTCCTTGTAGGTCTGAGCGGCTTGAAAAATATAATCAGCTCTTACGAATTGAGGAGGAACTGGGGTCAGCAGCAGTCTATGCAGGAGCAAATTTATGCAAGCCTGTAGAGCCGTACTAAAGAAAAATGCTTGGGCATATTTGAGAAAGTTTTGATGTTTAGCATGTGAGGAGAGTGCCTTGTGATGGCGAACTATTGGATAAATAAAATTTACATGCATTTACCCGGTTTTGCTTGGAGAGAGCCTTCTAATGGCCAGCTTATGGATAAATAATACTCTGCATGTTTTCCCTCGATGGCTCTCCAAAACATCAGTGCAGGAAACCGCGATGATGCTCTCTACAGGTATAAGATGCAAAAACTGCTTACTAAAATTGAAGGACGGGGCAATGGTATCAAGGCCAATATTGTTAATATGGTAGATGTGGCAAAAGCTCTTGGAAGGCTTCCATCTTACATGACGAAGTTCTTTGGATGTGAATTGGGTGCCCAGTCAAAGTTTGATAAGAAGAGGACTGTGCAGAAAGAATTGCATTAATAGTACAGTCATGAAAACATTACGTTGTCTTATTCTTTCCATGTCACAAGAAAGTTGTGCTTTTGATATTCTTAGTCAATTCGCAATAGATACTTGGGATAGTCTGCGTGATCATAAAGATGGAAATAAGTGGAGAGTCTGAACATGTTGTTGCAGATTCAGAGGCCAATTATCAAGGTGCAGAAGTTCTTATTGGCACTTGGGTGCCGACCCTGAACATATTTGAAACAAGCCTGAAACAAGCCATTGGCAGTCTTCAACAGCGTTGCAACAATGGGAGTAACATCTCCCGAATTAATTGAGACGCTTTTGAATCAACAGAGGCAGGTTTCTGAAGTAGTACTTGCTCGTGCTAAAGAGATGTGTGCCAGAAAAAATGTTATTGTAGAAATTGGGTCTAATTAGAGGACGGTTGTGGACAGAGATTGGTAGCTATGGTGCTGGACCTGCTCGTCCAACCCTCGAGTAATGGCTTCAGTTTTATCTATTTTTCCCTTCAAATTCAGTTGGAAGTTCTTATAGATGTTGGTTCCTAGAAATGTTTAAAGTTAGTTCCGAAATTCTCAGCATTGGAAATGTGCTGCATGTCTGGAATTATTTTAGATTTTAGGTTAAAACCATTGTCTCTTCTCTGAAGAATCCAACATGGTTGTAAGCTGTTGGTTCCTGCAAATTAATTGATGTATGCAGGACACAACCCCTATTGAGATGGCTGGCATGAGAGGATCCAGGATCCAGGATTTTTTTCTGAAACCGAGTTCAAGCATCAAAGAATCCCATGTGTCAACGCAAACACCAAATGGCAGAGTATATTAATTCTAGATCCTATTATTCAGGCAAAAAATCGGAACGAGCTCCAGATAATTAAGGCAGACAGTTAAAAGGGGATTGACTTCCCTATTTTTGAGGAGGCTCGATGCATAGAAATAAGATCTTATATTTATCTTAAGTAAACTAATATTTTGTATTTAAAGGAGAGTCTCTAGATGAGACAGGGGGGGTTGGCATTTGGAGTTATGAAGATCCAGTTTTGATAGCTTTCTGTATGATATGAAATACTCTACATCTTCAATACAGGTTCTACCTTGATATGAGTATGATTATGATTTGTCTATGTAGCTTATGAATTGTGTTTCTTATGATTTATCATGTATATGTTCCATTGAATCCCATTGCAATGATTCTTATGTTGAAATACAATTATCTTTTAAACTTTTAAAAAACAGAGATAGTCTCATTTCATAATTTCATGATCGTAGTTCCTTTAATATCGGATTTTGTATCATGTTTCATATTATACAGTTCCTTAATGATTTTGTGCTTTGATGACATACCAGCCCAGTTTTCATTTTGACTTCATTGATTTATATGTTTGGAAAAGATTTCCTTAAGCTTGAAACCCTGTAGTCTAGGTTCAACTTTAGCGATAACATCTTCTGGCGCCATTACCGGGGATGGAGAAACGAAAGGATATCTTCCCCGAGAAAGAATGACAACGATCAGATCCAACTCTTGATGGTGGACATGAGTAGGACATTAGTTTGACTACAAATTTATTCACCGGGTAACTCCATGTTTGAAGAATCTAGAGGCGATTGTACAAGATGTCAAAGCATTTTGAAACTATGTTGGCACAGAGATTTGCTACACTCAATTTCTCATTTGTTCCTGGCTTCCCAAATACAATACCTACCATGGACGAATGGGGAGATTTTCTTCCCCTATTCAGAGAAAAGGAAGAGGACAATCCGGCACATCATGTAATTAAATTTCATCAATACATGGATCAGCTGAGTATACATCATGAAGATGTATTGATGAAAATGTTTATGTATTCATTAGATGGTTGTATGAGACAATAGTACAGAACTCTTCCTGCTTCTAGTATTTCCTCTTTGAAAGATTTTCATGATGCCTTTTATTTATATTGTAAGAGGATTTACCCAGTTGAGTGCCTTTTTGAGGATTGTTGTAGGGGATATGCATTATATATCCAGGGTTTAGAAGCATATTTTTCCAGTAGTAAAGATGAAGCCGGTGGTTATGATATGAAGAAAGAAGAAGATTTATTATCTTCCTCTAATTCTATTTTACAACAAGAAATTTTTCAAAATTCTGATATTAAAGTTGATGATAGCATCATAGAACATAAATCTTCATCTTTAGAAATTGATCAGAATGCTCCATTTTATGATGAAGACATTGAAGTTCTAGATTTGGATCAGCATCAACCAATTCACTATGAAGATATGCCAATCTATGATGAGTATTCAGATGAAAAAGAGCAGACCCCTACATCACCTTTTGTTGATTTGAGGAGCAGCCAACGGATGTATGACAACTATGAATCAAATTTTTATGAGGAACAACATTGTGTGGAAATCAACCATCTTGAATCTATAGAAAACATTGAGCAGCCATATTTGCATTTCAATTTGCAGGTGGCTGAAAGTGGCAGCCATTATGAGGAAGAGGATATACAGAGATATTTTGATCTTCAACTTAAACAGCAGCAAGAGGTATTTCTTTATAGCTTCATTGATCCATTTGTTGATTATATGGAGTCTTTGAGCAGCTCAAATCTTAGATTGTTTTTATCAAATGAAGGTTGTCTTTTCCCTTCTTTTGAAATGAATTTTGATATTCCATGGGTTCCTTTATGCATCATCTCCAGATCAGAAGTTTTACCAGTTAGTCAAATATTTGTATGGCTTCATTAAAAGCATGATTTTACCTAATTAAAAGAAAGCAAATGATTAGAATGGGAGCTGGAAATAAATAAGCTTGATGCTTCAAGCATTTCCTTAAAGTTTGTACAGTATGATCAGATTGTTGTGAGAGGACTATTTCAATTTGTAGAGTAGTTTAAAGATTCAGTCAGTAGTTTGTTTTCAAGCTTTTTAAGTAGCAGAGATTTGTGATGAAGACTCCAGCCCAATGAAATGGAAAGGTACTTGGTCTACTTGTTCTTGGAAGCTTACAGGGAGCATGCCATCCCCAGACAAAGCCAGATGTTATCATCATATCTACTCCAACAACAAGAGTACGGCACAAACATCACAAGTTTATTCCTTATCTAGTTTATTCCTTATCTGACTCATATTTCTTCCTATCAGAAGTTTATTTCTTTGAACACGTGTTTGGCATGTACTAACTATCATAAAACAAACTTGATTTCTCCCTCAAGTTAGTGTTCCCATTCAAACCTCTTTATGGGTTCTCTTTGTTATGAGAAAAGGCACCTGAAGGTTTAATTTATAACCCCTCTAAAGCACAGGAAATAAACTGGCAATGCAAGAGTTTATCATTCTACCTGTTGGAGCTTCTTCATTTAAAGAGGCCATGCAGATGGGTTCAGAAGTTTATCATCATTTGAAGGCTGTAATTAAGAAGAAGTATGGTCAAGATGCGACAAATGTTGGAGATGAAGGATGCTTTGCTCCAAACATTCAGGAAAATAAAGAAGGTCTAGAATTATTGAAGATTGCCATTAAGAAAGCAGGCTACACTGGCAAGGTTCTCATTGGCATGGATGTTGCTACTTCTGAGTTTTACACTGAGAAGGATCAAAAATATGATTTGAACTTCAAGGAGGAGAATAATAATGGTAGCCAAAAGATATCAGGATCTGAGCTGATCAAGCTTTACGAGTCATTCATTGAGGATTATCCAATTGTATCAATATAGGACCCATTTGATCAATATGATTGGGCTCACTATGCCCAATTTACAGCCACAATTGGGGAAAAGGTGCAAATTGTTGGGGATGATCTATTAGTGACAAATCCGAAGCGTGTTGGAAAGGCCATCAATGAAAAATCTTGCAATGCTCTTTTACTGAAGGTGAACCAAATTGGTTCTGTTACTGTAAGTATTGAAGCAGTAAAAATCTCCAAACATGTTGGATGGGGAGTGATGACAAGTCATCGCAGTGGCGAAACTGAAGACACCTTTATTGCAGATCTAGCAGTGGGCTTGTCCACGGGCCAAATCAAGACAGGTGCTCCTTGTAGGTCTGAGCGACTTGCCAAATATAATTAGCACTTACGAATTGAGGAGGAACTGGGGTTAGCAGCAGTCTATGCAGGAGCAAATTTCCGCAAGCCTATAGAGCCATACTAAAGAAAAATGCTTGGGCATCTTTGAGAAAGTTTTGATGTTTAGCATGTGAGGAGAGTGCCTTGTGATGGCGAACTATTGGATAAATAAAATTTACATGATTTTACTTGGTTTTGCTTGGAGAGAGCCTTCTAATGGCCAGCTTATGGATAAATAATACTCTGCATCTTTTCCCTCAATGGCTCTCCAAAACATCGATGCAGGAAACCGCGATGATGCTCTCTACAGGTATAAGATGCCAAAACTGCTTACTAAAATTGAAGGACAGGGCAATGGTATCAAGACCAATATTGTTAATATGGTAGATGTGGCAAAAGCTCTTGGAAGGCTTCCATCTTACACGACGAAGTTCTTTGGATGTGAATTGGGTGCCCAATCAAAGTTTGATGAGAAGAGGACCGTTCAGAAATAATTGCATTAATAGTACAGTCATGAAAACATTACGTTGTCTTATTCTTGCCCTATCACAAGAAAGTTGTGCTTCTGATATTCTTAGTCAATTCGCAATAGATACTTGGGATAGTATGCGTGATCATAAAGATGGAAATCAGTGGAGAGTCTAAACATGATGTTGCAGATTCAGACGCCAATTATCAAGGTGCAGAAGTTCTTGTTGGCACTTGGGTGACGGCCCTGAACATATTTGAAACTAGCCTGAAACGAGCCATTGGAAGTCTTCAACAGCGCTGCAACAATGGGAGTAACATCTCCCAAATTAATTGAGACACTTTTGAATCAACAGAGGCAGGTTTCTGAAGCAGTACTTGCTCGTGCTAAAGAGATGTGTGTCGGAAAAAATGTTATTGTAGAAATTGGGTCTAATTAGAGGACGGTTGTGGATAGAGATTGGTAGCTATGGTGCTGGACCAGCTCATCCAGCCCTCGAGTAATGGCTTCAGTTTTATCTATTTTTCCCTTCAAATTCAGTTGGAAGTTCTTATAGATGCTGGTTCCTAGAAATGTTTAAAGTTATTTCCAAAATTCTCAGCATTGGAAATGTGCTGCATATCTGGAATTATTTTATATTTTAGGTTAAAACCATTGTCTCTTCTTTGAAGAATCCAGCATGGTTGTAAGCTGTTGGTTCCTGCAAATTAATTGATGTATGCAGGACACAACCCCTGCTGAGATGGCTAGCATGAGAGGATTCAAGATCCAGGATTTTTTTTTCTGAAACCGAGTTCAAGCATCAAAGAAGCCCATGTGTCAACACAAACACCAAATGGAAGAGTATATTAATTCTAGATCCTATTATTCAGGCAGAAAATCAGAATGAGCTCCAGATAATTAAGGCAGATAGTTAAAAGGGGATTGACTTCCCTATTTTTGAGAAGGCTCGATCCATA
Organism: Pseudotsuga menziesii; assembly: GCA_001517045.1. Classification (NCBI taxonomy): domain Eukaryota; kingdom Viridiplantae; phylum Streptophyta; class Pinopsida; order Pinales; family Pinaceae; genus Pseudotsuga; species Pseudotsuga menziesii. The sequence continues at coordinate 54,132 of LPNX011077294.1, read as the reverse complement.
GAAATAGGATCTTATAGCTAGCTTAAGTAAACTGATATTTTGTATTTAAAGGAGAGTCTCTAGATGAGACAGGGGGGGTTGGAATTTGGAGTTATGAAGATCCAGTTTTGATAGCTTTCTGTATGATATGAAATACTCTACATCTTCAATATAGGTTCTACCTTGATATGAGTATGATTATGATTTGTCTGTGTAGCTTATGAATTGTGTTTCTTATGATTTATCATGTATATGGTCCATTGAATCCCATTGCAATGATTCTTATGTTGAAATACAATTATCTTTTAAACTTTTAAAAAATAGAGACAGTCTCCTTTCATAATTTCATGATCGTAGTTCCTTTAATATTGGATTTTGTATCATGTTTCATATTATACAGTTCCTTAATTATTTTTTGCTTTGATGACATACCAACCCAGTTTTCATTATGACTTCATTGATTTATATGTTTGGAAAATATTTCCTTAAGCTTGAACCCCTGTAGTCTAGGTTCAACTTTAGGGATAACATCTTGTTGCCAAGGCCTCCATGATATTTTTGGATAAATGTACTAATTCTGGCTTAAGGGGGGGTGTTAGAGTATTAATACATCCTTAGTACCATAGTTCTGACCTTAAGCTATTTTCATTTGCTTTCATGTAGTGATATCCTATGGTTTAGACTTAGGGAAGTTGATTCAGCAATATATCTAGTTATTTTGGCATGTTCACATCTACAGCAGTGCTCCAAACTTGGTCAACCCAAGACATGTGCACCCTCATTGATGATAGGAGTGCTCCCATTCCTCTTTTTCTAGATTTTTGGTTGATTGGGGGCGCTAGGGGTGGTTTTAGACCATTTTCGGGCTTCTTGAGAATTTATTGCTCACCCTGAGCCACTCCCACACCTATAATTTCTCACCCATGCATGCCTTGGACTCAATATTTCCCCAGCACACCTCACCAATGTTCACACAAATTTCTGTGGCCGTTTGGGATGAGTTGGAGCTTCATTGGTCCACCTAGGGAGGATTGAGGTCAAATATTTCCATGACACATGTACACTCCCAATTGGCTTCCTAATTCTCACAAATTATTCCTAATTTAATATATCTTTGATCTAAACACATTCATATGTCACACAGTTCAATAATATCCACTTTGTGTTCACATGTGTATGTAAATTTTGTTAATCTTTCAAGCCTTTTGTTGGTTTTGCAAAGTAATTCGAATTGTGGGAGTCTCTTGCGCTCCTAGATCTAGCTGTGAATCAAATTCTCACAGAAGCATAGTAGTATTAACAAAGAAGTTCCGAATAGAAACCATTTTTTTTCAGAAGATATGTGTGAAGCCCCTGAAAGATGAAATTATGCATAAGTTACACTAATTTGGACCTATTGTAGATCAAATCAATTGTAGAAACTTATTTTCAATTAAAAACACTAAAAGAGTACTAAAGGAGCGGGAGAATCAAAATGACAATGTTTTTTCATGCTCAATACGAAAGGCAATGTTGGATTTTCATTTCATCAATGCCCTTGATATTAAATTGATTAATTTTTTTAACCTTTTGAACTTTTATTTTTCCTATTCATACAAGGTTTTGTGAAAAGAGTCATATTAATAAAGTTTTATTTTAAAAAATACTTTTTAATAATAATGTTTTTATTCAAGAATTTAATTTCCATTTATAAAAAAAAAATACTTTTTAATAATAATGGTTTTATTAAAGAATTTGATTTCCATTATGTGAAAAAAAAAATCCTTCTAATGAAGTTTTATTTTTAAAAAAATACTTTTTAATAATAATGTTTTTATTAAAGAATTTAATTTCCATTTAAAATATATGTTTTATTAGGTTTACATTCTAATTAATTGATAACAATAGACTCAATAATAATGGTGTTGCAGCTGCAACAATTCTCCCCAAATTTATGAAATTTTGGACCCCTCCTCATGATTTTGCTTTGATCATTGAATCCTTTAAGTTGTTGGTCTGTGTTTTAATTTTTAATGGCTACAAAAGCTTAGCTCTTGACCAAGATTCAGATTTTGATTGCGTTAGAGTTTATGGTGGATGGCAGATGTTTAGTTTGATTTTGCTTGTTGATCGAACTAGTTGTTCTTTGTTGTGGGTCGCCGTTGCAGAAGGTATGACAAGTCGATGTCCATTGTTGAATGTTTAAAGCTGACTGAAACACTTAGTTTTTCCATTGGATCGGGAGTCTTTCTTGTTTTGATCAGAAGACTTAACCTTTTTCCCATCCACCGTTGCGGCTCCTGAAGCAATTTAGCACCCGAAGTTCAAATTGTTCCGACTGCCGATTAGCGTTTGCCTGTTTAGCCGCGGAACCGAAGCCGTTTCTCTTCCGTCGTTACGGGAGGGAAAGCCATTTGTCTTCCAAAACGTAAATCCATCCGAATTCCAACTTGCATCGCATGGCTCTAGCCTTCTCTTTTCCGTCGTTGCGGCTCTCAAAGTCTTTTGGCTTCTGAAGTACAAATCCGTTCGACTTCCAATTAAAGCCTCTCTTGCCCACATTTCGCTTGTCCGTAAATTGTGCCTTTTCCGCCGTTGCGGCTGGGAAATCCTTTTGGCCTCTGATGTTATTTCCTTCCGACTGCCAACTTTAAATTTTCCTACCAATGAGTTTCTTGTTGACCGTCGTATGCTAGGTTTGTCAAGCCCACAGGTGGTGCGCCTTGCCATTTCCTTGTGGAATAGTCGTTTCAATTGGTAATATTTGTTGTTTTTGAATAATGCTTGTCGATTTGATTGCAGGAATTTTTGAGGAGATCGGTCAATCTACTGTGGTGCAGAGAAAGACAGACCGTTTTGGCAGAAATATAACTGAAACTAGGGGGATCGCTAGGAGGGCCAGGGGAGTAAAAGACGAAATCCGGAGCTATAAATGCGCAGACCCAAAAAACTGATCAGTTACCCAGTGGTTCATGATTGCATACAGACAAGATAGAGGAATGTGAAACGTTTGGGGCACTGAAAGATCATGCGTTTGGGGAAAACTAAAGCGCTTTGTAATTGTAGTTAAATATTTGAAAGTAGGACTTAGAAAGGGATTTTTCCCTGGAAAAAATTGGTAAACTCTTTTGCTTGTAAGAGGAACTACTTCGTTTTACAGTCAGAAAGTGCAACATTTGCCTGCTGGAGAGAGCGAAATGTGGAATGTATCAATGCGACTAAATGAATAATGTTGAAGAGGAACTATTTTGTTTTCAGATGTGTTTCATTTACTGTGAGATTATTTAACTTCCTGAACCTATGTTCTTGTTGAATGTTCTTCAGTATCTTTTAGGATGTTTTCCACTATGAGTAATAAGTGTTGTTCATAAAATAATCGGCTATTTGGTTGTTTAAATATCTGTAATTGTTCGTGTGTCTTGAAAGAAGTGTAAGCTAATTGTAACTCTTCATAATGCATGTACAAAATGTATTACTCACTAATGAATGATAATCCTGCTCCCTAGGGATAGTTTAGGTAGTTAGTTTCTTTTTCTTGTTGTCTATGATTGGGATGTCAGTGAGTCTAAGACAAGAGGTAAGAACCTGTGCATCACATTGTGACCGCTCCTCGCATCTTATCACCCTGCATTGTTAATTAGGCACTTGCATTTCATAACTTAAGTCAATAATACCAAAAACTCGGTGGACCGGGCCGTAACCGGTAAAGCCTTTGTTTTGTACTTGACCTACGGTAGCCGGACCGCAAACCGGACGGATTCCCTATACCAAACAGTCAACGGCCTAGTTGGGAACGTTGACTGGGGAGAATCCCTTACTGTTGCTTCCTGCGAATTTCGGGGCCTCAACAGTTTTGGCGCTAGAAGCCGGGCCTCAACTGTTGCTTCCTGCGAATTTCCAATCATCCCTGAACTGCCCAGAAGAGAGTAGAAAAGGAAAGATCGTCCTATAGTAGAAGACTCGGTATTGGTAGGAGATTGGGAAGAGCTTGTAGAAAAATCCTTATAAGAAGTTGTGCTACCTTTGAACCAAGAAGGCCCAGAAACCCCTCACAGTTCTCCTGCTCATACTCCAGTTGGTTCACCTCCTCACTCCCCACCCAGACTCATGGCAGGAGTAAATGTTAATCAACCACCTAACCCATCGAATCCACCACCTACATGGAGAGCCAGATCACCATTAAACCTGACACCTCCATTACACAACCTCCCTCAATCCTTTGATAAGATGTTGCCCAAGTTCGACCCAAATGAGAAAATACTAGTAGATGATCATCTACAAAGTTTTTACCTGGCAATTGAAGGATTAAGGGCCGAGGAGCATGAAGATGTGGTATGCAAACTTTTCCCACATACCCTTAAAGGAGCTGCAGCATCATGGTACTTTGGATTGCCTGCTAACTCTATCCCTGATTGGGATACCTTCGAAAGAATCTTCAGAAGTAAGTATGCAACTCAGAAAACTCATGCAGCTCTCATGAAAGGGTTGTGCGCATTGAAGAAAGAAAGAAAAGAAAAGGTGACCAGTTTCACACAAAGGTTTGTTGCATATCTCAAGAATTTCTCTGAAATAGATAAGCCTTCGGACAAGGTGCTGATTGAGTACTATACTTCAGCTTTAGGTCCTGATTTGGCCATGTTTGCAAAAGGTAGGGCCAAGCCTACTTTGACAGAAACCTATGAAGAGGCTGAAGTAGTGGAAGCTGAAAGAGAAATTATTGAAGATTACCCAGAACAATCAGGAGAAAAAGGTGCAGGAAGGAAAGCCTTATTGTTTCCTAAGCCTAAGGAAGAAAAGTCGTCAGATTTGGAAAATATGGCCAAGATGATGCAGAAACTATCCAACAAAATCATAGATATGGAGAAAGAAAAGGAAGCACAAAAGTTTTATAAGCCATATTATAAGAAAAGAGAAGATAATCATTAGTCTCAACCGCCTCCTCACAATACTGCATCTATGAATTTAACAGAGGTAGGCTTGGACAATTTTTGCACTTTCCACCAATAGCCACATTCTGAAAAGAATTGTCCTCAATGGATTAATTCGATGACGTTGGTCATGAATCAACTGTTAGATTCTAGATTGACAGAAGAAGGAGATGAAGAAAGAAAAGATAATCCTGCTTCTACTTCTACTAAAGAATAGGAAGAGGAAACCATGGCTTTATGGAATTCTATCTCGTTGTTTGATGCTGAAGAGGAAAAGACTCAGGGGTGCAAATACGTGATGGAAACCAATGTCGCCACAAGGAGCCAAGGGACGGTTAAGGAAGACAGTCTTATACTCCCAAAGATTAAGAGGCTGCAGAGAAATGTTAAGAAGAAATTTCAAGACAAATCGTTGGTTGATAAAATTCCAGAGTTCACTGTCACCAGCCAAGATCCTAGGCAGAGTGACACGCAGGCCAAGCCAAGTGAAGAAAATGCTAGTAAAACCCATCCCATGGAGCAGTCTATGGATTATGACATAGTGGAGGATCTAAAAAAGGTGAAAGCAAATGTGCCACTATTCAAAATGTGTAAAGTGCCATAGCAAAAAGAGAGACTATTGAAAGCACTTGAAGCATCGGAGGAGAAGCTACCAGCCAACAATCAACCCCAGGAAGAAGAAGAAATTGGAGAAACTAGCGTTGGAGGTAAGTCTAAAAGCAAACATCCACCTTTCCTCCTCACATTTGAAATATTCAATCATAATGTACATAATTGCTTGGTAGACTCAGGAGCGTCGGTAAATGTTATGCCCATATCAGTCTGTAAAAGGATAAATGGGCAGCCTAAGCCATCCACGTGGAGGGTGGTTCAATTGGACAGAACGGATGTAAAGGTGATTGCTGAGATGGAAGATGTCCTAGTCCATCTAGCATCTAATGACAAAGTTTTCCAAGTTATTAACATCGTGGTGGCTGATATACCAGACGCTTATGGTCTTGTCTTAAGCAGAGATTGGTTGGCCAAATTAAATGGATATTTCGCTTTAGATTGGTCCCATATTTGGTTTCCATACAAAGGGAGTCCAAACCAGATTAAGATTATAAGAGAGCCTCACATGAAGTACAATGTTACTCAACTGGAGGAGAAGAATGTGCCAGTGGACTCTGTATTGGGAAACTATTTTATTGAGTTGGAACCAGGGAATTATCAAGCGGAAGAAGCCAGCAACACTTCTGACACCCAACCTGATCTCCTTCAATTTTCACAGGCTAATGAGATTGACTGTAATATAGTAAGCTTAGCAGTAGGAATAGATTCACCTTCAGTAGTTAGTGATTTTTGGGTTTTGTTTTTTGATGGCTCAAAGATATTAGAGGGGTCAGGGGCTGGCTGTGTCCTGATCGATCCTCGGGAGAATAAACATTTCCTTTCATGTAGATTAGAGTTTGAGTGTACTAATAATACAGCTGAGTATGAAGCACTGGTGCAGGGCTTAAAGAAAGCAATTGAATTAAAGGTAAGTAATTTAAAAGTTTTTGGGGATTTCGAGATTATTGTAAAAGAGATCTGAAATCAAATACATTGTGTTTCTCCTCACTTAAAGGCTTACCAGAATGAGGTATGGGATTTGCTTAAATGTTTTGATGCATTCAACAATATTTCAATTCCAAGAATTAAAAACGCAGCAGCTGACTTATTAGCCACTTCGGCAGCTAGGCTCGTACCCGCTAACAATCGGTGTTCTGTTGAATTACTTTTCAGGCCCTCTGTACCTGATATGATTACAAACCTATGAGTGTTCGATGATGACCAGCAGATCATAGAATGTTTAACAAATGACGAGGTGTTTAAAGGAGCGATCATAGACGATGAAGAGCATCAGGCTGAGATGAAGTATGATAACTTAATTCCTAAAAGAGTCAGAACGTTAGAAAAAATGTTCGATTTAAATGAAAAATTCAGAAGACCAGCTAACGTGAAGACCCACAGCTCATCTCTGCAGTTTGAGCTGATTAATTTAGGGACTGAAACGAGTCCTAAATTTGTGAATCTCGGAAAATGTTGTTCACAAACAGAAAGAGACAAGTTCGTCAGCTTGTTTAAACAATATAAAGATGTTTTTGCATGGACGTACGAATACTTGAAAACATACGATACTAGCATCATCAAACATGTCATCCCCATTAAAGCAAGCATCAAGCCATATCAACAGCCGTTGAGAAAAATGCATCCAAAGTTAGAACCGCTAATTCAGAGTGAAGTGAAGAAATTATTGGATGCTCAAATCATTTTCAAAGTCAAACACTCTGAGTGGGTGTCAAATCTGGTACCAGTAAGAAAAAAGTCTTGAGAAATCAGACTCTGCGTGGATTTCAGGAATCTAAACCGTGCCTCTGATAAAGATAACTACCCTGTGCCACCCATGGAGCAATTGTTGCAGATGGTCTCTAGTTCTGAACTTTTTTCATTATTAGATGGTTTCTCTGGCTACAATAAAGTGTTAGTAGCCGAAGAAGACAGATTAAAGACAATGTTTAGGACCAAATGGGGAACCTTTGCCTACAAAAGGATGCCCTTTGGGCTTATAAATGCAGGAGCAACATTTCAGAGAGCTATGGACATAGCTTTCCACGGGTTGATTGGCCGAAGTGTTGTAGTATACCTTGATGATATTACAATATTCTCAAAGAGAAGGGGAGAGCATACATTTCACTTAAGGCAAATTTTCGAACGCTGTCGTAAGTATGGCATTTCACTCAATCCTAAGAAGTGTGTATTCGCTGTCACGGAAGGAAAGTTGTTGGGCCACATAGTTTCAAAGCAAGGGATCTCCATTGATCCAGAAAGAATTAAGGCTATTGAACAAATCCCCTTGCCCCATAATAAAAAGGGGATGCAATCATTCATGGGAACCATAAATTTCGTATGCAGGTTTGTGCCTAATTTCGCTCAGACTGTTAAGCCACTGCAGCAGATGGTCAAGCAGAATGCACAATTCAAGTGGACCGAAATTGAGAAGAACGTTTTCAGCAAAATTAAAACTGATGTTGCACACACACCCTCCTTGAAAATCCCAGACTTTGATAAAGACTTTATTCTATATACTTTTGCGTCCAATGATTCACTGGCAGCCATGCTCACCCAAAAAGAAGAAGGGGGGGATGAATTCGCAATATCCTTTATGAGTACTGATCTACAAGGGGCCGAATTGAACTACCCAGCTATGGATAAACAAGCGTACGCAGTATTCAAAGCGGTAAAGCAATTCAAGCCTTACATATTAAAGAATCGAACCAAGGTAATAGTTCCCTACCCAGCCGTAAGATCTCTTCTTATACAAAAGGAGTTAGGGGAAAGAAGAGGCAACTAGGTAACAGCTTTTCAAGAATACGACCTTGAATTCAAGCCAGCCTCTATTGTTAAAGGTCAAGGGTTGTGTAAATTGATGACTAAAAGTGGGAACAATAAAGAACAAGCCTGGGGGGATGAGGCCAAATTACATGTAATGGATGTATGTCCTTTATTTATAGCTCCCGAGTCTTGGTATAGAGACCTTGTACATTACCTATAGGCAGGGCTATTACCTGAGCATTGGAATTCCAAGAAAAGAAGAGTGCTACGTCTTAAATCAGCATCTTATCAAATTGTGGAAGGGGTATTGTTCAGAAAGAATTATGACAGAGTTCTTCTCAGATGCCTAGAAAAGGAAGATGCGAATAAAGTGATCATAGAATTGCATGACGGTCCTGCTGGAGGACATTATTCAGGGGATACCACTGCCCACAAAGTCCTCAGGGCAGGTTATTACTGGCCTACGCTCTTTAGAGATGCACACGCACATGTCAGAAAGTGTGATATTTTCCAAAGGTGTAGTGGGAGACAGCCTAAAGCAGCAGCACCTCTAAAGCCTGTAATGATCATGGAACCATTCGAGCAATGGGGACTGGATATTATTGGAGAAATAAAACCAAATTCCCCTCTGCAGCACAAGTACATTCCAACTGCTACGGATTATTTCACTCACTGGGTCGAAGCTATTCCGCTGCGCAAGATAAATGAAGACGAAGTCATCAACTTCTTACAAGACCACATCATGACCAGGTTTGGATTTCTAGTTTCGTTAGTTTTTGATAATGCCAATTACTTTTCATCAATTAAATTGACTTCTTTTGCTCATGATAAAGCGATAAAATTGCATTATTCTGCTAATTACTATCCACAAGGAAATGGCCTGGCTGAATCCTCTAACAAAAATTTGATTAGAATTTTAAAGAAGACTGTGGTAGAAAACCAGAGGAGTTGGCACTCAGCATTACCAAATGCCCTTTGGGTTGATAGAGTCACCCCCAAGTCTGCAATTGGAGTGTCTCCTTATACCCTTGTCTATGGAAAAGAAGCCATTCTTCCTCCCAATATCATGCTACCATCTTCTATACTAGCTCAAGAGTCTAGAGGGTATGATGATGAAGTTTTATAGATAAGGATATATAATCTACTGAAAGCAGAAGAGGCTAGGTCTAAAGCTAAAGAACGCTTTAAGCAACAACAAGAGTTAGTTAAGAGATGGTTTGACAAGCATAAAGATGGAACAAAAGACTTTGAAGTAGGAGACTTAGTCCTCAAATGGGACCACCCCCATGATGAGAAGGGAAAGCATACCAAATTCCAGCAGTTGTGGGTAGGCCCCTTTCAGATTGCAGCCAAGCTTGGTCCTTCTACTTACAAGTTGCAAGATCTGCAGGGGTGGGAGGAGAACCTACCAGTAAATGGTTTGGTTCTCAAGCCTTATTTTTCCTGAGTTGTTTGATTTCTTCTGTCTTGTGTATAAATAATCCGCCTGGCTGTCTTTTAAGTCATGTTTTTCAGTTTGCTTTAGTTTGATTTTTCTTGTTTTCAATAAAGGGGACGAACCTGCGGTTGCCTGGGGAACATCAGAATTTTTGGGAGTGATAAACAATTTAGTGATCAGACTGTGGGTTTCTGTTTATATTAAATATTTTCTTCCAGCTTAGTCGCTTTCTCGAATAATTCTGTGTGCATTGAAGTCCTGCTTAATCCCTATGAAATAAACCGGATTCAAAGAGTCTGGAATACTATGTTGGGGCTCCATCCACGTCACACTTAAAGTGTCCTAAAGAGTGACAGCATAGGATCCATGGAAAGGAGCAAGGTCAACGGTATATTAAATATAAATGATCCCATGCCAAGAAACGAATGCCAAAAGGCAAATAAAGAGTCAAAAAACTCCTATGAAAGCATCATAAATCAAAGCAGGTGCTGAATCATGAGTACTAAGTTGCCTAAAGATCCTCTCCGTCAGTGAGCTGAAACTTAAAGTATACCACTCACACAAAAGGACACTATGGGATAGAGGATCCTGAAATAAAATTCAGTAAGACAGGGCATTCAGGAGGACTCATAAGAAAAGGGACAAAAGTCCAAAAGCACAAAAAGTGCTAAAATGGCATGGGAATGAGGAACAAACGAATATTTCTGTTTAGCATGTGCTGCAATCCTGTGGTGTCCAAGCTGTCGGCTACCTGAAGACAAAGGTAATAATGAAAATCATCTTCTGGCCTCAACAGAGTTATCTAGACTTGAAACTCTTGGTTTCCACTCTCCCAAATTGGACTATTATTAATGATTGAAGGTACACGCTTCCAGCATTCGAGAAATCCAGATAGCTGAAAGAATTCAACAGGATGCTTTTGTTGTTAAAATAGTCTGTCACTCAAAGGTAAATCACCCAAAGATCTAGGTTCACTAGGTAATTGCCAATTTTTGCAGCTGCAACAATTCTCCCCAAATTTCTAAAATTTTGGACCCCTCCTCATGATTTTGCTTTGATCATTGAATCCTTTAAGTTGTTGGTCTGTGTTTTAATTTTTAATGGCTACAAAAGCTTAACTCTTGACCAAGATTTGGATTTTGATTGCGTTAGAGTTTATGGTGGATGGAATATGTTTAGTTTGATTTTGCTTGTTGATCGAACCAGTTGTTCTTTGCTGTGGGTCGATGTTGCGGAAGGTATGACAGGTCGATGTCCATTGTTGAATGTTTAAAGCTGACTGAAACACTTAGTTTGTCCATTGGATCGGGAGTCTTTCTTGTTTTGATCGGAAGCCTTAACCTTTTTCCCGTCCGCCGTTGCGGCTCCTGAAGCAATTTAGCACCCGAAGTTCAAATTGTTCCGACTGTCGATTAGCATTTTCCTGTTTAGCCGCGGAATTGAAGTCGTTTTTCTTCCGTCGCTGCGGATGGGAAATCCATTTGTCTTCCGAAACGTAAATCCGTCTGACTTCCAACTTGCATCGCATGGCTCTAGCCTTCTCTTTTCCGCCGTTGTGGCTCTCAAAGTATTTTGGCTTCCGAAGTACAAATCTGTCCGACTTCCGATTAAAGCCTCTCTTGCCCACATTTCGCTTGTCCGTAAATTGTGCCTTTTCCGTCGTTGCAGCTAGGAAAGCCTTTTGGCCTCCGATGTTATTTCCTTTCAATTGCTGACTTTAAGTTTTCCCACCAGTGAGTTTCTTGTTGACCATCGTAGGCTAGGTTTGTCAAGCCCACAGGTGGTGCGCCTTGCCATTTCCTTGTGGAATAGTCATTTCAATTGGTAATATTTGCTGTTTTTGAATAATGCTTGTCGATTTGATTGTAGGCAGTTTTGAGGAGATCGGTCAATCTACCGTGGTGCGGAGAAAGACGGACCGTTTTGGCAGAAGTATAACTAAAACCAGGGGGATCGCCAGGAGGGCCAGGGGAGTAAAAAATGAAATCTGGAGCTATAAATGCACGGACCCAAAAAACTGATCAGTTACCCAGTGGTTCATGATTGCATACAGACAAGATAGAGGAATGTGAAACGTTTGGGACACTGAAAGATCATGCGTCTGGGGAAAACTGAAGCACTTTGTAATTGTAGTTAAATATTTGAAAGTAGGACTTAGAAAGGGCTTTTTCCCTGGAAAAAATTGGTAAACTCTTTTTCTTGTAAGAGGAACTACTTCGTTTTACAGTCAAAAAGTGCAACATTTGCCTGCTGGAGAGAGCAAAATGTGGAGTGTATCAATGCGACTAAATGAATATGTTGAAGAGGAACTATTTTGTTTTCAGCTGTGTTTCATTTACTGTGAGATTATTTAACTTCCTGAACCTATGTTCTTGTTGAATGTTCTTCAGTATCTTTTAGGATGTTTTCCACTGTGAGTAATAAGTGTTGTTCATAAAATAATCGGCTATCTGGTTGTTTAAATATCTGTAATTGTTCGTGTGTCTTGAAAGAAGTGTCAGCTAACTGTAACTCTTCATAATGCATGTACAAAATGTATTACTCACTTATGAATGATAATCCTGCTCCCTAGGGATAGTTTAGGTAGTTAGTTTCTTTTTCTTGTTGTCTGTGATTGGGATGTTAGTGAGTCTAAGACGAGAGGTAAGAACCTGCGCATCACATTGTGACCGCTCCTCGCATCTTATCACCCTGCATTGTTAATTAGGCACTTGCATTTCATAACTTAAGTCAATAATACCAAAAACTCGGTGGACTAGGTTGTAACCGGTAAAGCCTTTGTTTTGTACTTGACCTACGGTAGCCGAACCGCAAACCGGACGGATTCCCTATACCAAACAGTCAACAGGCTAGTTGGGAACGTTGACTGGGGAGAATCCCTTACTGTTGTTGCCTGCGAATTTTGGGGCCTCAAAAAATGGTTTTATTAAAGAATTTAATTTTCATTATATATATATTATTGAGTTTAATTTCCAATTACAAGATAACAATAGACTCATTTATCTAGTTAATCATGTACTTTGAAAATGGAGATCGTTACATGTGGGATAGAGAAAAAAGCTACTAACAATGACACATAACTCAAAAGTAACATGTGTCAGGTTTATGCATCTGAAGTACATTAAATGATAAACTTAGGAAACAAGCCATGGAACCTAGGATCCTTTCGGAGGTTAATGTCGGGCCACGTGTAATGCAACATACTAAATTTTGCAAGGCTAATATGTTGTGTCAATGGTGTAATTGAAATTGTGACATTTTATTCCAAAGGAATACTTCAGCCATAGGAATTGAGTTGAAATGCCAGATAAATATAATATGCCAATTTGTAGAGGTGATTCATTAAAAAAAAACTGTCAAAAGAAGTGTAATAAGGATGCTTATTCCATGTATGAATTGTTTTGGATTCCTCAACTATTATTGCACGTGAATGCACATATGGAAATCCGAGCTAAAACAAATCTTTCAAGGAAATAGAGTTGTCTATTTATTATTCATGATGCACTTTGATGAGAATTTGATCAATTTGATTTATTTTGTTTTGCTTCACTATTTTTTGGGCACATGTTGTACTCGATCATCAAAATGAACATGTGCTTATTATACCTGATATCTTCATAATGAACATATGCTTATTACATTTATGGAATCTTTATTAATAGTGCAATTTGCAGTAGTCTATCTTTTAGACATTTTGGGTTTTTCGATGGTTTTTGGTTGAAATCCGATGTTTTTGTTCTCCAAATATGAATCTTGAAGTGTTGAAATCCTATTTCTGATGCACATAAATGCATTCAGCACCCTCAAATACACCCAAGGAACCTATATTATGCATCTTCAATAGTTGTTGTATGCTTTTCTAAGAATTCCTCAAAAACATTTTTTTAGATTCTATAAAAAAAAGCCATAAAATAGACTCGTCAAATGTCAAAAACATCTAACTTTTAGACTATTTATTGCAATTTTGGATAGTTGAAATTGTTCTTTTTGATATAGAAATGGATTCTAACACCCTCGAATGACATATATGCAATTCCATTAATTCAAAATGATTATTGCTGAATTTTAGGCCAAACATACCGATTTCCCTTCCCATTATTTTGAGCAACTGGAAAAGGCCCAATTCATAATGCACTTAAACTAGATTTTTAATTTTATTTTTATATATTTTTTTAATTTTCTATTTTATAAAATATTTTATATATGTTTTTTAAGACGATGACAATAAAAATGATGTATGACGAGGATGATGATGACAAGGATGGGAGCGATGATGTTGAATATTATAAAGACGAGGATGATGATAATTATGATGTTGATGAAATGACGACAATGATGATTATCATCCAATGATGGTTATTACGATAATGACAATGATGTTGATGACAATGATGATGAGGACGATGACAATGATGACCAGGGGGATGAGGAGGATGATGACAATGATGAAAAGGGGAATGATGATGGTGATGATGATGATCGTCATGAGATCTTATTTAGTAGATTCAAACCATCAGCTTGGATAGTGTGATACTAGCTTGGGAAGGCATAAAGTGAAATTTTCCCTTTTTCTTAGATGTTTTGTGTTAAAATTCATTGTGAGAAATCATATAATTGAGTGGAGTGATGGTGATGATGGAATTACTGATGACAAATGAAAGCTACATGTGTCATAGCTCAACACTTGCGATAATACTCCTTTATCTTCCTCAGGATTTTAATACAACCATATAAGGTACTGTGCATACGATGGCTATCATCCACTTCTTAGAAATTTCAATGTTCAAAAAAAGCATTCTATGATATTGCACTACAACAATGGTAAATGTAAGTCAAAACCATTGACACTTGGAGTATGCAAAGATTTCTGAGTGAGCAATATTTTAGAGTTGTACATGAACATAAACATGTAGGATGACATGTACAATACGAATGGATAAATGCATAGTGTACCTGTAATGTCCAGGTTTTGACCATGTTTACATTAAAGGATACATGATGTATATATTGTAATTAATTGTGGTGAGGAGCTAAAGGCAAAAGCCCCACCATCAATTTGGTTGTGTATGTTTCGGCGATAGGGATCGTTGACGATGGTATATCGTGCTATCCGGCACATTATAGTTTTGGGCATCATGTAAATATGCACATCAATTAAAATAAACCTACAGCCAGCTATGACGATGCAACGTTAAATGAAAAGGGCATGATTCCTAAGGTTAAGGGCGGGTTGTCCAACCCATGGGGGCCATTTGGAGTTTGCCATGTGTCGACCACCCATTTAATTTCTGTTGTTTGGGAGCAGTTATTGCTGAGTAGTGGTGGGTGTGGCAAGACTGTCAGTCCTTTCCCACATACCCACTCCACCAGCGGACTCTTCCTCTTCACATCACGTGGGGCAGAAGAAAACACTCATTCCACTCTTCCACGATCCCACTTCTTTGGAGGTTTTGGGGTCTAGCTCACTCTCACGCAGGAGGGTGATAGTTTTCCTCCCACCACGAGTTGTTCTGGTAATCCTCACACAAAGATACATTTTGTTTCCTCACGCACACCATTTGGGGGAAATTCTCCATCATTTGTTCATCTCGTGCAGGGATGCAGAAGGTTCACCTTTGTTTTGGGACTCACATAGCAAGTTGGGGAGCCATGTTCTGTCACCCATGATTTCCTATGGATGAGCCTTCGCATCCTGTGCAGTGTGTATGTTTATGCTTGTTCTCCTTGACGATTGTGGTCTGCATTATGTTTTCCCCTATCAATGCTGGGAGTTTGTCTTCTTTCCCATTTGTGGACTGTGTAACGCTGTCGTTGTTTTCATTGTGAGATTGGGGGTTGTTGTTATTCCCCTGGTTTTTGGGTTGCTGTGTATGCAAGTACCTTGTGGGGTTGCTACTGATTTGTTTTGGCCACGCTAGGGCCAAGAACAACTTTGAGTCGTCTTGTTGACTTGATTTGTGTTCACCTTTTCGTTTGGGGTTGTCACCCTACTGTATTTATCTTCTTAACAAAGCTGTGAACTGTTTGTTTTACTGCGGTATGCAGTGGTTGGTCTTTGGACTGTTGAGAGTAGGATTAGAGGCTGGGTATGCTTGAGAAAACTAGTGTTTGGAGCCACTCAGACAGAGTTAGACTGCTGGCTTTCTTATCCACAACCCATGAAGAGTATTGGAAAGGGAAGTCAGGGCCTGAGGGATTGTGAAGCAGAGAAAGGATTGATTCTTGGTGTCAGGTGTGTGGATGTATTAGAAGTCAGGTTAACTCTGGTGCAGGCATCCTTAGCTCTCTATTGAGGCCACTAGCTTAGCATTTAGCCTTTCCTAGCTCCTTGACGGCCTGATAAACCCTACTATGTGGGCTTGGCTGATTTGTGTACCTTGGCTATGTGTAAGCCTTCTTTGACCCTTTTTCCTTGTGGAATCAAGGGCAACTCGGGGGTTCCAGTGTTGCTGAGAGATTGATGAGTGTGTTGGCCTATGGTTGGGTGGAACGTTGTAGTGACGTAGCTGGTTGCGGGATGAATTCTTTTTAAGATGAGTATTCTTGACTATTATGTCTCTGCATTTATATTTACTGATTAGTGAATATGATGAACATGTGGTATGCTTGAATGAATGTATGTTTTCTTCTGCTATGTATGTGAAGGATTATGCATCTTAGTATGTTTTATGTTTTAAGCTTTATATTTCAGCATTATATGCCTGTTCATGTCCATGGGGCTATCTGCCCAAAGGTTATTGATGGTTTGGTAGTGTCCTCCTCACCGGTCAAAGGGTCGGGGACGTTATAGTGTGGTGTCAAGGCTCTGGTTGCAACATGGGCCTGAATGGGTCATGAAGATGCAGTGACAGAGCTTATGTTGCAGCATTTGGGCCTTAGAGGGCCATGAGAAATAGTTTACAGAGGCAGGGTTCCTACTGCCCAGAAGAAACCAGGAGAAAATGGGTGAATGGCAGGAAAATTTTCACAAAATTTTCTAAGTGTCAGAATTGTCAGCTCATCAAAAAACTTAGTGAGAATTTCTTCTGATGCAGCGGATCACTTAGTTGGAAGGTCCTTCGATGCAACAGAACACGTAGTCTGAAGCTCACCCGACAACGGAAGGAACCTTGTGAAATTCCTGTGTTCGTCGACCGTCGACAAAACTTAGAGGACGTGAGCATCGAAACGTCAATGGAAAAACCAAGATGATAGCTGGTTGGACCACCAACAGCGACAGTGGAGAGACAAATTTTGAATATTTTTGTAGGCAAGAAAATCATCGGCGATCAGGGCCACTAAGATGAAGGGATCGCTGATGACACATCAACAGAGGTTAGTAGATTGATCGGCGATGATTAGTTGATTGAGTCGCCAATGCTTAGCCGATGAAGTTGCCGATGAACATCGAAAGAGATTAGCCGATGATGCGTCCGTCATTGTGGCTATTTAATGGACTATCCACCCGACGGATAGTTTCTCTGACAGCTAACGTGACGGAATACAGAGAAGAAAAGTTGCAGAAATTTTTCTAAGTATTCGTCGACCATCGAAAAATGTTAGTTGTTCAGATCGCCGAAGTTGTCGGCGAAGAAAAGACGAAGGAAAGAAAATTTTGGGAAAATTTTTTCTAAGTCCGATCATCAGTGATCAACAAAATTTAGTTGATTCCATCGCCGATTATTAGATGATGGGAGCTCCAAAACGTCAACGGATATCCTATGAAGGCCGTCGAAATGCCATCTCACTTAGCCGAGACAATCGACGAAATTTAGATGATGAACCAGCCGATGCAGGCGATGAAAAACTGAAGTGATAGGACCATTGGCGATCGGCGATGATTAAAGGATTGGATTGCCGATACCTAGTTGATGTTGTAGCTGCAACGTTGGAAAATAGATAGTGAAGGCATCAAAACGAAGGAAAAATATAGAATATGGTTGAGCCGATGAAGTGGCGGAAAGATGGTTAAGGAAGAAATTTTGAAAAAATTTCTAAGTATGAAAATCGTCGGACATCGGCTAAACTCAGTGGATGTGGGAGCCGCAGTTTCGGTGGAGATCAGCTGAAGGCCGCAGAAACGTCAGCCTAACTTAGTCTGATGAAGCTCTGATAAGACCATCAATGATCGGCAATGATTAGTTGACTGGATCGTCGATGACTAGCTGAGGGAGTAACAGTAGTGTCGACAGGAAATAGTTGATGAAACAGCCGACGGAGTGTCATAGGAAGGAGAAAAAGAAAATTTTCGTCAAGAATTTTTCTAAGTGTTGAGGATATCGGTGATCGGCACATGTTAGTGGATGATTTTGCCAATGAGTCGGGAGAAATTAGTGATCTAGAGCATCGATCAGTGGAAGATAGTTAAACGAGCATCCGCCGTTGCGGAAGTCTAGAGGACTAACCTTCTGATGGATAGAAGTCCTGACTACCGATGCCGCAGTGACTAGAGGTTTCAACCATTGATAGGCTTATGGCTACAGAAGACATAGAAGGTTTGTTGGCTGCCATTGCGGAAGTCTAGAGGACTAGCCACCCAATGCACAGAGCACCCGACCATCGATGCAACGCATAAGTTGGTTTCATCACCGATAAAAATGACAAAGGCCAGAAGTCAAGATAGCTGAGGATCCGATGCGGCAAAAAATTGTAGTTGTTGGAGCCACCAATACCGTGGAAAACCTTAGTTGTTGGGTTGCCGCCGTTGTGGATGGATATAGAACTAACCACCCGACGAGTGAGTAGTTAGTCGCTCTGACCGCCGATGCCGTGGCAGGTAACATTCTGATCGCTAACACATATACTTTTTGGCATCATCGATGCAGATCAGAAGCTTAGACCACTACAGGTCTAATATAGCGGAAACTTATAGTCAATAGGGCCACCGATGAGCACCGGAGAAATGCAGTCACCTAGGTTGCCGAAGTATCGGAAGACTAGTTCACTAAGGATCCGATACGTCGAAAATTTAGTTGGAAAGAGGCCCGATTGGAAAAAGGGAAAATTTTGTTTTTCCAGTGAAATTTTCAGTGAATTCCAACTAGTGTTTCAGTGAATTGTTCATGGGATTTTTCAGCAGTTTTAGGGCTTGTTACCACCTAAGTTGCACTTAGTGGTTTTTATCAAGTGAGCCTGGTGAACCGAATAGGGTTAACTTGTTCGAACTGCAAAAGACCTTTGGAAGTACTTCTGGGAAGTGCTTGTTGTACTATATCACATGTTCATACCCCATGGGGGAATTGTAATAAATGTTCTAGCATGATAGTGTCTGTAAAAGACTCGGTCTCTTAGACTTCATTTGTCAATCCGATCAGCCCAGGGTGTTTTTTCCCTTGGTTATTATTGGTTGTTGAATAAACGACTGATAATTTCTGAGTTTTTCACTCCATACCTCCAAAGTTGGGGTGGTCGGCTTGGCATTTAGGCTTATTGAGGTTATTAGAGTCTATGTGTCAATGTATAAACATGATAGAC
>LPNX011077294.1:16154-28520 GCA_001517045.1 Pseudotsuga menziesii | reverse complement strand
AAGCAGATTCACTGGATCTGACAAATCCTTAACTGAAGGAGGTGATCAAATCAGATCCAGAGTTGATCTTCAGCATCCTTTATGGGGAATTTCACCCTCTCTCTCTCTCCTCAACACATTTTGGCTCATCTGGATGAGTTTTGGTGGATGCTTCAGTCAACAAGTTGAGGTGGCAGTAAGATCAGCTCTCTGATTGACAATTGCACTCAGTGGGACTCAGATCTGGCTCAGTTAGACACAGATCAGGCATTGATGGACTCTCCATCAGCATATTTGGTCTATCTCCTTGGGATTTGCACCCCCCCTGGGCTGGATGGCCTGTAATTTGTATATATCCAGGCACATCCTCCTCTTCCAAGCTAGTTAGAACTGGGATTGAGGTGCTGCTGCTATTGTAACTCTTTAATTCTTCATTTGAAATAAAGAAAAGCTTTGGAGGCAATACGGTGTGGTGCCATTGCATGTGTGGATGATTATTGCCATTGTTTTACTCAGGTAACCTGTATCTGTGGTCATTTTTTGCTAATTTCTTGTAGATCTGTGGTTAAGATTGGTAATTAGCTTATTAAAATCTTGATAGGAAAGGTGTTGTTCAATAATTTTATTGACTGTCACTCTCCTTGGATGCATGTTTAGAGATCTAGATTTAGCATGTCCTATAAGCTTATATGCATGTTATCTTGAATCTCTTTGTATGTACTAATCGGATCTCACAAGTTTCTTGGCAAGTTCTTTTATTTCAGCTGAGTTGCAGGTTCATACTTTGGAGAGGATGCTGATCTATTTTGCTTCTTCATTCTCCTCAAAACATTTCAAAGGCATTGTCCCTCGACATTCCACCTGAAAGCTCTACTACGGATCTTCAAGGAAACCAACACTTTTCTCCTCTTCTTCCTCCCTCAAAATCAACACTTTACCCGGTTACTTGGTTCAGTTCATAGCTGTGATTTCATTTGGATATGTTTCATCAAAGTAAAATATACATAGATCTGATATGTCATAGCTCATAACCTAGATCTTGCACTTAAAAAGGTTTCATAAACATTCTAGATCTAGCTGTAGGGAAATCGTCTTTTTTGCATGAAAATTTAAAGGAAACTTGTAGATCGCATGCATTAGATTTCCTTTCGCTGTTATAAAATTCAATATTCTGCAATATCAGTGCATTTTTGTTGGCTGCACAAACATCAAGGCAAGATCCCAAGGAAAGCTTGCTTTCCTTGGTTCCTTTTCTGCCTATTTAGCTTGTTTTAACTTCATTTTTTGTGAGATAAGGTAGGCTGATCCAAAGGTGCTATTAAAGTGATTTTGGGCATTTGTTATTTTAATATGCTTGCTGTCTTTTAGCAGGTCTGATAGAATGGAAAGGAATCTGCTGTCCGAAGTGGCCTCATGAGCGCTCAAATCCCATCAGGGGTCTCCCTTTTCACCAAAAAAATCAAATTTTTTCCAAAGTTGTAAAATCTTGGTTTCAGCCTGTATAAGGACCAATAAGTTTCTGATATATCAGTCCTCTAATATTGTAACCATTGATAAATAAAATCATTTCTGGAATAGGCTCTTTCGAGCCCTTTCCCCATCCCCCTGGGGGGGATTTGTGTCGGTGCCTTTTTCGTCGATTTCTATTTATTTCTTTTTTACTAGCATTGATCTAATTTGCAGGGTAGTATGCTTGATTTTTTTATTAATTCCATACTCCATATCTTACATTACAAAGTAACCGTAATACTTACCCCACGATTTCCCGATTGACCCAAAAGGGGAAAGAGATTCGTGGTAGGATTAATTAAGAAACTAGAACTGTGTATTTGTTTGCTTTTTTCCATCATTTGTTTATCAACAAATTTAAAATTAACCCCTCCTTGATTCCCTGATTGAGATCCACTTGGATCGAAAGAGGTTCTTGGAGGCTTTTCTTTTAAACAAGAACACCCAGTTTAAAACTTATTAAAATTTACAAGACTTCAGTGTGTATGCTCTGCACTTGGCTGTGGTTCATCCGATCAGTCAAGTTGTATCAAAAGCACTTGGGTGACTAGCATGATTAGGACTCACTCTCCCCAATTGACAAACCATCAGGTGAAAATCCAACACCTAGATCAAACCTCTACGGTGGCAAAATACCCAAAGGAAGCGGGAACTTCTGAAAAGTGACCTCGGGGCGCCGATCTCTGTTACACCCTAACGGGTGCGTTACGAACAATAGCCCCAGAGACTCCATTTCAGCCCACATATTCTTTGTGGGTAGCCGTAAAGGTTTAGTTTTGGACATACTCCAAGTACTCTCGGGTATATCTGGAGTCCCCCTTTGCCTAATTTAATCAACTCATACTTCACATTTAACTTAAAATATACCAAGATGCAGTCGCAAAACATTCACTCCAAGCACATACAAGCACATCGATCTTATTGATTTGACTCCATTTTAAGGCACTAGTCATTTTTGCCTCATATATACATTGAGTATCAGCTTTGTGCTTTCGTGTGTTTATTTTCGTATCTCGTCATCTTTAATTGTCTATAGTTAAAATATTCAAACTCCTAAGTAACCGATTCAGTTTAACATCATCACACTAATAAATCATCCTTAGTAACTTAATAGGGTCTACCCCCCTTGGCTTCGTTAGGAGTTGAGCCTAAACGGAGGAGTCAAGAACAAGGTGACAGCCTTGACTCGAGACTTTCCCCCAAGGACACACCAAGTGGCTTGAAGATTTCTGCCACGTGACCCAGGTGTGTGAAAAGGCGGCAACATGGCTAAAAAGGAAGAAGATTCTAGGTGGCTGAAGTTAGCTTTTAGACAGAAATACAATTGTGTGTTTTGCCTAAAATTGATGAAAATCATCATTTTGAAGTGGTGTGGTTTTCACACCTGAGTTTAGAATGAAGCATGTGGATATGCATTGGAAAGCTTATCCAGTAGGGAACAAGGGAGAGTCACCAGATTTTAAATGCGGTGCTACAAAGTATGAGTGGCTATCAATATGGACAAATCTAGGAATTGCATGCCTAGAGGTAGCAAGACCATGAAGTCAAACCAGCTATTGCATGGAAGAGGAGTTCCATGTAAGGATGAGGGACTTAAAAAGGGGAAATGTCCTTAAAACCTGTCTTGCTAATTATGATTACAAGTTTTATACATGAAATGTATGAGGATATGTCTTGCATACAGAAGATATTACATGTTGGTAAGAATAGTGAGAATTATACATTTATAATGAGCCACTAATGATAATTATTGCATTGATGTTGGCATTAGTGGAAAAACCAACGACAACATGGACATGGCTGAATATGTTGTTGATGCTGAAAAATGTGACTAGCGACCCTATGGAGAAAGGGATAAGGCAACAAGTCCAGAATCAAAAGTTGGTGAACAAATTCTGCAATCTCCTGCAAAGAACCAACCCAAACCGGTAAGGTCAAGGGTGTAAGTAGGACCCATGAAGGTAAGAGTTTAATTATGAAAAATGCATGGAGTGGTAAAAGCAAGAGGTCTCATACCATGTGGGTGTTTGAATTTTATACTGCATTCATAGAGAAAGGTGTCATGCTTGTATTATGTTGTTATGAGCTTAGTATCCCAAGGTAAGTAAGCACTAATGATCTTGATTATAGTCATGCATCCTATATGAAGTAGTCATGGCTAGGCCATGCATGGTATGTTTTAATGCATAGTATTCCTAAATCAATGCAAGGTAGCATTGAATGGATATGCATTAAAATATTTTATAAATCTTGTAGTTATGCATTGAATGGACGCATATGAAAAGTATGAGTAAATGTTGTAGATATGAATACATAAGTATGGGTGCAAATGTTGCGATGCAATGCATGAATGCATTGAGATAGTGCATGTGATATTATGAATAACTAATGGCTGAAATGATGAATTGATGACAATTCTGGAACCATTTCAAGAGCTGTTATGAATGTAGGATAGTAAGTGCATGAAGAGGGTAGTCATGATCAATTGGCTGCCGGAAATGCTCTATGGAAGGGAAAGGTGGTACAAATGATACGCTTGTGAAGTAAGGAGTATCTAAACACTTCATTTAAATTGCATAAATAATGTGACTGTACCCTGTAATTTAAAGTATGATAATGATTGCGTGAAGTAAATGGGTTTTGGTAATATTGATATACTAACAGCTGGAAGTATTTGAATTTTATAATTTTGAAAATGCTTCAATGATTGTTGCAGCAATGAAAAATTTATATGCATTAAGACTTACTAAGTGTTTGGTTGACCGAGGTTCAGGTTTCGGGTAGATTGTTTGGGGCGTGGCAATTTGGGTAAGACCATGACAAAGGCCAAAATCTACCACGTGAAAGAGCCAAACCTCATGAGAAGAGTCTCATGGTTGTGAAAATAGTTTCTATGCATAATGGGTTGTTAAATTTGAATTGTGAGTTTCGGATTTAAGAAATTGTTGACAACTACTAATCACTATTGGCTTGCATAAGATTGTGTCAGGAGGACACATTGTAAGTGGGTATTCATGTTATGCTAGTAAGCATAAAATTATAATGGGCATAGTGGTGCTGCTTACAAGAGACCCACAATTGAGGATCACCTCATTGCTAAGCAAATCAATTTTTGTAGTAAACAGAGTTGCAAATTCTCATTGAATATAATTACTAATGTCATTGCTTGGTTATGGAACAATCATATTTGGATTGTATTATCAGATAATGATTGACTATTTGGCTATTTGATGAATGTGCTAGGGGTACACACTACAGGAAGATCATGTGTGATGGCCTGCAGGATCCAAACTTCATGGGAAGGTTTTTCCTTATCTAGAAATTGGTTTCTGGTGAAACTCCATTAGACATTTTGGAAATGTCTTATTTGCACTACATGTTTGGTAAGCAACATGAGTGAGATGGTATAGGTTATGTCGGTAAGACATGTGTGGATACGAAATGTAAAGAGGAATTGGGATGGAAAACTGAGGGACTGTCAACTCAGAGAAGGGAGCCCCCATTCCTCCTTAATGAAAGAATATTGCCTCGGAAAATGTAGTAAGTGTTCTGTGACCCTAGCTAATAATATGCATGTCAAATTATTAAAATTCCATATGCAGAACATGTTTTGATTTTATTTCCATGATGACCGATTGCTTGAGTATGAATAGGGCCTACATGGCACACACCGCAAAAGGGTGCACACTTTCCGATGTTGGATCATGAAAGGGTTTTTGCAATATTGATTACACCCTAGGGAGTGGACGCACTCCTGGTATCTCAATACTTGATAGTGAATGATGTGAAATATGATTACAGTTTTAGAGCAATAACGCCACCGAATATGCTTATATTGCTTGTGTTTTCAAGCTAAACAGATGTAGTCTGGTATTGTACACTAAATGGACAATGGCTTGAGCTCATCCTACCTTCTACCAAAGAGCACAGATAAGGAGACATTCCCAAGGGACTGTCATCTCAGAGAAGGGAGTGGTCTCTTCTGTAATATGGGGTAGTGGAATTAGAGCTCACTACTGGAAATGAAACCTGGAAATGGTCGTTTATTGTTGATATAAGTGCATGTGTTATTGTTGATGGCCTGATAAACCCAACTATGTTGGTTTGGCTGATTGGTTGTTGATATAAGTGTATTATTGAGAGAAGTATAGGCGATTTGTTGGTTGTCTAATAAACCCAACTGAAGGTTGGCTTGACTGTGCCTGATATATATATATATATATGTATGTATGTATGTATGTATAAGGATGTTGTGAAGCAGCCTGCGTGCTGGCCTAACATCCAAGTCCATTGGAGATTCCAAGGCTTGCAAAGCGAAGCAGGATCCTATGGACCAGCAAGGAAACGCACAATACAGATAAGTATTGGATTATTTTGCAATTTCTTTTTTATGAATATACATGTGTATATGATTTGGTTATGATGTTTTAAGCTCTTGTTTAAGAGATAAAAACATTGAGAATAAACTAAACATGTGAATCTATTCAATGTTTGAATATAGGTATCGCTGGGAGCGAGGACTATGAGAGCATCCTAGGGGTGCATGTGGACATGTGACTATCCTGAAGAGCTCAGAATGAGCAGTAATGAGAAAGGTGCTAGTGAGACTATGAAGGTCCTAGCAGCCAAGACAAACCATGTGGGGAGGCTCCATGGTTGAGAGGTCTGAAATAGATCGGAGACACTAAGTGTCGTGACCAAGAGGGATTGGTTCAGCATTCACGGTGAAGTGAAAAAGGCTGAGAGCATGAAAATCCATAGCGGTGGTGTGGGTTCTAGGATGGAACAAAACAAAGAGGGGAAAATTTCTTGCTTCTCTCTCTTGCTCTTTTAATTATATATATATTTATGCATTGTGAAAACAAAAGATTGTTTAATGCATGTATGACTGAAAATGGAATGTGTGTATTTGCTTAAAGTAAATTGTGAATGCTGGAATGGTTAATTCCCTAACCAATAATGGACATGAATGAGCTCATGGGCCTGTTGGGAAGGCATGAAAAATATGAAAGTCTCCTTGATGAGACTTGGACTGTCATGCCAATTGGGCAATTAATTGACTGATATTAATGCCTATATTATGCTTGGTCTAACAGAATTTCAATGATGCATTTCACAGGTGAGAAGAGTGAAATACAGTGGTGCACATTGACCATGGCAGCAGACCAAAAGCTGCTAGACTTGGCTGGAAGTCTCCTTCAAACGATTGCCAAGACCTAAGAAAATCTTGGAGATATGCTCAAGATACAGAAAAGGCAGAATGAGATGAACCACCAGATTTTGCAAGACTCTATTGGTTTGCAAAAGGAGGTAAAAATCCTTTTGGGAGCAATCCATAAAGGCAAGGAAAGTGGATCAATGATGGAACATTCATCCAATCAATCCGTTAAGAAATGTTCTAGGCATGAAGACTCAAAGGAAATTGAGCAAGTAAAGATGAAGCAGCCAGCGAAATGTTGGAAATGCAGAGGACATCATTTCTGTCGGGACTGCCCAACGAGGGAACATAAAGAGGGCAGTAGCCACAAAGTTCCTCGACTTGGGGATGAACCGAAAGCTAAGAACCAGCAGGAGAAGCTTGTGGAAGCTGAGGGGCTTGGTCCTGAAAGTTCAAAGTAAATAATTGAACATGGGACAGATCTGCAAAATTTTGAAATTTTAATGTGCAAAATGTATATGTATTCCTACGTATTGGAACACTGAGGACGGTGTTATTCCAAGGGGGAGGGGATTGTAATGTCCCAGTTTTGACCCCGTTTACATTAAAGGATATGTGATGTATATATTGTAATTAATCGTGGTGAGGAGCTAAAGGAAAAATCCCCACCATCGATTTGGTTGTGTACGTTTCGGCGATAGGGATCGTTGTCAATGGTATATCATGCTATCTGGCACATTATAGTTTTCGGCATCATGTAAATATGCACATCAATTAAAATAAACCTACAGCCAGCTACGATGGTGCAACGTTAAATGTAAAGGGCATTATTCCTAACGTTAAGGGTAGGTTGTCCAACTCGTGGGGGTCATTGGGAGTTTGACATGTGTCGACCACCCGTTTAATTTCTGTTGTATGGGAGCAGTTATTGCTAAGTAGTGGTGGGTGTGGCAGTACTATCATTCCTTGCCCATGTACCCACTCCACCAGTGGACTCTTCCTCTTCACATCGCATGGGGAAGAAGAAAACACTCTTTCCACTCTTCCACGATCCCACTTCTTTGGAGGTTTTGGGGTCTGGCTAACTCTCATGCAGGAGGGTGCTATTTTTCCTCCCACCACTAGTTGTTCTGGTAATCCTCACATAGAGAGACGTTCTCTTTCCTCACGTGCACCATTTGGGGGAAATTCTCCATCGTTTGTTCATATCGTGCAGGGATACAGAAGGTTCACCTTTGTTTTGGGGCTCATGCAGCGAGTTGGGGAGCCATGTTCTATTACCCATGATTTCCTGTGGATGAGCCTTCGCATTCTGTGCGGTGTGTATGTTTATGCTTGTTCTCCTTACCGATTGTGGTCTGCGTTATGTTTTCCCCTATCAATGTTGGGAGTTTGGCTTCTTTCCCATTTGCAGACTGTGTAACGCTATCGTTGTTTTCATTGTGAGATTGGGGACTATTGTTCTTCCCTTGGTTTTTGGGTTGCTATGTATGCAAGGACCTTGTGGGGTTGCTACTGAGTTGTTTTGACCACGCTAGGGCCAAGAAAAACTCTGAGTTGTCTCGTTGACTTGAGCTGTGTTCACCTTTTCGTTTGGGGTTGTCACCCTGTTGTCTTTATCTTCTTCACAGAGCTGTGAACTGTTTGTTTTACTACGGTATGCAGTGGTTGGTCTTCAGACTGTTGAGAGTAGGATTAGAGGCTGGGTATCCTTGAGAAAACTGGTGTTTGGAACCACTCAAATAGAGTTAGACTGCTGGCTTTCTTCTCCACAACCCTTGAAGAGTATTGGAAAGGGAATTCAGGGCCTAAGGGACTGTGAAGAAGAGAAAGGAATAATTCCTGGTGTCGGGTGTGTGGATGTATTAGAACTTAGGTTAACTCTGGTGTAGGTGTCCTTAGCTCTCCATTGAGGCCACCAACTTAGCATTTAGCCTTTCCTAGCTCCTTAACGGCCTGATAAACCCTACTGTGTGGGCTTGGCTAATTTGTGTACCTTAGCTATGTGTAAGCCTGCTTTGACCCTTATTCCTTGAGGAATCATGCCCAGCTTGGGGGTGGCAGTGTTGTTGAGAGATTGATGAGCGCGCTGGCCTATGGTTGGGTGGAACGTTGCAGTGACGTAGCTGGTTGTGGGATGAATTCTTTTTAATATGAGTATTCTTGACTATTCCATCTCTGCATTTATATTTACTGATTAATGAATATGATGAACATGTGGTATGCTTGAATGAATGTATGTTTGCTTCCACTATGTATATGAAGGATTATGCATCTTAGTATGTTTTATGTTTTAAGCTTTATATTTCAGCATTATATGCCTATTCATGTTCATGGGGCTATCTTCCTGGAGGTTTTTGATGGTTTGGTAGCGTCCTCCTCGCCGGTCAGAGGGTCGAGGATGTTACAATACATGCCCACATTGAAGTGTACCTATTTCAGCATGACACTTGTCAAAATGCTCACCCGATATGTTTCACATCATACACCAGCGACTAAACTTTGGAGAAAACTTAGTTTAAAAAAAAAATTAATGCGTACGGTCCAATTAATCATGTTTTACGTCATTCACCGATTGCTCGAACTTTGGAGAAAACATAGTTTAAAAAAAAAAGATACATATAGTTAGATTAATACAACTTTTTCATCACTATATGACCCCTTTGAGTCATAATAAATCATTAATATTCTTTAATATTGGGTTCATGTATGTAGTTATGTCTTCACAATACTTATATCATATGAACTTTGTTTAGCTTCGTGATCAAAGATATTCATATTTAAATATCTACCTATATTTTTATTTTTGTTTATTGTAAGGTATATTCTATAGCTGTTAAACCATCCCCCAGTCATCCCCAGTCATGTCTTCCAGTGAAATATCATCTTCTTGGACAACCAAACACATGTGTATAAACTACTACTAAAAAAATTCAAGCTCACCCTCAAGTTTCTACTTAGCATTACCAAAAGTGTCACAATCCCACAATTCCTCTTCCAACTAAAACTAAAGCCATTTCTTCTATCACTACAAGTCAAAATTATCTTTCTCTTTAGTGGAAATTTGAGGGTCAAGTTATTCACTTGTGGCTCAGAAATTATGTAATAAATCATAGGGGGGACATGGTGAATGTTTCTAGCGTCGTGGTTGGCATGTGAATGTGTGTTGTGAGTTCATGCAAGAGAGAAAAATCAATTATTTTGTGTTACTATGGGATTCTTATTCCCCTCACACTGTAGCTTCTCCTGCCCCATCCCATTCCTATGTGACTGGCGATGAATTCTTGTGACATAATTTAATTATCTATTAGTCGTACTCAAGATTTTGAGCTATAGAGTGAAAATAAGAAATAATTAAGTCCCTCTCTACCAAGGGAAGGGATGAAATAGTGTGAAGAACCCTTAAACCACAACCCATATTGAGATTAACTTCCAATTCCCATAGTGTTACAGCTAGGAATTCAACTTCCACAGTGCTCATAATTAACATTTTTGCACTAAAACAATGCCCATTGTTAGTAAAAAAGATGCAACATTTGGCCTTAACAAGTGAAACATTTGGCCTTATGTGGGGGTCATTCAAAAACCAATTTAGCCTATATAGGGGGAGCATATTACTAGAATGTAAGAGTTGGTTTCCTAGATCTAGGAGATAGTTACTTTTCTTTATTTTCTTGTTGTCATAATAGTGTAATAGGTATGGTGAATGATGAGTGGAAAAACGATATTAATCCTATTTGGATTCAAAAAACTTTGTGAAGTGGATTAGAACAATTGGAAAATATGTTTGAATTCTGACAAGAAGCATGGTGTTAGTGATGCAATATCATTTAATAAGACCAAATTCAAATAGTTGGATGATAGTGACATTAAATAAGTGAGGGGAAAAGGAAAAGCAATTACTAGGAAAATGGGTTTTTGAACTTTGTCCTGGTCATATATCCTCTCAAACTTGGGCCTAGTTATCTCTCCTTTTGTTGCCATTGTTGTCAAATGGAAGCCACCTAAGTCACCCTTCACAGAAAGGGGAAAACAATGAGAATAAATGGAGTTGGATGGAAAATAACTAGCTGCATGTTGAAATCATAAGGAAACTTTTCATATTTAAGACTACATGTGATATGGACCAAGGGCCCACACATGTCCCATGAGCCCTAATGACAAGTTTTATGATCAAAACTCTGAATTTTTGTATTTGGACCATGGCATGGGAGCTAAGAATCATCCTTGATGTGCCAAAAATAAAAATTTGGATCATATATCACTCATAGAATAGCCTAAATGGAACCTAAATATTCCTTATGTAGGTCTTGTATGGAGACCTTGGGACCTCATGTGCATAGGTGCTCGTGAGTCTAAAGGAAAATTTTATCATGTAAAATCCTATATTTTCTTCCCATGCTATCCTCCATTCTATTTGAACCATCCATGATGTGTAAAACCTTGAAATGGCCACCATATATTGCTCACGAGCCATTCAAAATATGGAGTATATGTTGTGGCTTCAAACCGCACACATGGAACATGATGATCCCCCATATATAAATGATATAACATAAGGCCCTGAATTTTGTCCATGAATAATAGCTCATGCCATGGGAACCATCCATGGTGCCCATGAGGAACCTTAGAGTACACTATTTTTTTAGCCGACAACCTACATATTTGGCATTGAACTTGGCTTGGTGTCACAAAATTTAAATAGACACCATATCCTACTCACATGACAAAGTTACCATTTATAAGTCCTACGTAGTGGATAAGGACCCCACAAATTATGGCTCATGAAACCTTTACTTAGGTATAAAGAATCATCAATGTTGTTCTAAACCTCAAAATGGCTATGACCATATCCAACTTACATGGAGAGTTTGTGGTGGTAATTTGGGGTCCCACATATGGACCATGATCTTTAGAGGAAAATATTACAGTCTAAGACCATTGTTTTGACTATATTTTAAGTCATGCATTAAGAACCATCCCATATGTGCAGGTTCTCAAAATTATGACCATATCTCACATGTGGACGATATATTTTATATGTAGATGCATGTTATGTGAGTTTCAAAGGCATCATAATGGTCCATGACCCTGTAAGAAATTGGTAGGAAATTAGGCCATAATTTTAAACCATATACCATGGTTTTAGATAAGAGATCCATTATTGGTGTTACAAATCTCAAAATACCAAAAACTCCCACTTGTATTTGAAAGAATATTCCCTCTATGGGGGAGTACATGGTTCTTATAAGCCCTAATCATGTACTAGTAACTAAATATCCAATCCATGCATATACCTCATGTTGGAAAATATTCTATATGTAGGGCCTATGTAGTGTTTCATGGTCCGTGATCCTTGGTATCATTAGTTTGGTTTTAAGTGTAATGTTTTTTTCCATGACTAACAACTTCTTGGATCATCAATCACTTACTTACTACTAGAAACAGATAAACACACCTAACACAACCAACCCACCTAGATGACTCATGGACCTGTCACACCTAACCCATATAATGATTTCACACACCTTGGAATATTCATACTATAACCCCTAAGCTCGTACCTAACCCTAACGTCTAACCCCTAACAAACCAACATGTTAGCTCATAAACTACTTACCCACTAGTACCCCCAAAACAAGATAATTTGGGATCATTCAAAGTGAAAATTAAGGATTTTTAAGGCTCGATCTTATACTTAATTTCTCTTTCTTCATGAA
>LPNX011077294.1:0-15683 GCA_001517045.1 Pseudotsuga menziesii | reverse complement strand
ATATATATATATATATATATATATATATATATATATATATATATGATTCGACCTATTGCAACTTGATGATGTGTATTATGACATATATACACTCTTAAATACAACATTACATGGTTCTTATGGTGTTCCACCGACAACATCAATCTCAGTGATGAAATCCAACCAAAAAATTGTCAAAAAAGTATGTCGAGTCTCATATTAATGTATGATATTTCATAATCTATTATATATTTAGATTTGTCCTTTGGGGTTGGTCAAAGGTTCAAGGCTTGTTTAGATTTTTATTTTTGAAGGAAAGTATCGATGATACGGACTAATGTCTATTGTAGATATGTCAAATGTAAATATTTGGATCTTCAAAACTTTGAGAGGTTACAAATTATTCTAAATATTTTGCATGTTTTACGCTTTCATGACATCTTTAGTGACGATTGGCACTCTTTGGCATACACTACAAAGGTGCATAAACACATGTTGTTAAGGTATGTGCATGAAAAGTGATGAAGTGTGTGTACACACTCTAGAACTTGGTATAACTAATGTTTTTTATAGAAATTATGGTTGGATGTAGCCATTAAAAATTATATCCCTTAAACCCATCACAAACATTGCACACTTGAATGTTGATATGTAATACTTACTCGTTTGGATGATGAAAATTGTGAACACTAGATACCCAACACCACATTAAATCATTGGAATTCACATAATAACATTGTTTCCCAATCCCTTGGTAGACCCCTTCACACCAGTCCACGTGGCTCTTGACTTTCCAAAGCATCCTACCTGAGGTTTAGGGTCATCATTACCAAGACATGGTAATATCCAGGGAGGTGAAGGGAATGAGGGAGGTGGTTATAAAAATATAGATACCATTGGGTAAGAACTTATAGATTTAGGGAGCGAAAAAAAATAAATCTAATGGACTATGGGGATGGGGATGATGTCATCATGTAGTATGTATTTAGGTCATGTGAGGAGCTTGTTGAGAAACGGGAGTGTTTCAAGCTGATATATATCATACATGATTCTAGGGTGGTATCTATCATAAATGAAATTACAGTAGTTTATAAATAATTGTGTATATAGTTCCTATGAATAACAACTTAGTAGGTGGCTTCACAATGGGTGGCTTTTTAATTATACAATTTTGTTGAGACGCTTTTCCATTTTCCATGTGATTAGTCCAAATGTTTGCAATATTATGACATTAATCCAAATATTTTCAGTATTTTGTCCTTTTAACATGTGATACCTTGTGTATTTGTTGTCTTCACCCCATTGGTCACTTTGGACTCCACATTACCATTATGCTTGGTCCTTGACTTACTATGGTTATGCTTGAAGGGTCATGTAAGGATAGAATATTTGAACATAACTTATGAGGAAGGGTATCACAAATATTTAAATGGACACCATAACCTTGTTGTAGGCCAATAATTCCATATGCAAAGGCTCATTTGATGGCATGGGGCTCACAC
The DNA here is from genome assembly GCA_001517045.1 of Pseudotsuga menziesii. Lineage (NCBI taxonomy): Eukaryota > Viridiplantae > Streptophyta > Pinopsida > Pinales > Pinaceae > Pseudotsuga > Pseudotsuga menziesii. The sequence goes on along the minus strand of LPNX011077294.1, from coordinate 14,202 downwards.
ATAGTCCATCAGTCCTAAAGGAAAACCACTATGGCTTCATTAAACTATTTATTTTGACCGTGGACCATGTCTAAACTTATTATAACCATCCTTAATGTACTAAACTTAAAATGGCCATCATATCTTGATCACGTGACAATGATTCCCTTTACAGGACTTTCTGTGGTGTCTAATGGATACAATGATGTCTCATGAGCCCCATAGACAAACATTATGGTATAATACCCTACATTTTTTCATTGAACCACATCACAGGCACCAAGAACCATGTATAGTGTTCTAATTAACTTCAAAACTAGAATCATATCCCACTTCCAAGCCAAAGATTCCCTATGGAGGGATAATATGGTGGTTTGGGACCACACACTTGTAGCATATCTCCATAGTAAAATGCTACAGTGTAAGGTCCTATATTTTTCATTATACCATGGAATGGTCCTCAAGTTCCATCCCTAATGTACCCCTCCTCAACTTGTTGGCCATATCTCACATGTAGGCAAATGATTCCCTACACAGGCCATATGCAATGATGTGGGTTACTATGCAAAGAACATGAGCACCATGGGGAAATGTTCTATCCCAACAACATGGGTTTTGTTATCAAATGAACGATTAGTGACCAAGAAGAATCCGTAATGTGATGAATCTCAAAATAGACACCATATCCCTATGACGGGAAAAAGGTGGATCAGGGCCTAATGGATGGCCTATGTAGAACCCAAAAGTCGCATGTTATAGACTAAAAATATGGATCTTCACCCTGTAAGATGAATTGGGTCATGAGAACCATCCTTGGTGTACTAAACCTTCAAATGTGATACCACATATCAATCACATGTCAAATATTTCCTATGCATGGGATATGTTGTGGGATTTTCAAATGTGATATAACCACCGCCCCCAAATGTCGAATTTCTCATGACTTTTAAGGGAGGTTTTTTAAAAATCGGCTTAAAAAACACCTTTAGGAGGAGTTCAAGTTAACCCCCCAAAAAAATAATCATGACAATTGGACTTTTGAGGGCAGCTTTATCACAACCGCCCCCACAAGTCCAAATTCCCTTAACTTTTGGGGGCTACTTTAAAACAACCACCCCCAAAATCCCAATTATTATGCCATTTGGGGGCAGATTTAAAAGAACCACCACCAATAGTCCATTTATCATTACTTTTGGGGGGTTTAAAAACTACCTAAAAATAACCTTTACGGGGGTCTTTCCAAAACCCCCCTAAAATACCAATGGGAAATTTTTTCCTGGGGGGGGTTTAAGAACTGCCCCCAAAAGTCCTAAGAATTGGAATTTTGGGGGATTTTTTTAAAACCGCCCCCAAAAGTTCAATTCTCATGACTTTTTTGGGGGGGGGTTAAGAAACGTCACCAAAAGTTCAATTCTCAAGACTTTTTTTTTTAGGGGGGGGGGGGGGGGGGGGGGGGTTATGAACCGCCCCTAATGGCCAAAAAAAATTTAGAGGGGAGGCATTAGAAAAACTGTCACAAGGTAAAACCGTCTTGAAAATGTCTTTGGGGGGGTGTTTAAAAAAAGCCCTCCAAAATTCAAGAGAGTTGAACTATTGGGGGTAGTTTTACAACAACCACCCCCAAAATTCTAATTCTCACGACTTGTGGGGGTGGTTTTATAACAAACGCCCCCAAAAGTCTAATTCTCATTACTGTTGGTGGGGGGTTAAAACAACTTCCCCCAAATTCTAATTATCATGAATTTTTGGGGGGGGCATCTAAAAATCGTCCCCAAAAGTCTAATTCTCATGAATTTTTGGGGGAGTTTAAAGCTACTGCCCCCAAAAGTCTAATTCCCATGAATTTTAGTGGGGGGGGTCTAAAAACCGCACCCAAAAGTCTAATTCTCATGAATTTTTGGGGGGATTTTGAAACAATTTCCCCCAAAAGTATAATTCCCGTGACTTTTGCAGGGGGGTTCTAAAAATCGCCTTCAAAAACACCTTTAGGGGGTGTTTTTAAACCCCCCCCCCAAAAAAAAAAGTATTGAGAATTGGAATTTTGAGGGCGGTTTTAAAAAAATCGCCCCCGAAAGTCCAATTCTCATGACTTCGGGGGTGTTTTTAAGAACTGCCAACAAAGATATAAAAAAATATTTCGAGCCGGGGTGGGTTAGCAAAACCACCGCAAGCCAAAATCACCCCCAAAAGGGTATTTTGTTGTAGTGCGTTTGGAATTATTTGTCTCATCAGTTCAAGAGACTTTCTCTTCCATGTAGATAGTATAGCTACTCCCAGTGAAGTATAGCTCAAGCTTGAGGCATTTTTTGGGAATATTGATGAGAGGTCACCAACTCGAAAGTGAGCTCATCTCCTTGAGTCCACCTCATTTTGAGACAATCTAGGATTTATTCACCAAGTTCAAGTCATTGGTGCTTCAGCTAAAGCAATGTGGCATAGAGAAGCAGGATGAACAACTCATATTGTCCATACTTTCAAAGATAAGGCCAGAGTACTTAGTGTTGGTAAGCAAATTTCACTCTAGCAATCTCACAGCTCGAAACTGGCGCATGCCTGCATTAGATGAGTTCATGGAGTCATTGCCCCAAGAGCAAGACAAGCTAGTGCAGATGGGTACCATCAAATCTTGTAAATATCAATATCTTGTTGCAGGGGTTTTGAATCCATCCAAAGGAAAGAAGAAATCTAATGATTCGAGGCAACAAGACAAGAAGAAGCAAGACAAACCGAAATCTTCAAATGGGTGTTCGAATCCTTACAAGGACAAGGACAATAAGAAGCAGAAGAAGGCCAAATGCACCTACTGTCACAAGGGATGGAATCCAAAGAGTGCATGTATGAAGAATACCATAGACATGATGGTGCAACTACATGAAAAGAACAAAATCCTAGTGCTTGAGGCTACAAATAAGAAGGATGGAGGTTCAAGCTCAAACAACAAAGAGAGGTTCCATGCATTGGTTAATGGTTCTTTAGACTCTTCATCCTTCATCATTGATTCGGGAAATTCAAGGAACATGGCCTCTATAAAATATTTCTTCTCATCCGTGTATTCTGACAGTGGCCCAACTGTTCGAATCAGTGATGATTCAGAGATCCAAGCCAGAGGGATTGGAAAGATCAATCTTGAAGATGGGTATTTCAATAATATTTTTGTTCTACTAGATTTGGAAATGAACCTACTCTCACTATACCAAATGAATCACACTGCTGAATCCAAGAGAGTAACATTTAATTCAGACACAGTGGAGATAGCTGAAATCTATACCAACAAGGTAGTGGCATTGGGGTTTGTTGATCATCAAACTAGAATGTACAAGTTCTCTCATCTCCTTCCCTACTCTAGAGGGAATGCACTCCTAACTCATGCTAATGATTCAAGAAAGTTGTGGCATGAAATGTTTGACCATCTAAAATACATATACCTCTAGGAATTAAGCAAAGAAGGCTTGGTGGAAGGGCTTCCTTCTATCAAGATCTCCAATGGCCCGTGCATTAGATGTGATGGGAAAGCATCCATAATGCAACTATGAGAAAGGGAAAGCAAGAAGAGCTACTCAAGTACTTGGTTTGGTGCATTCATATCTTGTTAGGCCTATTCCTACACTCTCATATGGAGGATCAAGGTATGTATTGACCTTCATAGATGATTTCTCAAGGTTTTTCTAGGTTTACTTTCTAAAACTCAAATATGAAGTATTTGACATTCTCAAGGTTTGGAAAGACTTGGTTGAGAATCAATGTGGGAACAAGATCAAAGTCCTTACGATTGATAATGGAAAAGAGTATTAGAATTTGAATTCCATTTAGATATTCAAGCAGATAGTTCAGAATTATGATTGCAGTAAATGGAGAATGAAGATACAAATTGAACAAAATAAACCACATAGGAAACGGATGAGTATTGCTCAGGAATTTACAATATCATTCACAATAATAATATACGGTGTTACAATATTTTACATAGGAAAATAATTCAAATCAATTAGAGATGGATTCAAATATATCCATTGGATTTTACTGTATCTGACTGGCCATCTAACTCATGGTGTCTCAATCAATATCGGAGTCCAACAGATCAACTCCCAGATGTCCAACCAACTCAATCAATCAGTGACATCTAGTTAACTCAGTGCAACTGAGTGTGGTAGGTGGGAAAAGGTGCCTACTCCACATGCAGCCTAGCACTAGCTAACTAATTGTGAACTAACTAAAAGTAACTAGGGGCTAACTGAGACTAACTAGTACTAACTCCAACTAAACGATGTAGGTTGGTGTCGGGACTCCCAATGGCTCCTAAAATGTAGGGATTGGTCTAGGAGGTGCCCAAACTGATGCATGCACATGCAGTAAGTGGAATTTAACCTCTATCAGTGTTCCCAAACTCTAGTGACTGGTACATGTAGCCCCATTAGGCCAAGTGGACCCAATTGTACTAGTGGACCCAAATAATTAATTAAGGTTCCTAAGTTAGGCTAATTAATCTAATAGATATTTGACCAAGGGAGGATTAATAATCCTAACAAAGAGTATGTGAGCAAGAGTTTGCAGCAGCTCTATGAATAATGTGGCAACCAAAAGTAGCATTCGGTCCCCTACACACCACAACAAAATGGTGTGGCAGAGCACAAAAGCAGGGCTCTCAAGGAGATGACAACCTGCATGATTGAAGCAAAGGATTTGAATCCTAAGCTATAGGATGAAACCATAAATTTTGTTTCATACATACAAAACATATCTCATCACAATTCAGTGGATGGAAAAACACCATATGAGGCTTGGCTTGTTCATAAGCCAAATATTTCTCATTTCAGGATTTTTGGCTCAAGGGCTTGGGATAGGATTCCTTCGGAGAAGAGAAAGGCCTTGAAAGAAGTGCATCATGGTTGGGTATGCTGAATATGAAAAGGGATAGAATATTTTTTATCCCTAATCTCAAAATTTATCCATTTAAAGGAGAGTGTAATTCAAAGAAGAACTCATGCCAAAGCTTGAACTAGCACCGAGGGAATGCTCACATCCTCCACACCAAGATAATGTAGTGATGAATATCTTTCTGATATTTTTGATATTTTTTACTCTAATATTACTGAATATGATGATCACTATCGTGGCTCACACATTTGGCCCAAATGCACTGAGAAAACCATTGAAGCGGCTAGGGATTTGGCTACGAATCCACTATATCCTAGAAAGACTATATCGTAATTTCACATTGCTTTCTCTACAAGTGAAGTGGTTCTTGCTGAGAAATGCTTCATGATAGTTGGATATGATCCTCAATCATATTAGGAAGCATCACTTGACCCAATATGGAAAACAACCATGCAATAATAATTCAATTCATTGCAGGAAAATGAGAGTTGGGAATTGGTTCCCTTACCCTCCAAGAGGAAGCTAGTACAATGAAAATGGGTCTATAGGACCAAAGTTTCTTCTGATTGGTATATTATAAAGTATAAGGCTAGGATGGTTTCCAAAGGCTTCTCTTAATTCCAAGGAGTGGACTATACATAGACATTTGCACCGGTTGCAAAGATGGACTCTATCATGCTAGTTTTAGCCATTGTTGCATCTAAGCGATGGGAGGTTCACCACATGGATGTGAAGAGTGCATTTCTTCATGGTGAAATTCAAGAGGAGATATATATGAAGCAACCTAAATGTTTCATTTAGGATCCTTCACTTGTATGCAGGTTAAAGAAGTCACTCTATGGCCTCAAGCAAGCCCTCGGGGTATTAATCTGTCACAGTAATCTGGGGACTAAAACACAATCTCATAAGAGATTTCATAAAATTAAGCATGAAAATGGCATAATGGTGCTACAATTGGAGTAGCAGCTCTGTATAATCAATAAAAAATGATTAATACAATACAATGGTCATGCAAGGTGCATGAATGCCAAGACAATTCGAATTCCCAAGGAGGTCATTCGAATTGAATGAATGGGTGTAGCTTAACTGAATGTCAACCATAGTCAACACACATAGTTAACCACCAAGCTAATCAATAACTGACTCTCACACTAAGTCCTAAATGAATGGATTGCAATAGATGACTAAGTCTAACTGAAAGTGACTCATCACATGTAACTACATGTCCAACTAAAGGAGGTAGCGCATCCATAACTCCAAGTAGCTCTGATGGAGTTAATTGAAGTAAACATGTAATCAGATGTGGTTGTAGGTGCATGTGTTAGCTCCAGTTCATAAATAATGACAAAAAATAATCAAATAATGAATGGAGGCACCTTCACAACTCAAGTTAACTGATTGTAACAATCAGTTAGGAATTAGGTGCATTTATGACACTCATATCACCCCAAAAATGCTCCCTATTTGAAGGAGGAAGCCCAGTTAGCCTCCCCGACTGAAGGAGACGACTTAGTTGGCCTCCTTGACTGAAGAAGGGAATGGGTCAGCTCATTCTGATGTCATAGTGTTCTCATCTGATGCCAAGTAAGTCAATTAAACTTAAGATAGTGGGTAAATAGGCCAGAATTGACCAAATAAGTGTGCATGTTGGGTAAATGACTCCAACACGCCCCCTTAAGCTATACTCAGGAGGAGTAAAATATAATGCATGAAACGCTAGGGCCCCAACAACAAAGGCCATAGGTCACCCTATACAAAAAGTAACTACTTAATATAACCAAGCAAACGGGAAAAACCTCATGGGAAAAATACCCACCTCAAACTAAGCAGTAAATCATGAAATTTTGGTTATTCTATGCAACAGCATCCTGAGACTGTGCATGTGAAACTATGAATCCAAACTAAATGAATATTTTTGGAGGAATATTCCACTTTGGAAGAATAACAATGCACTCAACTGAATCAGTAATATAAACAGCTGCACAATGAAAACTGGACCCATGTAGAGTAGCTGAAATCATGTGAAGAGAGAGAAAAGGTTCTTGGGAATTAGAACCATGTGAGGAACACCCAAGAAACTGATATATTTCATCCTTTAATAGCAAACCATGAGTGGTAAAATCATCCCTAAGTGTTAGGAGCAAGTGTCCAAGTGGATGCAAAATGTCTTCCTCTTTACTAGTTATGTGAGGAGATGAGCATGTGACTAAAGGTAGAGAAGCCATGGGACTGTGGAGAGTGAATGCTTGAGCTCCATAATCTGATATAGCTTCATAAAAATATAATGATTAACAAAATAAAATATCAGCAACCTCATAAGAGGAAACTAACACCAAATCCCCAGCAACAAATTTGAAGAAGAATTGCGGTACTTGATTTTTCACACCGAAATTGGTGAGAGTAGCTTCAACCAGTACTGAAAGCTCTCGGAATATAAAATTCGAACCAGTTAATATCAGATCAGATATAAATGAGATCATATCATATCCAAATAATTTCATATCAGATCCAAAAGTGGGGAATGAAATCAAATCCCCAGCAACAATTTTGAAGGAGACTTGCGGTACTTGTTTCTTCACAAAATTAATGAGAACAGCTACAAGCAATACCGAAAGCTTATGAACCTGAAATATTGAACCAAGAAATATCAGATCAGATCCAAATAAGATCATATCAGATCCAATAAGTTTCATATCAGATCCAAAGAAATGGTCAACCAAGACAGTGGATGCACAGTTGTCTTTTTCTTCAAAATTATGAATTTTGGTGCATGCAATCCTACAGGAATTTGCTGGAAGATCTAGATCATGGGGAGTGAATTGATCACTCTTGTAATCTGATATTTTTTCCAAAATATCCAAGGTATTACATATTTGCACACCAGAAGCAACATTAGAGGGAGAAAAATCAAATTTCTCTTTACTTTCGAAAGCAATTACTGGCAAATTTTGCACAGAATTCAAAGGAAAATCATTGGTGAATGTTTGCATGGAAGTGCAGCAGTATTTTTCTTCAATATTAGAGATTCAAATGTCTTCTTCTATATCATCCATATGAGGAGATGATATATCATAGATCTCATAAACTTCTGGAGTATCAAGAGAAGGAGTCACTGCAAGGAGACTTTCTTCAATTCGAATTGACTGTGTAGAAGATTATGCTTCTTCTTCATCTTGAACAACTTCATCAAAGAGAGTACAGGATGAGAATTTTGAGTAAAAAACTCTTGTGGTGCTGGATGTGATCTCCAAAGTGCTATTATGATCCTCATTGTTCTTTCGAAAGGTTCTGTCCAATTTTTTCCAGAGATCCTTTGGGTATTCAGCAGAACCAATAAGGTAGCACAAGCTAGGAGAAAGGTCCAGACATATTGCTCCAAAATCTCTATCACCGTCATTTAGCCAGTCATCCTCATTCTCATAAGACTCTTTACCAAGTCCAACAGACACCTCATAGAGACCTTGTCTCTTCAGAGATGCAATCATATTCAACTTCCATTCTGAATAGCTTATGAATGGGGTGAGAAGAGGAACTGATGATTCCATTCAAAGTTATACCTGCAAAAACACAAAAAAGTCACCGTAAGGTCGAACAGACTATACATTTCAGGTTTTCACCACACCCAGCATAATTGATCAAGCAAGACTGATCAAAAATTCCTTTACTTGGGGTATTAAGTGGTAAACCTTCAATGGAAATTGAACCCAAGTGATAGAACAATTGCACTCACAAAATTGCTAATCAAACATGCAAATTTACACACAAAGGAGACTGAAATCGGAGCATAACACTAATCTGCATTGAATAAGTGTACAATAGCCAACCTTATGAAGTCATAGACTATTGCAATATATAATTACATGAGATATTCGAATGCATAAGGATTCCATTCGAAATAGTCAAAAGCAGGCTTACTAAATCTAGTCAAATCCCCCATAGGTGCATAAAGCAGTTTCCAAATATACCTAGAGGCTCACGAATTGGAAAAGTCAAGTAGGCAAGATAATAGGTGATGGAAAGACAACTCATACATGCTTTAATTAGGAGAAAAGAATGGAGGATGATGAGGGAAAAAAACAAGTCAACTACACCTAGTCTTACTTTCCCTTTTGCCTCAAATATCAATAAAGCAGGAAACTTAGCAGAAAAAGCAGATATGCACTAGGGAGGATCTGGAATAAAGCAAAACTACAAAATATGGTTTCCAGGAGGTTTCCCAAGCACTCCATGACTCATTTTTAGCAAGTTTGACTTCTAGGACATGTGGAAGACAACTTGCATATAGTGGAATATTGGAAACTAGGCAGATAAGACAAAAATTAATTAATTAATGTCTAAGGTAGATAAATATGGGTTGATTATTCTAACACCCCCCCTTAATCCTGACTTAAGAGTAAATATCAGAAAACTATAGGGCCTAGCAACAAGGCTTAGTCACCCTTTACATACTGCATGTCCATTTAACCAAGGAAAGAGGCAAAAACCCAGTGGGAAAATCCTCCCTTAAACATGGACATTAAAACAAAATTTGTCATCAATCATGCTTCATAGCATGATCAGTAATCCGCAGCAGTGATTTGAGATTGATGAATTTCTTCTCACAAAAAACTTTGGTGAAGATGTCTACTACTTGTTTTGAAGATGCACAGAAGAGTAGGTGAATGGTGCCATCATGCACAAGCTGTCTGATGCAGTGCATATGGATCTCAATCTGTTTGGTTCTCTGTCTCTAAACTGGATCATTGCAGATTCGAATGGTGCTTTGATTATCACAATAGTGTAACATCTCCAACATAAACAATACATCAGATAAGATTCAAATTAATCAAAAGAGACACAAACAAAGGGTTTGTTTTGATTGTCAAGATATTTTACTGATGATGCAAATAACCATAAGTCAAGTCAAAGTATATGAGAAACTAAATCAGATATACTTACTTGAATCCAGGGAAAACACACTTGGAGAATCAACTCCTCCCAACCATAGGAGGCAGCAACTCAACGGTTTGCTCCACTCCACCACCAAGTTGGATCACCAACCATGCACTAGAACAGCAAGTAACTTCCTCGCGGCACTCAATCCTTGAGTCCGTAACAAGCTACGACAAGAAAGTTTCCACGCGGCACTCTCTCTAAGAGTCCGTAACAAGCTAAGCGATGGACTTATGGAACGGGAGAAACACTCAACACATGCATTCACAGCAAAGTTTCTCCATGAACAACATGGTGTCCCGTGCTATTCCAGTGCACTCATATAAATAGCTTTGCCCAGGTCTTATGCCATCCCAATCAAATCTCCAATCAGATCCCTAAATCCATATGATTTAGGATCTTGTCTGGTTGTTGAGTTTTGGATTGGATTTGATTGGTATAAATCATTCTAGCTTGCTTACACATGTTCCTTGGTGCCATGGTTGGTGTCCCCTCATGTATTTGAGTTCTCCAAGTGTCATTTTCTTTATATAATAAATAAATAAAATGTTTGTTTGTGCAAATGTTATTTCAGTCTTTGAGTTTTATAACTCATTACATAATAAAAATAATAATTTTTTTCAAAACATGAAAAATAAAAATAATGTCATGGGGGTATTACATTTCTCCTCCCCTTATTTTTAACACCGTCCTCGGTGTTCTTTTTATTCTGAGCTCCCTTGCTCATTCTGGAACATGGAGGGATATGCTTTCCACATTTTATCCCCCATTTCCCAAGTTGCCTCTTTAGGGCCGAAGTGCTTCCATTGCACTTTTATTTGAACAATGGCTTGATTCCGGAGCATACGTTCCTTCCTGTCTAGAATGCGGAAAGGTTCGGTCTGGAACTCGCCCTCGGGTTCTACCTGAGTCACATCCCGGTCAATTATATGAGTAGCATCATGTATATATTTTTTTAACAATGAAACATGAAATACATCGTGCACTTTTATATTAGGCGGAAGTGCAAGCTGATAGGCTACCGGCCCTATCTTAGCTAACATTTCAAAAGGTCTACAATACCTTGGTGCCAGCTTGGAACATCTTCCCAAACTCAAAGAACTCTTCTTTGACTTTACCTTTAGATATATGTGATCTCCAACATTGAACTCTCTTCTCTTCTTTGACTTTACCTTTAGATATACGTGATCTCCAACATTGAACTCTCTTCTCTTCTTTGACTTTACCGTTAGATATACATGATCTCCAACATTGAACTCTCTTGGAGTTCGTTTTAAATCTGCGTAACTTTTTTGCCGATCCTGGGCAACTTTTAAGTTTTGTTGTACCTCTTTCACCATTTGTTCCATTTTCCATTGATCTAGTGTGCGCATTTACTAATCAAATGGATATGCCGAAATTTATGTGATTTGATGTACCAAATCGATATAAAGAAATTTCATGGTTTTAAAATTTTATTTGAAATGTATGTGCCCGTCCACATCATTAACATACATTATTTGCATATATATATATGCATGTATGTATATTACAATTCTCTCCAATGTGAATAAAATTTACATTTCCTTTCTATATGGAGGAATTACAAAATTATATAATTATCAATTTTTTCAATATGAATAAAATTTCCTTAAATACTAATAAACTATATAAAATCACTTCATTCAACATAGTTATATAATTTTCCATCCTAAAATACGGATAAAATTTACATTACCTTTTAATACCAATCAACTATGCAAATATAAACTCCTATTCAAAATGGAAGCATAAAATATGCAATTATTTCCAATACAATTTTCTTTTCAAAATAAATAGCTTTATATTCTTCATAAATCTCCATTGCTTTCAAACTTATTTTGCTATTTCCATATTATAAATATTTGAGCTATTCATATCTTTATCATCTATCTATGTGCCTTTTGTAAATTCAAATAGAAATCTAAGTATGGACATTGGTCCATAACTCTTCCTTCCATATAACATAATGCATACATCTTAACCTAACTCAACATGATATATTAATGTAAACCCTTCATTATCTAACCCTTTCATATTCACATAAATTTGCATTATATGGAACCACATTACAATTTCACTCTAAAGCACCTTTATCAATATCATTTGCATCCGGACTACTAGAGTTTGACCTTCAATATGTGGTATGCCCCTCTTTTCTCTATTAAAATAGTTAGATTTTTCCTTAAAACAACAACTATAGATATGCTTTCTTTTCTTTCCAACATCAATATACTTTAAAATATGAAGTCTTACTTGAGATGAAATATATTTGTATTCCTCCAAGACTAATACTTTTAATCTTAAGCTGGACATAATTTAATATTTTCATTCACGCTATACATGATGTACCCTTAGATTTTACTAAATGCATGAATGAGATCGTTAAAAATTCTTTTAAAATCTATGTAATTGTTCCCTATAAATTACAACTTTCCTCATTTTATAGAAACATATAAAATGTATCTTCCAATACATTCTTATACATATGTCTCATTGTTTAATTATATAAATAATTTAACTAAAAAAAAGTATATTTTTTTTTCAAAAATATTTGACAATAGTCAATGTATTTTATATCATAATGCTCTCTTTAAATGCACCAAAAGTTGAGGAAGATATAGAGATAAACATTTTTTTTTAATCCAATAACTAAATATTTAGATATCCATGGGTGTAATATTTTTAAATCTCACTACTCCCTATATGGTAGTGCACTACTCCCTATATGGTAGTGCACTAATGTGTGTTTTCCATTTAAGGACATTAATAATAAAAAATTTACTAAACCTTTTAATCTTATCAATTATAAGGATTAGAAAATTTATGATCCATTTTAGGTATACTTAAAAGTAACATTCCTAAGTTTATTAAGTACCATTCTTCCAATACACCTCATATGTATAAAATGTAATTCTTATTAGCATATGCAAGCTACCTAAAATGCACTTTCATTAATGTACCTTGTTTGTGGGACAAGGGACCCCCCTCTGCGCACCCCCCTCTGGATTTGAACTCGTGACCTCCTAAGAGGAAACACATGCTCTTAACCATTAGGCCCACTCATGCTGTACCAAACTTATATATATATATAACCAAACTTTCATATTTTTATATTATTTTCATAAATATATTCATAAAATAATTTCATTAGTTTAACACTTTATATTCTCTTCATATATATATAAAACAAAACATAAATTTCTCAATGCTTTTTAAAAGGAATATAATATCAAAAATAAAATTCTTCTTATTTAAAAGCACAAGCATATATTGCATAATATAAAAAAATAAATAAATTACCATGCTCTTAAAAACAAAAATCCTATACATACTTACTACTAATTACCCATATATATATATATACAGTTTTTTTTTATCATGATAAAAGATAAATAAATAAATTTCTGGCTACTTCACCAATTAATTCTTTAATATATAAAGTATATACATTTATAAAATTTAGTGGGAAAAAGGTTCATACTCATTTCTTAAATTGTCCAAAGCTTTTTGGATTTACTTTCCCACTCATATCTCAAATATTCGTGAGCCTTTTATGTTATTTTGCATTTCATAGGGCTTAAAGGCTGTGTGGAAATTCAATACTCCTGCAAAGGCTTGTTGTAACAGACCCGTATTACCTATTATATTTTTTTTAATGCAATAAGGTCAAAATGGAGATATTACATACCAATGAAACAATTCAATGCCACAATTCATCAAGGCAACATGCTAATTGGAGTAGGAACTCTTGAATGAACTATTCAAGACGAAATTTGACCTGGGAGAAAAAACAAAATGCCAACTCAATGGATGTATGATTAAATTATCAGAAATCTTAAATAAACGTTACAATCTTTTCCTAACACTCCCACACAAGATCTTAATTTCTCCAAGGTCTTGTCTTCCTCCAAGAGAATTCCTCCCCAAAGCACGTTTGATCATTTGATGTAGGGATACCCAACCCTGCTCTAATCAAACTTAAATGACTGAAATTTAATACTTACCGGTCTGCAAGAGCTCTAGCACCAAAAAAATTCAATACATAAACACTGAATTAGAAAAAATTCAATACATAAACACTGAAGTAGTAAAACACTGAATTAGAACAAATTCAATACATAAACCTAAACACGAAGGACAGAGCAAAATCAAACACGCCAGATCCCGGGACTGAAATGATGACAGATCCTATCGATAAACCTAAAGACGAAGGATAGAGCAAATTAAAACATGATCGATGCCTGTACAGGGTCTTAAATTTCTGATTAGTAATGGACAAAGCAAAGAAAACGTGCCAGATAGGGTCTTAAATTTCTGAGACAAAGCAAATAAAACGTGCCAGATTGGGTCTTAAATTTCTGGATTAGTAATAGAATATGCATCCCGTTTGACAGA
>LPNX011077289.1:0-15969 GCA_001517045.1 Pseudotsuga menziesii | reverse complement strand
TTTTTTTTTCCAAAGCTAAGAAGTGCTTCTCCTTTGTACTTTATTTTACAGACCTAAAATATTGCTTTCAATTGAACTATGAAGCCATTAATTGCTTACTATTTCAAACAGAAACTGCTGCAAGGAGAAAATATCTCACAAAATAATCAAGCGCCAAGAAGCATCGTCATTTGGGAAGAACCCTCTGCCTCCCAGCGCATCGGCGTGCATAAACCTCAAGCTAGGTGAATAATTTTTGAAGTATTGATCCTTAAAATAAATGAAGAGTACTGAGAGCTACTGGTTAATCCGATTATCCGAATGCATACAGGTCAAAGACCAATGCAGCTCCGTCGGATGAATATGACACTCATACACCTGAGTTGTACTCTTTAATGGACACTGTTCATTCTCGTGATTCTCATGAGCAGCGTTTGACTGTTAATCCATGGAAGTTTTCTGTTACTGATCCATAATCCATTTCCAAAAGGATTATGCCTCGCGAAGTCCCAAATCCAACCAAAAGATACAAAAAAATCACTGTTATTACGTCTCTTTCACTGGTCTTTGAGATTTTGATGCATATGGGTACTCAAATTTGAGAGCTATAATGGATCCAAGATTTTCCATAAAACCTTTGACTGTTATTATAGGTGCTCAAAATTGAGATCTGCATACAACCGGCTGCTAATGTTGGTTCATGTACTCTGGACAGGTACCGAATGCCAGAAAAGTCCATTCCTAAGGATGCTGCTTACCAGATCATTAATGATGAATTGATGTTGGATGGGAATCCTAGACTCAATTTGGCTTCCTTTGTTACTACATGGATGGAGCCCGAATGCGATAAGCTCATGATGTCTGCCATTAATAAAAACTATGTAGATATGGATGAATATCCAGTCACTATAGATTTGCAGGTTAGCAGATCGAATCCCCATGCTGCCAGGAAGATTGATGTAACTTATAGCGCTGGATAATATTAATTTCCTTCTAAAATGTATGAATGCTTGATCATGTTGTTCCAACAGAATCGATGTGTGAATATGATAGCTCGATTGTTCCATGCTGAAGTTGAAGACGGAGAGCAGGCAGTTGGTGTTGCAATAGTGGGATCCTCAGAAGCCATCATGCTTGCAGGTCTCGCATTTAAACGCAAATGGCAGAACAAATTCGGAATCCGAATCGGCTCGAATCAAATTCTGTTGAGCTGACTCCAAGTTCGCATATATGTGTAACAGTTGAATCAACGATTGGGAATAGAGCGGAGTTCGATGAACAGACAATGCATGGCACAGATTAGATGATGGATTAACGACCAGGATGAAAGCGGAGGTTGCAAAGTCCAGTAATCAACGGTCCAGAAAAGTTACATATGATGTCATTGTTACGACGTGTCGACCCAAATCTAGATAGCAAACTTCGAGGATGACATCATCCTGCTTACCCAATAGCAACACAAATAAATACGATTTTAATAAATTTAAAAATTGCTATTTTTCATGTTACAAAGTTAAACTTTGGAATAGAGATTTTAATCTTTTAAATATGCGCCGATATGCACGAGCTAATACCAAAGTCAACGCGGTTTGAAATCGAACGATTACAATATACCAGCCGGAGGCAGGGATAATAACATATGCAATCAAAAAGGCAATGTGAGTGCAACATATTTAAGATAATTTGCAATGCTTAAGGTCACTATGTATGAGTGTTTTCCTACTATTAGTTGTATAATTTTAGTTGTAAACAAGTTTAAATAGTTGTATAATTTTAGTTGTAAACAAGTTTATAATATTTAAATTATATTTTATAATAATAAAAGATTAAAGTCATAAATTATTTAATTTTCTTTAAATTATTATTTTTATGAAAAAAACGTTGAAAATAATTGCCCTTACAATTATATTATGTTTATAATTACAATGATATTATATAAATACTTTTTAACTTGCTTGTTCTTTTGGTACGCTAAAGAACTTCCAAATGTTTGTGAAGATTGATGTCGTGGAAATTTTTTAATATCTAGGTTAAGGATTGAGATTAGTTGAGTGGAAAATTTTAATATCTAGGTTAAGGATTGAGATAGGATGTTTACAACATTAGTGAAAATGAGTCAAAATCACTTTTTTTTAGGGCATATAAGTAGTCAAAATCATTAGAGGATGGCACTTGCACCAACCAGAACAATTAACATGGTTGGATTTAAATGTAGCTTTTGAGGAGCAGCAAGTTTTGATCTTGGGTCACCAAACAAACTAAACCCCTCTTATTGGTGAACTAAACGAAATGTTTAAAGATTTATAGATAAAATGTAGATTTATAGATAAAATGTTTAGAGATTTAGATACAACATTATATAGTAGAATAGAACATTTTAACACCGGCTACAACATTAGTGAATAGTCGAATAGAACATTTTAACACCGGGGTTAGTGATTGGAATGCGATGTTTAGTGTATTATAATATAGTTATTCAATATCCATATCATTTAGCGTTTGATCGCCGTTACATAATTTATGGATCATATTAAGTTTGGGTTAATTGTGTCATTATATCCGTTATAACATTTAGCGGTGTTTGTCAGTTACATAATTTATGGTTTTTATTAAGTTTACTAATGGCTCACAAACTTACGTGCATCTTACAATCTCAGCATCAATGGATTACTAGGATCCACTATACTCCTCGAGTCCTCCGGTTCAATTTCTTCGTTCCATGGTTTCATTTAACATCTGAGCTGAGCTCAGGAACAAGTCATGTTTTCGTCACTATTTCTGAATTGATTTTTAGAATCGTGGAGGTAAATAACACGTAATTAATCAACATTTTCCTGCAATCAGTGATCTAGTCCGATAGCAACGTATAGAATGAGTGGCGTTCGAGGTCAGTGCTTTAACTACGTTGGAGCCCACGAGAAGACTTAAGCATCTATTCTGCTACTGTAATTGCCAACTGGCATATATCTCTCCTATAAAAATAACTACTGATAGCATATTGCAATTCGTGTATTGATATTCAGTTATATTGTTAATTTTGTGCCATGGAATGGAGCACTAAGATGCTTAGCTTTAATTTACCTGCCATCAAACGTTGGGCTTGTTTTATAGCAGCGATATGGCTGCAATCTATCAATGGCACCAACTTTGTTTTTTCTGATTACTCATCTGCCTTGAAGAATATTATGGGGATCAATCAACTCCAGCCGAATAGTTTGGTGGTGGCCTCGGACCTCGGAAAAATTATGGGATGGACTTCAGGCCTGGCGTGCAGGTTTCTGCCAACATGGGCTGTTCTTGCCATTGGAATGAGCTTGGGAATGGTGGGTTATGGTGTCCAGTGGCTAATTCTGAGTGAAATCATTCACCCATTGGCTTTTTGGCAGGTACAGTTTTTCCAAATTTTACTTCATTTTGTTGTGCTTTATACAGATTGAGGATGGATTTCTCATCTCTAATAGAGTTTAACGAACGAATTGAAATAGAATTATAGGCTAATTACATGTTCCAAAAAATTCTTATCATTTACTTTTACGAGCAGCATTAACCGTGTTGACGATATATAATTTGTTATTTTGGAGTAACGCAGGTGTATATATTGTGTTTTTTTTGGCTGGAAATAGCATTTGCTGGTTCAACACAGTGAGCTTCAAGGCTGCCATTGAAAATTTCCCAAACGAGAGAGGAATGGCTTCTGGTTTAAGTACAAGCTACGTAGGTGTCAGTCCCGTAATTTATCCCTGCCTCTCTTCCAATCTGGACCCGGGAATTCCTTCCCTGTACTTACTTTTAAACTGCATAGTCCCGTTGTAGGGGGTGTGATTTCAGGAGTAATACTCCATGTCTCACAATCTCACAATTAAAAACGGCGGCCATGCAAGAAAATGTAGATAAGAAATACATGGCTGTATGCACGCTGATTGCCCTTGCCATGGCTGTATATTCCATAGTTTTCGCGTTCTTGCCCCATGGGAAGCGCCAAATGGAAGGAGTCTACCTTGGCGTGATTATTATTCTGTTGATGGCCCCTATATATATACCCTTCAAGATTTCCTTAAACAATATAAGGAATGAAATGAAGGTAAACTCGTATGCTACAAGTTCAAAGCAGCAGAATCCTACGGTGAAGAATCCAGCCAAGAACGAAAGCTGCGAGGTGGGTTTCATTCAAGTTGAAGAGAACAAAATCAATATTCAAAGCCCGGACAATATAGAAAACCCACTTCAAACTGTACAGAATTTCAATCATATAAAAAGCAGAAGATTCCAGTTGTTATTAGTTCCACCACTGGGAGAGGAGCACGGCATCCTACAGCTCTTGCGAAGTATTGATTTCTGGTTATATTACTTTCGTATATTTTTGTGGAGCAACTGTAGGACTAGTATATATGAATAACCTAGGGCAAATTGTGCAGTCCCTTGGATACTCCACGGCTCCAATCTTAGTATCTCTTCTTTCGTCCTTTGGATTTTTTGGGCGTATTGTATCAGGACTTCCCGATTATTTTAAGGTACACTGATCCATACATGCTCCTTACTGGCATATCTTATACTGTCATTTATTTCTTGAGTTTTTTTCTCATTTCATTTAGTTACAAGAACGGTACTGTTTGATGTGAATTAGGAATGCCGGATGTTGCGAAAGAACCGGACCCTGCCAAGGCTGGGATGGATAGGCATATGGATGGTTCCCATGGTTGTGGCCTTCTTTATGCTGCGGTTTATGAACCCAACGCACTCTGGTGTTCTTTATGTGAGCACCGCCATTGTTGGAACTTCGGTAGGAGCGATCAGCGCCATAGCCATTCCGATTTCATCAGAGATGTTTGGAATGAAAAGTTTTGGTGAATCATTGCCATTGCCGCCGCGTCGCACCCTCTGCGCAAAAAAAGCACCGCCACCGTAACGGCGGCGCCAACGGGTGGTCGTCAAAGGGATTGTCGGCGGTACTCGGAAGAATCCAGTTTAAACAAGCGCAGGTTGTTGAATAATGTAATTTTTATTTTTTTAATTTTATTATTATGACGTCATGTTGCCACATGTCAACTCAAATCCAGATACCAAATTCCAAAGCTTACATCATCTTCTATCCACCAATCAGCTGTTTACAAAAATAGTTTTTTAATAAAATTAAAAAAAATATTTTACAAATCCCTAAGTCATACTTTGCAAAATAGATTTTAATTCTTTATACCTGCCTCAAAAGACACCAACTAATACCAAAGTCAAAAGAATTTGACTTGCAATCGATTACAATATACCTACTGAGACATGAGGCAGGTATAAAAATTAAGTAATATAATAAACAAAACATAAAATTATTATCATTATTTTAAAGAGGACTTTTATAAAACAAACCAAATAAAAATAAATAAACAAAAATAAAAAATAAAGAACATTAATATAATATTAAAATATTAAAAATTTGGATTCGTATAATTTTTATTTTTTTAGATAGTTTATATATATATATATGATTCACAAATACACAAAACAATTAAAAAATAATTTTTTTAGGTCAAACATAACATAATATTAATAAAAGTAATATGTGTCTTTGAAATCGAAGGCAATTGTTGTCGCAGCCATGTCTTCTTTTTAATTTTTATTCTTGTACAGTCGGACCTAGCACATCTTTAGTTGAAGGGGGTATTTGCATGATCATTGAAACTGCTAAATTTATTATGGAAATCACTTATTTCGCACACTCCTCTCTAATCTAGATCATTAAGATAGTCTGCTTTTAGAGAGGCTGACCATTGAAAGGGTCGACCCTCTCTCCCTATTCCGTAATCATTACATAAAGACGCATATTCATATATATATACATAAACTTGTAAGATTAAAATAAGCACATAAAAATTTGGTTTTGTAAAATCAAATCTAGAAATAATAAAAGGGTTATGATAACATTATAAAAATAAAAATAAAATAAAATAAAAAACTTAACATATAAATAAATAAAAAGTATTAGGTAACAGAACGTACTTCTTTGAACTAATCTTTGGCGAAATGGTACAGATTGTATTTCTGTTTCTTGTGTTGTTTTTTTTGGATTAATTTTTTGCAGATGATTGGTACGGTAAGGGCCCTCATAGAGCTTTGTTCATGAATGAAGGTTCGAGTGTATTGGTATAGTTGGTACTATTGTCTTGAAGGCGCACGGATTTCTTGATTTGGTTTTTACCTTTTGGCTGTTGCATACGTGCCGATTTTTTTCGCTGTTGGAACGTTTCCTTTTCAGGAAAACGAGCATTGATTAGGAATTGATTTTGGGCATTTGTTGATTCCCACATGACTCCTTTTGATCTGTGGGGGTTTTCACCCTGGTGGTTTTTTAGGGTGGTTTACATCTTGTTTGAAGGTTGTCCTGGTTTCCACTGTTTTAACATATCTTTTTAGTGGATTTTATTGGATCTGGCGGATTTGGCATAATGTCCTTCTGGACCATTAAAGCTTTGGCTCATACTCCGCCAAATAGGTGTCGGGAAAATTCGAGATTATGGGATTCGACTACTCATTCTTTCGGGCTTACTCGCTCTCGTAGTCTGACTGCGAGAGACGCTGTGGGTAATATGGGTTTTTCTCCGGGTTTATCAACTGTGCCGGTACCTTATCCTTGTTTGCCTGTGCGTGATGCTATGGGGGTTTTGGTTTTTTCCCCAGGTTTACCTTCTTTTTTTGGTCCATATTCTGGCACTATGTGAGCTGTGGAGGTTTTTGACCCGGTTTTACCTTTTGTCTTGGATCCAGATTTACAACCGGTTGGTGGGCCGAACTTGTGCAGAGGTTTGGGAGAGATGGGTGAGGATTCTGTCCGTCTTGGTCCTCTTTTGAAGGCTGGGTTTGGTGCTTTTTCTCCTGCTTTGGAGAAGTTGAGTGATGGTTGTAGGATTCTGAATCCGACGGATTTGGATTCGAATTATGTTTCATTTTGATCTTCTGGTATCTCCGATTTAAGGAAATTAGGAGATGATTCGGGCTCTTTTTCTAAGCAGCTGGTTTTGATTGAGGGTCGGGCATCGAGTTTGGGGTTGGTGGGTGATTATTCGGTTATGGAGGAATTAGGTTTTGGTACTTGTTTGGATCAGGGTTTTTTGAATGATGATAAGGTTTTTGATCCGGGTTCCCAACCGGTGGGTGAGGTTCTTTCTTATTGTGGTGGTGATGAGCATATTGAGCTGTTTGATGCAGATGGCTGTAAAGGGCAGTGTTTGAATGTGGATAATCTGGGGGTTGGTGTTTCGCATGGGCCAGTGGGTGCGACGGAACCCTTACCCACATCCAATAAACGCCGGACTAAACCTGTTAGGCTTACGAATGTCCCGTTATTGGTGGTGGGAGAGGATATAACACTAAATAATATTGTTTTGACCCATGCTTTAACGTTGGTTGGCTGTTTC
The DNA here is from genome assembly GCA_001517045.1 of Pseudotsuga menziesii. NCBI lineage: Eukaryota > Viridiplantae > Streptophyta > Pinopsida > Pinales > Pinaceae > Pseudotsuga > Pseudotsuga menziesii. The sequence continues at coordinate 8,587 of LPNX011077289.1, read as the reverse complement.
AGTGGGCGTAGGGTTTCACCAGCTGGAATTAAGCAGTGGGCTCTTGGAGTCTGGCATAATATATCCTGTCTGGATATTTTTATTTTGCCGAGGGGATGGCTTGCCTTTAAATTCCATTGCAAGGAGGATTTTGTTCATATATTGTCCGGGACATGGAAATGGCATTTCTCTGGATTACTACTCAAGCGCTGGACTCCATTGTTCGATCCGAGGACCGAGAGGTATGATTCGTTGCTGGTTTGGGTTAAATTACCGAACTTACCTTTTGAACTCTGGTCTTTAGATTTTTTCAAGCTTATAGGTAATTCTCTGGGTTTATTTCTGGAAGCGGATCTTTCCTTCTTAGAGTCTGGGGTTTGTTGCCTGGGAAGGGTTCTGGGCCTATTAGACCTTCGTAAAGGCCTTGCTTCAGAAATTGATATTAAATTTCGTGATATTGTTTACAGTCAATGTCTTGATTATGTTGGCATACCTTTTAAATGTAATAGATGTCATAAATATGGCCATTTGGCTTCCCACTGTATTTTAACTTCCAACAGACATTCTCGGGATGGGATAAAATCTTATTGGAAAAAAAAAGAAATTGTTAAGCTGGTTTTATCTGTGGATAAGGAATTTAAATCTTGACCTGTGAGTCCTAGGGTTGAGGGGTTGGATACCTGCTCTACGGTAAATTCTGATCCTCGCAATTCTTGTGTTCAGAATCTTAATGACCTGGGTTTTTTTAAGGATGATGGTTTACAGTACAACCCTGTTTTATCTGTGGATCCTGAGGAGTTTATTACTGTTACTCCTAGGGTTGGGGTTTTGGGTTCTAGTTCTTCGGATTTGGTAAACCCTTTGCTTTCTCAGACTCATCATTCTACTAGACTACTTGATCAGGATATAGTTGGTAATTTGGATATAGGTTTTCAGTCTCTTCCTGTTTCTGTGGATGAGAAGATGCTAACTATTAGTCCTGGGGATGAGGGCTTGGATTCTAGCTCATTTGTATGTCCTGAGCCTTCACAGACATTTGAATCTATTTTACCTGATGTATCTGCTGATAATTTGGATGCTGGATCGACTGTTCCTGTGTTGAGTGATTTGGGGCTTACCAACCCTCTGAAAAAACCAAATGGTTCAGGATATTTTCTTAGATCACGTACCAAATTGCCTGGTTTTAACCCTTTACCTGATTATGGATTGGGACTAGGGGATTCGGGGGGATCTGATGGACTTTTGAGGGAGAGGGATCAGTCATTTGGCAGTGGGGCACTTAGAGCAGTGAATGCCTTTGATATGGTCATATTATGATTTTTATGACCCTTAATTGTTGAGGTTTGGCTAGTAAACCACAAAAACTAGCCATATGTAGATTAGTAGAAAAACAACATTTGGATGTTGTGTTTCTGCAAGAATCTATGGGGAATGGGGTTCTGCTTGTGGAGGAAATGGAAACCATTTTGAAGGGATGGACCTTTTTATCCTTGGATGCATAAGGAAAATCTAGAGGTCTACTTTTAGGTTGGAAGTCCATATTCTTCCATCTTTTAAATGCATGGGGAGTGGGTTCAGGACTTTGTGCATCTTTGTTTTCTCTGGAACTCAATCTGGATGTTTGTTTATTAAACATTTATGGACCATATATTGACAGAGAAGTTTTTTGGAAAAATCTTTTAAATTTGGATTGTATGAAATGTGAAAAATTAATTTTAGGAGGGGATCTGAATTTCACGATGGGTCTTTATGAAATTTGGGGTTTTAGGGCTAGATTGGATTCCCTATCTGATTTTTTCACTAAAATTATGGAAACTTATGGGCTTGTGGACATCACTCCTACTGTTATGATTCCTACATGGACTAACAGAAGGACTGGTAATGAAAATATTTGCAAAATATTGGATAGGTTCCTCTTATCAGCTGATATGCTTGATTATGAGTATTTTTATCGTTAGTGGGTTGGCAGTGGTGGTGATTCTGATCATCAACCGGTTTTTCTTCAGATTCCCAATAAAGGGGTCCAATTGAAAGCCCTTTTAAGTTCAATCCTCATTGGCTTGAACATTAAGATCTAGTTAAAATTTTAACAGATACTTGGGTGGTTTTTTCTGATAATTTTCATGATTCTCCGGCCTCACATTTTAATTCTAACCTTAAAAGAATAAAGGTTGCCTCTTTAGCTTGGCCAGTTAAGCAAAAGGAGAATGAGTCCAAAGAATTACTGGAAATTGAAATTTTGATATCAGCTTATTCTCATAAGTTTGGTTTTGGTTTCTTGTCTAATGAGGATAAGGCTGGGTTGGTTGATTTGGAAACTCGCAAGAGAAAAATTCTCTTGGATAGAGAACATGAAGCAAGACAAAAGAGACGAGTTATTTGGTTGATGTGCGGGGATGACAACACACCTTTCTTTCATAAATTTGCTAATCAAAGAAAGCACACAAATTCCATTTGGAAGATTACAGATGACAGGGGGGTTTATGTGGAAGGTTTTGAGGCCATTGCAGATGCGGGGGTTCAGCACTTTGAGTCTCTTTTTCAGGCTGATCCGAATTTAAACCTTACAGAACTTCTGAAAATATCTGGTAATTTTCCATCATCCATTAATGCCGAGGAAAATCGGGACCTTATGAAACCTGTTACACTGGAGGAGATTAAATATATTCTTACTAAAAGTAAGAATGATAAAAGTCCTGGACTTGATGGGATCCCAGTAGAGGTTTATAGGGTACTTTTTGATGTGATGGGTGTGGATTTGTTAAGGGTGATAGAGGATTCTAGGCAGTTGGGAAAAATTCCAGCTGTTTTCAACTCTACTTTTATTGTTTTGATACCTAAAATGGATTGTCCTTGTACTTTTGATGATTATAGACCAATTTCTTTATGTAACTTCTGTTATAAGATTATCGGTAAAATTTTATCATCCAGGATTAAGCAGGTTTTGGGCAGATATATTTCCCAGGAATAGTTTGGGTTTTTGCTTAGTAGGCAAATACATGATGCTGTGGGCTCTATCCAGGAAGGTTTACACACAATTCATGTTAAAGGTTTAAAGTCTGTGCTTCTTAAAATTGATCTTTCAAAAGCCTATGATAGAGTTAGCTGGATTTACTTAAGAGTTATATTAACCAAGATGGGGTTTGGGGTTTCATTTATCACCTCGGTTATGAGCAGTTTAACCTCTGTCTCTTTTTTTGTCCTGATTAATGTGGTGGCCTCTAGTTTTTTTAGATCTGGCAGAGGTCTTAGACAAGGGTGCCCTCTAGCACCTTTGCTTTTTCTTGTTGTTGCTGAAGGTTTGAGTAGGGCACTTTTATCTGCTAAATGCAATGGTTTATACAAAGGTATATCTTTTGGTAATAATGTATCATTGACACATGTTCATTTCGTGGATGATATTGTTATGATTACTGATGGATCTGCTCAGTCTTTATCTATGTTGTATGAATTATTGATGGACTTTACTAAAGCTTCAGGAATGATGATAAATGCGAATAAATCATCTTTCTACTTTTCTGGGCTTGATGAATCTGAGCTGATCTCTTTACAAAATATTTTTTCATATACTGTCCTCAAAATTGACAGTGGTATGAAATACCTTGGTTTTCATTTAAAACCCTGCAGATATTTATTGAAAGATTGGGATTGGCTCATAGTCAAAGTTGAGAAACGTATAAAAAACTGGAGTTTCAGATGGTTGTCCAGGGGTGGCAAACTTGTCTTGGTTAAATTTGTCCTTGAGGCTATGCCTGTTTACTAGATGCATTTCTGGATCCCATTAGGGATCATTGAGAAAATCAGGAAATTATGCTTTAAATTTCTTTGGTCTGGTTACTGTGATTCATCTAATGGTTTGCCTTGGACTTCCTGGAAGGTCTTGGCAAAGCCTAAAAGTTTGGGTGGTTGGGGTATTAAAGTCCCTGTACTATTTGCCAAAGCTCTAGCTGCAAAGAATATCTGGAACATTATTCATGGTGCAGGTTTGTGGGTACAGATTGTTTTGCAGAAATATGTTAGGCCACTTACTTTGCTGGACTGGATCAGAGAAAAGGATAAGAAGAAATCAGGTATTTCAATATGTTGGAAATCTGTGCTCTGGTCTTTTTAATTAATTGGAGATTATCTGGTTTGGAAGATTGGCAATGGAACTAATGTTCGTATTGGTTTGGATCCATGGACAGGATGCAAATGGAGAGATAACTTACCTTCTCATTTGATTGAAGTTATGCATTCTGTAGGTTATTTCTTTTTGAAAGATGTTGGGACAACAAATGTTTCCTGTAGGATGGAACAAGGCTGGTTAAGCTCTGTGGATCTAGGTCTTGTTGAGGACTTGGACATTAATGCATGGAATGGCTATTTAGCTATCCTGAAATCTAGTAATATTAGATTTATTAATAATGAGTATATACTTGTATGGAACCAGGCTAAATCTGGTAAGTACACTCCCAAAGCAGGTTATTTGCAATTGATCTTGGATCAGTATGATGTGGAAATTGCATGGTGGTGGAACATGTTCTGGCATATTAAATGTCCACTTAAATCTAAGATTTATTGCTGGTTTATTTTTTCAGGCGAGCACTTACTTGGGATTTACTTAATCATAGGGGTTGGGAGGGTCCTGGAAGGTGTTACTTATGCAAAGATGCTGAAGAAACTAATTATCATATAGGTGCAGTTTGTCCTTATACAAAATCAATTTGGAAGGAGATCGAAGCTAAGTACAATTTACAGAATCTTTGGGATGGGGACTCTTTACTTTCTTGTTTGAAAAAGTGGGTTCTGAACATTAAGGTAAAAAATTTCAGAGCACTGCCTATTATTGTTTCCTAGTTCATATGGAAGGCTCGAAACAATAGTTGTTTTGATGACTTTTTACCAACTCCTGCGCAGGTATCAACTTATAGTTTGGGTATGTTGTCATCTTATCCACGGGATAACGCTGTCTTGAAGATTATAATTATTTCTGAGGAAATTATTGACAAAAGCCAACCTTGGGGTTTTTTTGATTGTTCTACAATTGGTAATCCAAAAGTGTGTGGAGCTGGGGGCATACTGTTTCTTTTAGCTGATCATTTCATTACCTTTAAAGCTGGGTTGGGGGTAGGGACCAATAATATGGCAGAGTTATATGCTTTGAAATTATTATTAATCCTGGCTTTGGATAAGCAGATTACTAATATTCAAGTGTTCGATGATTCCTTGCTTGTCATTGTTATAGCGGATTTCACCACACTAGGTGAATCACACATTGTATGGCCTTCCCCTATCCTGCTGCAGACTCATTATTCCCTATGGACCATTTATTGTCTTTTGATGTATCATTGACCATCCCTAAAAACATTAGGAAAATGATATACGCGGACTTTTCCCCGATAACCGCGTACATACGCGGATATTCCCTCTATAGTCGCGTACATCGGGATGTGTACATAATCCAAAACTGTTGGACTGTTCCTTGTCTTGAATCCGACTCATATGAATCCTGGCCTTCCATATGCCTTGAGATCGCACGGATTCGACCTTTCAGTATCACTTTGAAAATTTATATAAGGAACCATTGAGACATTGAAAGCAATAAGAGAGAATTGAGAGTACCGAAACTATAGTCCATTGTTGCCAGAACTATACTTGAGTCTGCATCCCTTTGTCCCTTTGGAGCACTGTTGTGTTCTTCCCAAGCTTGCCTTTGTTAGTGAGCTTGCTATCGGAGTGATGGAGGATTGAGGTGGTGGAGGCCCAAGTGGGGGATTCAGTTTCTCCGGTTCGCAGACGTGCCGTCAGAGGTTGTCACTTGTAATCTCTGATTCATATTAATAGAAATATCTTTTCCTGTCCAATAATGTGTATTTGAATGAATGTTGCATCCATTGGAACATGTCAAATGCTTATACATTATTGATTATATATGCTAGACTAGATCTAACACCATGAAATATAGTATGCTTGTATTGTTTACTTGTTGTTGAGGACGTGCTATAACAATTCAAGCTGAAGATTGGAAAGCTCAACGGAGATCTACTTCAACCGTCCGGAATAAGGTACGAGGTTCGATCCTTTAGTGTTAGATGTTTTTAATTTCTATTGCATATTGGGAAAGATTGATTTCTGGAGTCTAGCTGTCTGTTGTGGTACCCCAAGCCATAGGAATTTCTCTCCGTAACAGAATTGGCGACTCCGCTGGGGAGTTCCTAGTAATTGTCCTTTGGGGGTTGATCTTTTGGAATTCAATGTATTTGAAGTGCTCTCTCTCTTTTGTTTTTGTGTCGGGTATGGGGGCATTTATGCCTGGTAGAGCCTGATTGGTGTGAATTTAGTCTCAGCCTGTCTGTTTGCCTGAATTTTTGCATCTTTTTCTTCCTATACGCGGATTTGTTATTTACAGTCGCGTATACACGCGGGTTCACTGCGCACAGTCGCGTATACCCTGGTTTTTTACCTTTTGTGGAAGATTGTGGATTGTTGGGTGAATGTTGTTAGTTGCTGAGTCTCCTTTGGCACTGCCTGAGTCTGTTAAGGCCTCTGTTTTTTACCAGAAACGTTTTTTAGCCTAAATTTTTTTTTAGGAAAGTTCTTGTCATGGCATCTTTGATTTTTTGTTTGAGATTAGTGCATTAGAGTCCTTTTGCCTTAGTTCTTTGCTGGAATGCTATTTATGTGTGCTTGCAGAGTCTGGGGTGGTTAGAATCATTCTCTTGCTTTTTGTATCTCTTTATTTTAAAAAAATCCTAAATATTTGCTTATCATCATGCATTGCATTATGCATTTTGCATTGTACTTGCATTAGATCTAGATTTGCTTTGGAGTAATAGTTAGGAATTCATATAGGGAAATTTGCATTCAGGATTTGAAGAAGAAATTGTGCATTCACGTAGTACGCATACCCTGTTTTCATGGACACAATGCATTTGCATTGATTTTTAGGTGTGCATTTTACTTCTTGTTGCGTCATAACACCATTAGTTGCACGGCCATATCCTATTTTTGAGTAAATAAAGCCAAACTAAAATCAACGCTAAATAAAATGAATTACACTCTTTTTCTTTTTAGGGCGCACCAACAAGCTTAGGTTTTAGGATCTTGGAATAGTTCATTGAAAGTTAATTCTCCAAGATCACTAAACTACAACAACTAGGTGTCTGTCCAGGGAGTGTGTAAAATCCTTTATATAACCAGCGTTCTCAGAAAGCTCCTCTCAAAAGGGAGTCAAGCACTAGGCAGTGTGAGCGGTTGTTGATCGGGATAACCCCTGGTTGGTAACTGTGTAGCATCGGCGATATAGCTAGGATTGTATTCGTATCTGGGGGCTCTTTCGGGAAATTCGGGCTTTGCTACCCTGCCCATACGGTCAATCCCGCCTGCGACTGTCCACCTAAGCGTTGATTATATCGAGGTGACCTTAGTGACCTTACCTAGGATATCGAGGGGGTACGTGTAGAGGTTATTCTGCATGTGTCCCGACCAGGTTGGGGTCGGACAACACAGTCGCTATACGCGTTGAAGCTGAGGGCCACAATAATTGGTTTCGAACCTCCGCTTGTGGTGACAAGGGCCTCTCAAGCCTCTCCTAGGCGAGACATACCAGCCACATTCGGGAGCTCACTTATTCAGCCCTTGTTTGCTTGCTTTTGGCTTTAGATTTGATAGTGATTGCTCTGTGTATGCTAGTTGGCCTAGGGTTGACGTAAATAGAGAGTCTTTGCTTTTTGTTGAGTCATTGTGGAGTCGGGTGCGGTTCCGCGCCGTTCTCGTCGGTTAGCAGGACTTCCGCCTTCCACTTCTCCTCCTCCTTTGGGAGAGGGGCCTAGTCGGTCCAGGCGGACTGTGTCACACATTGATTCACACACCATGGAGGATCATTCAGAGATTATTCCTGACCCACCTCCTCCTATTCGTATTGACGATGGGGAACTTACTCCTACATATGATCCCTCACCTGACCTAGCTGAGATTAGTCCCGTTATTTCCCAGATAGGATCTTTACATGATAGACCTACTTATACTAGGCCAGATTCCCCATTGACCTGATACCGGTATGGAATGCCGGAAGATGTCGAGACTCACTTTGACCCTCCTAGCACCAGCTATGGTGGTTATGTTACCACTGGTTTTCCTATGCACGATTTGACATTTCATGTTGAATCTGGCTTTGATCCTAACACTATACCTGGGGGCATTCCCATGCCTTACCTTGCGGAGAGGTTTGGGAGTACTAGTCACATTGCACCTTCCATCCCAGCGGTGGAAGCTACATCTTATGTACCTTCTAGGTCTAGAGTTAGTGATCCCATAGCGATACCAGGTTCTAGGCGAGTGACGATAGGCACTAGCACATATCTTCTTACAGAGATTCCTTTGTCTTCGCTTCCGAGTTCTTCAAATGCGAATCCTCCACCTTACTCTCGTGGTCCTTCGAGTCGCCATGTAGCTACGATTCAGATCCGTACTGCAGTTACTAGACCAGTTGTGTCTCAAGCCTACATACCACCCGTTGTTTCGGGGGGTTATGTTCATGTTTCTAGAGGTCAAGTTGCTACTTCTTCGACTTATATCCCTACTTCCGGTATGTATATTCCTACTTCCGGAATGTATATCCCTACCTATG
>LPNX011077271.1:330410-345951 GCA_001517045.1 Pseudotsuga menziesii | reverse complement strand
TATATAGCAAGAAAATAACCAGTGCCTTAAAATGGAGTAAAAAATAAATCAATATACTTGCATGTGCTTGGAGTGAATGTTTTGCAATTGCCTCTTGGTACATTTTAAGTTAATGTGAAATATGAGTTTATTAAAATTAGGCGAAGGGGTGGACTCCATATATACCCGAGAGTACTTGGAGTATGTCCAAAACTAAACCTTCACAGCTACCTGCAAGGAATATGTGGGCTAAATGGAGTCTCTACGGCTATTGTTCATAATGCACCTGTTATGGTGTGACAAAGATCAGCGCCCCAAGGTCACTTTCAAGAGTTTGCGCTTCCTTTGGGTATTTTTCAACCGTAATGGTTTGATCTAGATGTTGGATTTTCACCTGATGGTTTGTTAAATTAGGAGAGTGAATCCTAATTATACTAGTCACTCAAGTGCTTTTGATACAGCTTGACTGATCGGACGAACCGCAGCCAAGTGCATAGCATACACACCAGAGTCTTGTCAATTTCAGTAAATTTTGAGATGGATGTTCTTGTTAAAAAGAAAACCCTCCAGGGACCTGTTTTGGTCCAAGTGGACCTCAATCAAGGAATCAAGGAGGGGTTGATTTTATTATGATTACAGAAACAAATGATGATAGAAAATGAAACATAAAAATATAAGCAAACCATAATTTTCTAATTAGACTACCACGAACCTTTCTTCACCTTTCAGCTCAAAAGGAGGCTCGTGGGGTAAGTACTAAAGTTACTTTGAAACCAATAGAAATGGAATATGGAATTGATTTTAAATCAAAGTATACTACCTTGCAGATTAGTAGTATGCTATATTGAAAAAAGATGAATGAAAAGCAAAAAATGACACAGACGCAAATCCCCCTAATATCATCAAACTAATATGATGCCTCTTGATTCTTATATAGAATGAAATCAAGAGCTTACAAAGTATGAAAATTAAATATTTCAGTCAAAAAGGGAGACCCCTGGGGGGATTCAGAGGCCCAAAAGTCACTTTCGAGCAGCAGCTCCTCCTTTTTTCTGTTATGCCTGCTAAAAACCAGCAATCTTATTATACTAAAAGATGCCCAAAATCACTCTGAAAGTACCTTTGGTTCAGCTTACTTTTAACCAAAAAAATGCTAAGTAAAAACTAGTTAAAAAGGGTAAAAAAGGAACCAAGGAAAGCAAGCTTTCCTTGGGATCTTGGCTTGCCTTTTAGGCAGCAAATATGATGTGCACTGATTGCTATATTTATCTTTTATAACAGCGAATAGAAATCTAATGCATGCAAGCTACAAATTTTCTTTAAAATTCCATGCAAAAAGAACGATTTCCCTAAAGCTAGATCTAAAATGCTTATGAAACCTTTTAAGAGCAAGATCTAGACTATGGGCTCTGAGAAGATAAATCTATGTTAAATTTACTTTCATTAGAGGAAATTTCAACTCAAAATGAGCCTTTTAACTTTGATTCAAATTCCATGTCATCATGTGTTAGCCAATGAAATTGCTTTAAATTTGAAATACCGTATAGGTCTTAAACACTTTTTTAATATAAATTTGGGGATAGGTATCATAAAAAAAACTACTTTTTTTGTTTGTATTTTAGACATATCTCCTCGTGTCTTTACTCAAATTTCAATCGGGAGAGCTTGTTGGATGCGGAATTAAATTTTGCATCCAACAAGTACCCACTCGGCATACTTTTGACGAACCTCGCTACCCCAAAAACAAGAAATACCTAAAAAAATGTGATGATGACATCATCATCACATTTTTTCAGATATTTCTTGTTTTTGGGGTAGCGGGGTCCATCAAAAGTATGCCGAGTGGGTACTCGTTGGATGGGGAATTTAATTCCACATCCAACGAGCTCTCCCGATCGAAATTTGAGTAAAAACACGGGGATATATGTCAAAAATACAAACAAAAAAGTAATTTTTTTTCTTTTCTTCCTCCAAAATTAATAAATATTATTTTATTATTTTAACTATTATTTTATTAATTCTCTTTAGGAGGCCCATTTTGAGTTGAAATTTCCACTAATGTAATATGATAGATCTAAACAATATCAAAGCTATGAACAAAGTAACCGGTTAAAAGAGTTGATTTTGAGGGAGGAAGAGGAGGAGAGAAATGATGGTAGCCCTGAAGATCCACAGTGGAGCTTTCAAGTGGAATGTCAAGGGACTATGCCTTTGGAAGGTTTTGGAGAGAGTGAAGAAGCAAACTAGATCAGCATCCTCTCCAATCTAGGAACCTGCAGCTCAACTGAAATCAAAAAACTTGCCAAAAAACTTGTGAGATCCGATTAGTACATACACAGAGATTCAAAATAACATGCATATAAGCTTATAGAACATGTTGAATCTAGATCTCTAAACATGCATCAAAGGAAAGAGATGGCCAATAAACTTATTGAAAAGCACCTTTCCTATCAAGATTATAATAAGCTTATTATCAATATTAGCAACAAATCCACAAGCAATTAGCAAATTATGAACATAGATACAGGTTACCTCAGTAAAAAGATGGCAATGATCATCCACACATACAATGGCACAACACTATCTTGCCTCCAAAACTTCTCTTTATTTCAAATGAACAATAACAATAATACAATAGCAGCAGCACCTCAATCCCAGTTCTACCTCTTGGAAGACGAGGCTTATGCTTGGATATATACAAAAGCTAGGAGATCCAGCCTAGGGGGCACAAATACCAAGGAGATAGACCAAATCAGCTAATGGAGAGTCAATCAATGCAGATCTGAAGCTAAACTGAGCCATATCTGAGTCTCACTGAGTGCAATTGTCAATTGGAGAGATGATCTGACTGACACCTCAACCTGTTGACTGAAGCATCCACCAAAACTCATCCAGATGAGTGAAAACATGTGGAGGAGAGAGGGAGGGTGAAATTCCCCATAAAGGATGCTGAAGATTAACTCTGGATCTGATTTGATCACCTCCTTTAGTCAAGGATTTGTCAGATCCAGTCAATCTGGTTCAGATCTGACTGATTTCAATCAAATCGGCTGAGAATCCACTGATCTATGATTATGGATTTGCTCCATTATTCATCAATGTATTAATTAAAATATCAATAATTCATTTTTGGGGCTTTCTGACCTGAGTGATGGAAAATCACTCAAAACTAGGAAATAGTGGGTCCATGGGTTTACATGGTGCTCTTAGCTTGAAAATGAGCACCTACATGAATGAAACTTATTATTTGGCCCACTTTTATTACAAAATCAATTTTTCTAATTAAACTATTAAAAAATAGCCTAAGTTTTGGAAAAATTAAATTTTAATAAAAAACACTGAAAAAATTAAAAAAATTAAAAAGTTGAAAAAACCTAGGGGGACTTAGACATGTTCATATGACTCGACCATGATGCCTAGCATGTTTATACATTGACACATAGACTCTAATGACCTCAATAGGCCTAAATTCCAAGCCGACCACCCCAACTTTGGAGGTATGGAGTGAAAAACTCAGAAATTATCAGTCGTTTATTCAACAACCAATAATAACCAAGGGAAAAAACACCCTGGGCTGATCGGATTGACACATAAGAATATTCTTAATTGTCGTCGGATCTCTAACATGGTACAAAACATTAAGCTATGTAACTACTAACTCCAAATCAAGACGTACCTCAAGAGATAGAACACCATGTAAAATGGCATCCCGTAGAAGCTCAATAACGACACTATACTCAGCAACATTGTTTGAATATGGCCGTAAACATACGCCTCCTGAAGACAATACATGACCCATAGGAGTATAAATCACCCAAGCAGCAGAGGTTGAGTGTTGAGTGTGACGGCTCGCACCATCTGTGAATCCTATGAAGGTGGAAGATTCCATTCACATCTACCAAAATAAATGGAAACTAATCACAAACTCGATCACCATAAGAAAAAGACCTACCTATGCAAAACTGTACAATAATATACAATAACCAGCCTTGGCTGAAAATCATGGATAGTAATTTTTGAGATAGATCCCATTTCCAGGCTCCGCCAAGGCCGTTCCCTCATAATCCACTAACTCATAAGCGCCCTTCTCTAACACATGTTTGACGACTTAAGGACCACACCACATGGGGTTAAAATTTCCAACCCCCAAGGGTTGTTTCGGTTGATCCCACAAAAGGACCAATTCTCCCTCACTAAACCTCCTTAAATGGACAGACTTATCATACTTGACATTTACGCGACACTTATTTACTTCTAGAGCCACCAAGGCATCTCGACGCTGCTCATCAAGTTGCTCAAGGTGAACCAAATGCTCCTCCAACGGGGAAGTGTCTAGTAAGAGCTCTATGTCTAGCTTCAAAGAAGGAATCTCGCACTCAACTGGCAATACCAACTCCACTCCATGTACAAGTTGATGTGGCAGTCTTAACAGTGGTTCTATATACCCACAAAGCGAGATATAACATAATGTGCCAAATATTCTTGCTTTATACGATGGTTCGTTGGAGAATGGATTTGAGTGATTTGTTCACTGCTTCTACATGTCCATTCGCTTGAGGGTAGTAAGAGGAAGAATGCTCTTGTTTATACCCTAACTTTGATTCCAACTCTTCCATCATATGATTCTGAAAGTGCGTGCCATGGTCAGTGACAAGCTCTTTCAGAATACTGAACCGAGTAATAAACTGGTTGAATACAAAGTGTGCGGCTATCTCACTGTCAAATTTAATTATAGGCATAGATTCAACCCATTTCGTGAAGTAGTCAATAGCCATGATGATATGATGATGCCCCCCAGCTGAAGGTAGGTTTCAATCCATAAAATATAGCCCCCACTTAGTGAAGGGACCGGTGGTGATGATGGGATGTAATGGGGTAGGTTTTGAGCACATATTACATGCAAACACTTGGCAAGGATGGCACCTCTTGACCGCATCTACACAATCCTTAAAGATTGATGCCCAAAAATAACCTGCTCTTAAGATTTTTTGGGCTGTAAAAATCCCAGATAGATGACCACCACATGCCCCTCCATGGAAATCATTCAGCACTACCTTAGCCTCTTCATGAGTTAAACAACGTCATAAAATGGAATCTACCCCATGACGGTACAAAGTGTTATCCACTATGAGGTAATTCTTAGACACGTGATGTAACCATCGTTGTTCATCCCATGAGAGGTGAGTAGGGACCTTCAATGTTTGTAAATATATAATGATATCCCCATACCATGGGTCTAAAGTTGATATTAAGAAGATGTGCTCATCGATAAACATATCTTCACAAACCAACTCCTCGGCTTCGCTTGGGAAATCCGATATAAGGTCTGCAAAAATTAACAATTTCTTTGATTTTGCCGAAACAAACTCGAGATCGAATTCTTGCAAGATGACAATTCATTTATTATACTTTCCCCCAATCATCCTTCAAGTGAGGATGAATTGAAATAGATTGACATGGGCTACAACCAAGGTCTGGCAAAGGAGAATATAATGTCTCAACTGTTGAACTGCATGTACGGTAGCTAAGGCAAGCTTCTCAACATGGGAATAATGAATCTCCGCGTCAATAAGATTTCGGCTCAGATAGTATATGACATGATCTTAGAGCTCCTCATCCTCTTGAACCAAAACCATACTAATTGTCTCCATGGACGCGGCCACATAAAGTAGAAAATCACGGCTATAGTCTGGGGGACTAATCACTGGGGCTGATGCTAGGGCTCACTTGAGCGCATAAAAGGACTCCTGGGCTTGCTCATCCCAATAAAAGGTGGTGTCCTTCCTTAAAAGACGCATGAAGCCTCTAGTCAAATTGGAAAAATTGACAACGAATCTCCGTAAGAAGTTTGCCATGCCTTGCAAAAATTGAAGATGATGAATGTTTTTTGGGGGAGACAACTGAAGTATTGCCTCAACCTTCAAAGGGTCGACTCTTATACCCTCTTTAGAAACGATGAATCCTAATAAGCAACCAGACTTCACACAAAAGATGCACTTGTGAGGATTTAACCTGACCAAATAATGGCGACACCTTTTGAATACCAATCTCAAATGATAGGAATGATGCATTCTCATACGAGAATGAGCAGCAAGGTCATCCAAAAATACTTCAATAATCAATTTGAGATCGTGGAAGATCGAGGTCATAGCCCACTGAAAAGTGGCTCCGGCATTCTTAAGGGCAAAAGGCATTTTTTGATATGAAAAAGTTCCACAAGGAAAAATAATTGCGGTCTTATGTTGGTCCGCGGGTTTAATTTGTATCTGATTGTATCCAGAAAAGTCATGCATAAAGGAAAAAACCTTGCTACCCATACACTCATCCAAAATATGATCAATAAATGGTGTGGGGAAATTGTCCTTAGGACAGCCACGATTCAAATCATGGAAATCAGTACATATGTGGATCGCTCCCTGCTTCTTATCAACTGGAATGGGGTTTGAAACCCACTCTATCAAGGGAATAGGATAGATAAAAATGGATTTCAACAGTTTCTCTATCTTTGCCTTAATCACGGGTGCTTTCCCAAGATTCATTGCATGCAAGTGTTTTCCAACCGACTTAGCATTGGGACAAGTCTTAATCTTGTGTTCAACAATGTGAGGGTCGATACCTGGAATTTCATTGTAATACCAAGCACAAAAATCACGAAATTCTTTAAACAGCTCGGTGTATTCTTGAATCTCAGTATGGGAACATTCTTCCCCAATATAGACATTCTATATCCTACTAGGATCGTGAGAGATATTGATAGGAATCGTTGGATATATATTTTCCATGTTCCCGTCAGCTATCGGACCAGGAGAGCTTAATGGAACCATGGGACTATCAATTCTCTCACTAAGAACCTCCCTAAAGTCCTCATGCTCCAACCAGTCAAGCTCGAGAAGAAAGTAAGATATATGATGCAACTCTTCCCATGGTGGCTCAACCCCTGACATAGCCTCAATAATCACTTCGTCTGAAGGAAAAACACTATCAAGGCAGTCGTGTGTGTGAGAAGACTTGAACTACCCATGCAGGTAGCACATATGGGTCCTCCTCTTCCATCCATGAAGAGGAAGGACTAGGCTCTGCAACACATCCAATATTATCTTGATAATCTATCATAGTTACAGGCAACGGCACATCCGTCACGATGGGCTCACTCGAAGTATTCGGTGTAGGAAGAATCCAAGGATCTTCCATATGACTCGTGCGAAAAGACATCGATCCCACAGATGTCGAAGCCTCACCGGAACTAGACACTATCATAAGGATAGGTTCAGGATAGCTAAAGCTTCCCATGAGTGATGGATACATGCCCACACCCACACTCCCGGTTGTCTGCTGAGAGTGCTCTACAATCAGGATTGAAGCTCCCGAAGATGCGGTAACTGATGGATTCTTGAATGATGTTTGATCAATCGTAACTATCTTACCATTAAATAGAAAGCATACAATGTGAAATAGTGAAGAAGCTATGGCTTGCATACTGTACATCCAATTCCTACCCAGCAAGAGATTGTAGTCAAGGGGCGCATCAACCACCTTGACCTCTATCGTAACGGTATTCCCTCCCAAACAGACCTTAAGGGAAGGAAGGATCCCGTGCATCCTAAATGATCTCTCATCAAACGCAGTTAACATGGTTGTAGATTTAGACAACTCAGGGGAACCTAAACCCTTCCAACACGATAAAGACATCACAGAAGCAGCAGCACCTTTGTCAATCACAGTGTGCTTGACAGTCATGTTGAGACATTATACATGATCCCAAAGAGACACATAGTAAGGCAAGTGAGGCTAAATTCCTGTGGTTTCAAATTTAATCATGGAGGAATAATTATCATCATTCACACCAAGGGCAGAAAGCAAATCCTTCCTTTGCAAAGGGCAACTCTGAAGTACTTCTAGTGCAGACATCGCACAAGGAGTGTGGCCCAAATCCTCAACAACAAAATAGTTCTAAGAGGCTCGAGCATTAGGATTGTGCCCCGAACGCTTAAGGAATCCCTTATGAATGAGAGGTGCAACTTCAGGTTTATCCACAGGTTTTTTAATATGCAAAGGAGTCCCTAGTGGATCAGGTTCCTTTCCTGGGTTGGGTTGTGACGAACCATAGTCCTTCGCATGGGTCACAAATTTTGTAGCACATACCATGTTAATGCAACCACAACCACTACCCTCCGGCAGATCTTGATCACCACCAGACTAATCATGGGTCCTTGAGTTCATGTTTTGACTGTGAGGTAAAGGGTTAGTCAGCACAGCTGGGCCCTGCGCTAAGAATCTCGAGTCTTCATCGATACGAGGGCACAAGTAAGTGAGGTGATCTTCCTTACACAACTTGCAAGGAAATTTAACCTTACGTTTAGCTTGCTTGTACCCCCCAGCATTACAGGCATTCTTGTCATTATTATTAGAATTTTCATTCCTATTCCCACCCTTACGATTGTTCTTACCCTTCTTTTTATTCCTTCCGGGTTGCTAGTTACCCTTCTGGTCCAACAATTGCACCGAAAGCACACTCGCCATTTGGGTGGGTTGAGACGAAGCCGTGGCTTGTCCCGAAGCAGATTGGTTGATTGACAATTAACTGACTTGTTTCACAAATGGATCCATAGGTTTAGCACTCGTACAACCAATAATGCCATCGGCATGTGGTCCAGGTTTAACTCTGGGGTCAAAACTAGAAAGCGGAGCATTGGGAATGATCTCATATAACAAACCGGATTGAGCATAAATCAAATCCAATTCCTGTGCCCTAAAAATGGCTTGTTCCTCATTTTGCACTCCGGATGTGGAAACATCCTTTTCTATATAAGGCAATAACAACTTAAGGAACCATTCAAGGAGGAATTCTGGTGGTATAAAGGCTTTAATCAACCTCTTTCGTCTATGCCACTCTTGGATATGATCTAAGATATGTGTGGCTTTATCCTGTCAAAATGTTGACAAGAGTTTCGTACCAACGTCATAACGCAATGGTAGCTGGAAGTGGTTAAGAAAAGTCATCTCTAGGTCATCGAACAAAGCGAATGCCCCCCTAGGTAGCTCTATATACTATTTCGCGGTAGGCCCTGTAAGGGTGTGTTGAAAAAGCCTTAAACGGATCGAATCTTGGTGTAAGGAATTTGAAGAGCACCATAGGTGAAAGGTAGTAACATGTTCGCTCGAATCCTCTCCCGGTTTGCCCTCGAATTTAGGTATGTCTGAGGGAAGCTTAGTAGGGACAGCCGGCTAAGCTGGGTCATGAGCTATAGGATCGTCCTTCAATCTCGACAAGTCAGGAAGATTTAGCGTTGCGAGGAAAGGGAGCCTAGGATGAGTAGGTCGATGGACATCTCCCTGATAGTTCTGATTCACATAGGTCTGATTACCATAACCACCATGGCCTTGGCCATAGTGCCCTCCTCCCATTTGATTTGTATAGGGTGGCATCGAAGCACCATAGTATGGTGTACCTTGACTATTGGGAGCTACAAAGCCATAATTTGGAGAGTAATTGGGTTGTTGATACCCGTACCCATAAGGTCAAGAACCATGTCCATACTGCGTCCCATAATAAGGTCCATAAGTCATCGCATGAGATGTCCCATGAGACACTCCGTAAGTAGGGATATACACTCTGGAAGTAGGAATATACATTCCGGAAGTAGGAATATACACTCTGGAAGTAGTAACATGACCTCTAGAAGTATGAACATGACCTCTTGAAACAACGGGCAATACTTGAACTTGAGGCACAACTGGTCGAGTAACAACAGTGTGGACCTGACTCGTAGCAACATCCCGGCTCGAAGGACCAGGTGAATGAGGTGGAGGGTGAACATTCAAATAAATAGAGACAGAGGACAAAGGGACCTATGTAATTATGTACGTGTTGTTCCCTATAGTCACTAGTCTTGGATCTGGTATCCTAATAGGATCACTAGCCCTAGGCCTAGGAGGAATATGTGATGTATCTTCCACCACCACGATGGAAGGTGCAATGTGACTTGTGCTCCCAAACCTCTCCGCATGGTAGGGAATGAGAGTTCCCCCAGGCATAGTGTTAGGCTCAAACTCTGACTCGACATGAAATGCCAAATCATGTGTGGGAAAACCAGACATACCATAACTACCATAACTAGTGCTCGCAGGTTCAAAATGAGTCTCATCATCTTCCAGCATTCCATACCAGCGATGCGTCAATGGGGGATCAACAATAGAGTAAGTAGGTCCATCATGAAAAGTACATATCTCAAAAATTACAGGACCTAACTCATTCAAATCAGGTGAAGGATCATATTTAGGAGTAAAATCCCCATCTTCCACTTGAATGGGAGAAGGTGGTTCAGGAATACCTTCAACATGGTCTCCCATTGTGTGTGAATCAATGTGCAAAGTAGTATGCATGGACTGTCTATCACTCTCTTACAAAGGAGGAGGAAATGTAGAAGATGAAAGTCCTACTAAACGATGAGAACGATGAGGCGCCACACCCAAATCCACAATGACTCAAAAAAATATAAAAGACTCTCTATCTATGCAAACCCTAGGAAAGCTAACATGAATAGATCATACACCAATAAAATCTAAAGCCAAGGACAAGCAATCAAGGGTAGGATAAATGATCTCCCGAATGAAGCAGGTATGTCTCGTGTTGGTCTTCTCTGGGTAGATGCAGGTTTACTATAGTGTACCAACAAAACCCCTAGTTCACTAACCCTTTTGGCGACAGACTGTAGAACAGCCTGAAGTCTCACCCGAAGTGATCCTAGATGGGGTGGTTGAAGAATCAGGTTTCCTCAACTAGGTTATGTAGCATCCTAGGTTCTTTTGACTCTAATTAACTGGGATCTCTCGGCACAGGCTGGTTCTCTCTTCCTAGCTGACTCTGCTATGGGACTAGATCTTATCACATCGCAGCTTCTAGGACAATGCACAAACCTTCTCTTCTAATCAACTCTTAACCTGTGATATCTCACACCGCAGCTCCTCCGACAGTGCGATATCACCTTTCTACGCAGCGATATTTCCTACGGTGAGACTTAATATGCTCATCAACTCTCAAGGTCCAGAGGCTTCTCCCTGGGTATAGTAGCTCAGTTAACCTTCTTTAGGGTGTTAAACAACTTCACTTAAGCTTCTACAGTTTAACACGCTTACCATCAATCACGCTCACTCACTGAACTCATATACAGAATAATCAACACTTTAACTATTAGCTATCATGAATCAAGCACTGATAAACTCATATATAGAATACTTAACAGATTCAACTCGCCTTTAGCCTTCACTATTGCTGTAAACTGAAGGATAGCATGCATACATCCATTAACTGATAAGCAACATTCATGTAACGAATCACAGATAGAAAATAAGTTAGAGCACAATCACATGAAACAGTCGCACAACACACGGATTTTACGTGGTTCATTTCCAGGGGGGAAGCTACGTCCATGGGAACTGTGTTTTATTATATCTTGAGAGAGTACACACAGTTTCGCTGCAACCTCTTATGCAGCTTGAGATATTCTGGGAAACTCCACGCACACAGCTGGGAGCCCTTCTCTCTTAGATCTCTTCTCTTCCTATGATGCTTTCTTCTTACAATACTTCCTTCCTCTCTCTCTCTCAATCCCTGCGGATTGTTACATTCATGCTCAAGGAGCTGGCAGCTGGTTATGGTAAGATAACTATAGACTTAACAACAGAACTAGAGCTCGACTCTTTCTCAAGGTTTCACAATACTGATGACAACTAGAGACACCTAGCTAGCTAACTGTCTAACCTTTCATAATACAAAATACATGCTTAAATAGGTGGCCTAAAGGTCTCACCATGATACAACACTGTGGGCCTATCCCAACAGTAACCCAAAAAACCTAACTATGTCTGTTGGCCTCTCTGTACTTTGAACTTCCGCTTACTGGTCACACTACATCTTTTTGCAGTCTTCCGCGATTTCCGGCGTTGATCTCTGGTATGGGCGTCGCTTCCTCGGTTGCTCCCATTCTATCCTTGGTCTTTAATACCTCGGCTCGTTGCTCCTTTTCCATTTATGACGGTAGCTGAGCCCTCCTGTCATCGCTGCTACCTTAAATGCAGTGGTTGAGCTCTCTCTTCTCGGCCGCTTCAGGTACTATTCCTTTGAATTCCTTGTACACTTTGCTGAAACTGTCTTTCCTCCAAAAATTGTCCATCTTCTACAAAAAATAGCAGCTTTTCTTGTAGCTGCGGGGCCCTGCTCCAACATCTCGCCTAGGAGAGGCTTGAGACTCCCATACACAAGCGAAGGTACGTAACCAATTATTGTGGCCCTTAGCTTCAACACATAAAGAGACTGTGTTGTCCAACCCCAACCTGGCCAGGACACCCACAGAATAACCCCTGCAGAGTACCCCCTCGATATCCTAGGTAAGGCAACTAAGGTCACCTCAATATAATCAATGCTCAGGTAGATAGTCGCAGGAGAGATTGACCATATGGGTAGGGTAGCAAAGCCCGAAAATCTCGTAAGAGCCCCAAGATACGAATACAATCCTAGAAATATCTTTGGTGCTACTCAGTTATGACTAGGGGTTATCTCAATCAATAACCGCTCACACTTCCTTGTGCTTAACTCCCTTTTGAGAGGAGGATCCTGAGAAACACTAGTTATACCAAGGAATTTCACACACTCACTTGGACAGACACATACATGTTGTTGTTTAGTGGTCTTGGAGAATTTACTCACAATGAACTATTCCAAGACCCTAAAACCTAATCTTGTTGGTGAACCCTGTTGTCTGTCGATTGCACACCAGCAGCAGAAATCTTCCGAAAGATGTCTCCTCACTTGAGAAAGTGGGAGAGGTGTGACCTTAGGGGCAAGCACAGAGCTAGGTACTGTCACCTAATCCTAGCTCCTCCGTTTAGGCTAACTCCTAACGAAGCCAAGGGGGGTAGTCCCTAACAAAGAGTTTTCTATGGCTCAATGTTTAAGTTAAGTTTTGGATGTTTTGGATGCGGATGGGTGTTGTTTAGGAGTTATTGTGATTTAAAATGATTAATATTAAGGGGATGATGATTAATTAAAGCAATCCACGTTGCTAACAAGAGATCACACATATAAACAAAGATTCCAGACTTATATCTTAAGCATTCAAATATAATCAATTGAAATGGACCATAGACAGTTGATCAAGATAGAAAATTAATCAAATATAACAAAGGACTACTGCCTTATTGAGTCAAATAAGCGCGTGAAATAAAGTAAAGGAATTAAGCCAGTGAGTATTAGGTTTTGCAAGTGCTCTTGGTAGATTTTAAGAGTTTTTGGTTGTGATCTTCACTTATGGTGGCTGGATGTCCTAACCGGTAATACCTTCAGTGGCTCCGTTCGAAGACATGACGGACCTGTCTGGGGTCAAAGGTAAGCGTTCAATAACTAAACTACCAGTGCCCAGATTAGGTAGCCCAACACCCACACTTGGAATTTGCCCACATGCCTCGGTATTTATCGAACAACGCTGGTGCGTTGGTTATGGGGAAAATTTTTAGTTAAGTTCCTCTTGTGGGGTTTAGATATCCAATGCCGTTTCTGGGTATTTCGATCGAAGATCAGTCAGAGCATACTCCGGCAAAGAGGGAAGGGGGTTAATTAATTAAAGGGATGTGAGTTGCGAATTTTATTAAGTTAATTAATTAAAACCCTCCGACAGAGAGCGCTCTTGACCTCGTCTTATGACAGTGGTTCAAGAGACTTAGCTAATCTATATGCTTGATGCAAGGATATGTAGTGGGAATGCTCTCCGATAGAGAGTGCTCTTGACTTGGATTACGGAAAGTTTAGGAGACTTTCAAGATTAATTGAGTAACTTATCAAACAATGAAAATATTACTCTCCGATAGAGAGCACTCTTGATCTACAAAGTGAGATTCAAGAGATTTCTACTTTAAACAGTTGAATTACTTATGAAATATACAAAAAATTAAAAGATGAAGTAATCAACCTAGTTAATGAAACAAAATGGTCTAATATAACAATTAGTATCTACTTTTCAAGAAAAATGAAACTACTCTAAGTACTCGAAATAAATCTAAGCTAAGAACAAAAAACACTCTTCCCCAAATGGGGAAAAAAAACCAAGTATGGGAGGCCCTATCCCACTTAGCCTTGTTTTATTAATGAATTACAAATTCCTTTGGAACTTAATCCTTGTCAGGACTTTGAGAAGTAACTTAAGTAAAAATGAAATACTCTTATGAGTTTGTACAAAGGAGAATGACTTCTTTTTTGGCTTTGGATCCTTGTCTTTGGATCTAGCTCTGCTTGCTCTTTCTTGTTTGGTTTTTCTTTTGGCTCACCTGCGGATAAGAGCTCTAAATAAGGACTAGTGTTGTAATCTCACAGATCACATAAGGTTACCAATAATACATACTAAAACATAACTATAAATAAGAGACAAGAGACAAGAACAGATAGGAAAACATATTATATTAATGTAATGAGTTCATACAAGGCAGAGAACTGAACTGAGTTCTTTCTTGGCTCAACAGCCTAATATATACAAGTTACAAACAATTACAAAATAACTACCTGTCGGTTTGGTGAACCGACACGACTATTAGTTAAGTCGACTAATCTTCTAGTTTAGTCAACCGACCGACTTAGTCAGCTGATCGACTAAGTCAACCCATCGAATTAGTCGGCTGATCAACTAAGTCGGTCTTCGTTCAAGTCAACTTCGTCGACTTGCTCCTTCTACATCTCCCCCACGAACAAAACGTTTCTTCGTCCCGAAGAAACAGGGAGGTACAAAATTTGAAACTCTGTCGAATCCATCATACTTTCTCTTGCTGTGGACTATGCAACCAGATGGTTGGTCTTCTCTGGAAGCAGACTTCGACAATGGCTGGTGCTGTGATGGCAAGGTGATGCTGAAAATCTGTCCAGTTTTGTAAGGCTTCCTGGATGTCGATTGTTAAGGTAGTGAGACTTGAAAGGATCGACATCTTTTCTGACATGGCCATTTTTGCGATGTTCTCCATGTTAGGACCCAACAAGTTGTTTTTCTTTTCTGCAGCATTGATGAGTTATTTCATCTATGGGCAGATGATGTTGACTTTCTCTAAGTTGGGAAGGGCTTGTTGAACCCACTGATGTGCCTCTTGTTCTAGCTTCTGCAGTTTGTTGGTCTCCATCACAATCTGTTCGTCAATGGTCTGCCTCAGTTCTGCCTCTGTCGACTTCCAGCCCTCCAAAACCTGAATGCCCTGTCGCGTCTGCCTTGTCTGCTGATAGACCTGCCCATAGTGAGTAGGCTAGTCTCGTAATAATTCCTCAGTGACAACTGATTCTTCCATATGATCCTGGAGAACCTTGTATGCCTCCGAGAATGCAGTGTGTTGGGCCAGGAGCAGTCAAAAAGTCTCCTCCTTTTGCTCTTCCTTAGTCTCTTACATCCGAGTCTGGACGGTCGATACCATCGTCTCGAAGAGCTGATATGCTCTTTCCAGTGGTCGATCTGTGTCGACTTCGATAGGGCCTGGTATCACGGCCTGTACTAGAGCTCTGCGTCTGCCGAGAAACTCAACTTCTTCTGCATTT
>LPNX011077271.1:272895-319230 GCA_001517045.1 Pseudotsuga menziesii | reverse complement strand
ATTTTTTTTACTAAAAAACATTTTTTTACTAAAAATCATTTTTTTACTGAAAACTGACTTTTTTGAGTAAAAAGACATTATGTGTCCGATTGCTAATCTGAAAGTTGGTTCTGACTGGCTGGCTGATCAAGAATGATTTTTGGCTTAAGGTTAGAGCCTTCAATCATTGAATTCTAAGCACGGATGGCTTATTTACCATGAACGAGTTGCTCCCATTTAATTAATGGAAAAATTAACCCAAAAAACTTAGGAGAAGTAATTTAAAATTTAAAATTTTAAAAAATAATTTTTTCACTGTTCGAAAAAGATTTTTTCAGAAACTTTTTATATGTCTAGATGACTTAGGACATGACCATGATCTATCTAAATAGTCTAGTAAGATTATAACACTCAGTTGGGCTCTAATAACCCCCCAAGGCCCAGAATTCAACATCGGGCATTCCAGCTTTGGAGGAAGCAAGAGAAAACCTCGTAAATTATACTCGGCTGAAGGCAAAGCATAATTGTCAGTAGCAAAAAACTCCCTGGAATACCCTATTTGAGATTCTACGTCTCAGGAGACTGAACCACTCAAAAATATCCTACTAGCACATTTTATTACAAACCTCGCGGGGCCATGGTCAAAATTATTCAAATAAAAAGGTGACTAGCCAATATTGGCTAGACAAGCAGACGGATCGACTGATACACTCGAATCAGACTTTGAACAAGTATGTCAACCGGCGGATCCTCAAGTAACCCAACTTATGGTACAAAAAGTTGGATAACATCTGGCTCCAACTGCGGGACGTGTGCTCGATCTAGTCTCTTATGCAAGGAGAGCATACGAGAACCCCAGAATCTCTGGTTTCCATATCCTGTAAAAACATCTCAACTTGACAAGAAAACCTTAGTAGCACAAGTTTTATTAAAAAGAGCCAATGTTCCAAAAGTTGCTTTATTCAAAGAAAAAACTTCACTGAAAAATTTATTTATTTCTAAGTACATAAATAAAATGCTAAAGTAAACGCTCATTTTAAGGAGCCTATTTTCCTACTCTAAGCATGATACATAAAAGGTTAGGTGTAATCATAAATCCAATGTAACCACCTAAGAATTTTATTAATGTAAAAAGGTTTTGCCTTGTCTTTGCTTACCAGCCAAAGTAAGGACACAATTTCCAGAAAATGCAAACATGCATGATGATCCAGAATGGGCGGGCTGGATGGGGAATCATAGGCATGAATAATGTCGTCAAACATCTTCCCAAACTGGTAGGTGATCGCGCAGGTTGCTTCTACCCATGATTGGATAACGCTGATATACAAATAGAGATGATGCGACAGGTCGACTACTCCATCATGATGATCATCAAGGCTTATCAAATAATAACTCGTTGTATAAGCTCCAGGATACTCCAAAACATAAGGAGCATCTATATGTGAAGACAATGGTTGAGAAAAAACTTCAACTAGTTATATCCCATCTGACTCTTCACCGCACTGCTTCTCCAAGTCCTTATTACGGATACTTAGATACAATTCCGACTGATCATAGGAAAAATCCAACTGCTCTTCTTTATAAGTCTCAGAATAACAACTGTCCATGCTAGACACATCATAGATGAGATTCTCAAAAATATTTTCAAAAGTATCATAGGTTGGGTTTTCAATAAAAGTCCAATAGTCATCATCGCCATCTATGTCGGATATGAAAGATGCCTCATCACTGGTATCAAGTCCCTGGCTACATTCCTCATTCTGCTCAAAACAATGTTCTTCAAAAAGTTGGGTTTCAAAGATATCACATGGGACCCAACTTTCCAAATATCTGTCATCCGATGGAGAGCATGGAGGACTCTCATCACATGAAACTTCTAATATTGGATTTTCAATTAAAGTCTCGTAGTTGTCATCCATCTCAAAAGAAAGGGGTTCTTCCTCACTTGTATAAAATTCCTAGCTATATCCCTCCTCATGATCATAGTCATCTTCTTCAGAAACAAGGTCACAAGGCAGTAAACCTTCCAAACTATCATCATTATGCTCATTAGTAGGATTAGTGCTAAAGTTTTCAGTGAGGTTATCTAATTGTTGACTAAAATCTTTGACTTGACACCGGGTTTCTGTGGTGACAGGATGGAGCTGTCCAACTATGTTAATGTATTCAAGCTCTCTTGAATATTGTTTTTTCTCTCTCCAAATTTCTTCGGAAATATCATGCATGTCATCTACACAGTTTATGTACTCAGGCTCGCTTGATGATGCTTTAGGACCACAACCCTCCGGAAAACCATGCTCCTGAACATAGCATGCATAATAACAAGAAGATTCTTCATGAAGATATTTACATGCCCTACAAAATGGCTTATACTGATCAACCATGTTAGCGGCCTCTAGCTGATGAGGAGGATTTCTTTGCCAAGTTGGCTTGGCAGGAAAGGTTCTAGGAGTGGAGTGAGTTTGAGTTATTTCCATTGTTATTACCCTATTATGAATTTCCTTCAATTGTACTAAGTGTTTCTGTTCTGCTTCCTCCATATTTTTCTTCATCTCCCTTTTCATTTCAATCATTTGTTTTTCGTAGGCATCCTTCATAGCTGCTAAAGGATCCTTGTCTTTAGGTTCACTAATTTTCAAAGGAGTTGAAGACCTTGAATAACCCTGGAGGTTAGATTCACCAGATGACTGCATATTCTTATCAATTTTAATGGCCAAATTCTGAGCCTGAAGTAATGTGGTCGGCTCCTTGTCTCTAATTTGGTACTGGATCTTTCCACTTAATGCTTCAATGTAATAATCCAAAGTGGAAGCTACAGGAGGAGCATAAGTAGCAGGGATGGAATTTGAGAACTCTGTGAACCTATCGTTGAATTCATCCATGGTTTCCATATCAAGCTTCTTTATGCTGTTCAAAACTGCTACTAGATGTCTAGGCTCCTTTCTGCTGCCAAACTTTCCAAGGAAAGCAGCCTTGAGGTCTACTAAGGTGGCAAAAGAATTTTTCGGCAAATTATCGTACCAGTTGCCAGCCTTTCCATCCAAAGACAAAGCAAACAAGGTCATGTAAACATCTTCATGCCTATCAGTACCCCTGACATGGGCACCACAGTGTCTGGTGAAATTCTTGATATGCTGCTCAGCAGAGAGGGAGGCATCAGTGCCATTATATGTCGTAAGCTTGTCGATATCCTGTCATGGATATAATGAGGATGACCTGCTATCTGAGCAAAGTTAAGTTGAGTAAAAAACTCACCCATTGGATTAAGGAAACAGTTATTATTTTGCAAATTTTCTAAGTTTTCTGGAAATAAAAGATGGATGTCTGAAACAGACTCATATGGATCCTGCAAGAAGATAGTTTGTTTAATCTCCTCCTTTAGACCGTTTCGGGGTCAGGGATGAAATCGACCGAACCTACAGAGTTTCTTCTAGTAGAATACCTTGAGGTGTTAACTGACAGTGGATTCGCCAGGTGGACTTAAGTCTAATTTCAGAGAGTGATTAGATTAAAAAATCTACCAAAAAGGATAAAAGGTAAAAAACTAAAAGAAACAAAGGTCGTCCAGGAACAAAAATATTTGTCCTCGGCAACGGCGCCAAAATATGTTGTTCGTCGATTGCACACCAGCAGCAGAAATCTTCCGAAAGCTGTCTCCTCACTTGAGAAAGTGGGAGAGGTGTGACCTTGGGGGCAAGCACAGAGCTAGGTACTGTCACCTACTCCTAGCTCCTCCATCTAGGATAACTCCTAACGAAGCCAAGGGGGTAGTCCCTAACAAAGAGTTTTCTATGGCTCAATGTTTAAGTTAAGTTTTGGATGTTTTGGATGCGGATGGGTGTTGTTTATGAGTTATTGTAATTTAAAATGATTAATATTAAGGGGATGATGATTAATTAAAGCAATCCACGTTTCTAACAAGAGATCACACATATAAGAAAAGATTCCAGACTTATAACTTAAGCATTCAAATATAATCAATTGAAATGGACCATAGACAGTTGATCAAGATAGAAAATTAATCAAATATAACAAAGGACCAGTGCCTTATGGAGTCAAATAAGCGCGTGAAATAAAGTCTAGGAATTAAGCTAGTGAGTATTAGGTTTTGCAAGTGCTCTTGGTATATTTTAAGAGTTTTTTGTTTGTGATCTTCACTTATGGTAGCTGGATGTCCTAACCGGTAATACCTTCAGTGGATCCATTCGAAGACACGACGGACCTGTTTGGGGTCAAAGGTAAGTGTTCAATAACTTAACTACCAGTGCCCAGATTAGGTAGCCCGGTACCCACACTTGGAATTTTCCCACATGCCTCGATATTTATTGAACAATGCCGGTGTGTTGGTTGGAAAAGTTTTAGTTAAGTTCCTCTTGTGGGGTTTAGAGATCCAATGCCGTTTCTGGGTATTCCGATAGAAGATCGGTCAGAGCATACTCCGGAAAAGACAGAAGGGGGTTAATTAATTAAAGGGATGTGAGTTGCGAATTTTATGAAGTTAATTAATTAAAACTCTCCGACAGAGAGCGCTCTTGACCTCGTCTTATGACAGTGGTTCAAGAGACTTAGCTAATCTATATGCTTGATGCAAGGATATGCAGTGGGAATGCTCTCCAATAGAGAGTGCTCTTGACTTGGATTACGGCAAGTTCAAGAGACTTTCAAGATTAATTGATTAACTTATTAAACAATGAAAAGACGACTCTCCGATAGAGAGCACTCTTGATCTACAAAGTGAGATTCAAGAGATTTCTACTTTAAACAGTTGAATTACTTATGAAAGATACAAAAAATTAAAAGATAAAGTAATCAACCTAGTTAATGAAACAAAATGGGCTAATATAACAATTAGTATCTACTTTGCAAGAAAAATGAAACTAATCTTAGTACTCGAAATAAATATAAGCTAAGAACAAAAAACACTCTTCCCCAAATGGGGAAAAAAAACCAAGTATGGGAGGCCTTATCCCACTTAGCCTTGTTTTATTAATGAATTACAAATGCCTTTGGAACTTAATCCTTGTCAGGACTTTGAGAAGTAACTTAAGTAAAAATGAAAAACTCTTATGAGTTTGTACAAAGGAGAATGACTTCTTTTTTGGCTTTGGATCCTTGTCTTTGGATCTAGCTCTGCTTGCTCTTTCTTGTTTGGTTTAGCTTTTGGTTCACCTGTGGATAAGAGCTCTAAATAAGAACTAGTGAGAGTGTTAGGAAACCAAATTTAACTTGTGATTCAAAAATATTAAGTGGATGAGAAGACAAGTGCCTTATGAAATGAAACAGGAGATCAAAACAATGGAATGAGACCCAAAAATCAAAACTTGGAAAGGATCAGGCTAGCTCACTGTTTTTTATGTAAAATGCACGATTTTTGGCGAAACGACTTGGGATTTTTTGCGAATTTAAAATTAAAGATTTTTTAACATTTTAGGCTAATTTCTAGAATCTGGAAAATAGCAGAAAATAGCAGAAAATCAGTAAAAAAACAGCAAGTACAAAATTGCACGTTTTTCAAGAAAAAGTCAAAAAATTTAAAAAAATAAATTTTTTGAAAAATTTTGAAAATTTTCTGATTTTTTAATGAATTTCCATCATTTAGAATTAACAGAAAAAAGTCAAAAATCAGCGAGCTTGAAATGGCACGCTTTTCGAGAAAAAGTCAAAAAAATTTAAAAAAAATAAAAAATTTTGAAAATTTTCTGATTTTTTAATGAATTTCTAGAATTTAGAATTAATGAAAAATACAGAGAA
Organism: Pseudotsuga menziesii; assembly: GCA_001517045.1. Lineage (NCBI taxonomy): Eukaryota > Viridiplantae > Streptophyta > Pinopsida > Pinales > Pinaceae > Pseudotsuga > Pseudotsuga menziesii. The sequence goes on along the minus strand of LPNX011077271.1, from coordinate 313,500 downwards.
TCAGCAAGCCCAAAAAATGGAAAATTTGCACGTTTTTCAATAAAACTCGTGCACGTTTTCCAAGGCAAAAAGAAAGATGGATTTAAAAAGGAAATGAAACTAGATCTTTAAAAATGGACCTTTAGAAAGATGGATCTAGCTTTGAAAAAATAGATCTAGGGCTAGAAAGCCTAGATCTATCTTAGAAGAAGCTAAGAAAGCTTAAAATAAAGATTTAAATGACTTGATTACTTCTACAAAAGTGGAAAAGAGGTAAGATAGAACCTCGAAAATAGAGATCCACTTGTAGTAATCAAAGTAACCAGTAGAATTTTTTAAAGTTTGTTTGGAGAAGGAAAGAAAGATCTGGAACCGCTTGCAACCCTGCAAACAAAAATATTGATAATGGAACACTTGTGTGGTGAAGGTATTAGATGCCGAAAGCTCCTGCTAGATGCAATCCCTGAAGACACAAACACTCAATGCATATTTGATTAGAAGCCTAAGCACTAGATTGTTAGTCTTCAATAAACATAATAATCAAATTGCAATACAAGAGTAGGGTGAAAGAGATATTACTTCACATAGGATGAAGACACAATGCCAAAATCCCATCAAGTGACCTCCAAAGTCTCAATATTTTATTAACAAAATAAGCCTACAAAATCCAACAGAGTTTCTATGCCAAACTCTCCTCTCCAATAGAGCTGAAAGAGCCTCTATTTTAACAAATGAGAGAGTGCTAAAACCCTAAAACCAAAAACCAACCCTAACTACCGTAGCCACCTAACAAAGAGCTCAGACCTAAACCGGAGAACTGGGAGTGAGAGGAGGCCTCCACCCAGGCAAGGCACCCCCACTCCAAACCTGTGCACTGAAAACAAGCCAAGGATGAGGCCACACGTGTGATGTAGGTAAGCTCATCCTTAGGTCTGGCTAGAGCCTCCATTAGGTTTGGGAAGCCCACTGATGGTGCAAGCTTTAGTTTTCACCTCGATCAAATGACCAGACCAATGAGTGCTCTCCATCTCATCTTTAGTTGGAGATGACATGTCTGCTAACTGGTAATAAATTAATTTCTCTCTTAATGATGACTGAAGCTGAGTTATGATAACTCCAATCATCATAAGTGCTCCATGAGATGTCATTTAGCCTTTTATTTTACTAAATTTGGATTAATTTGGAGAGTTTTAGTTTTCTCCAAAATAATCAATTTTTTTTACTAAAAAACATTTTTTTACTAAAAATCATTTTTTTACTAAAAATCATTTTTTTACTCAAAACTGACTTTTTTGAGTAAAAAGGCATTATGTGTCCGATTGTTGATCTGAAAGTTGGCTCTGGCTGGCTGGCTGATCAAGAATGATTTTTGGCTTAAGGTTAGAGCCTTCAATCACTGAATTCTGGGCCTGGATGGCTTATTTACCACGAACGAGTTTTTCCCATTTAATTGATGGAAAAATTAACCCAAAAAACTTAGGAAAAGTAATTAAAAATTAAAAATTTTAAAAAATAATTTTTTCACTGTTCGAAAAAAAAAAATTCGAAATTTTTTTTACATGTCCAGATGACTTAGGACATGACCATGATCTATCTAAATAATGTCTAGTAGGCTTATAACACTCAGTTGGACTCTAATAAGCCCCCAAGGCCTAGAATTCAACATCGGCCATTCCAACTTTGGAGGAAGCGGGAGAAAACCTCGTCAATTATACTCGGCTGAAGGCAGAGCATAATTGTTAGGGGCAAAAAACTCCTTGGAATACCCTATTTGAGATTCTACGTCTCAGGAGACGAAACCACTCAAAAATATCCTACTAGCACATTTTATTACAAACCCCGCGGGGCTATGGTCAAAATTATTCAAATAAAAAGGTGACTAGCCAATATTGGCTAGACAAGCAGACGGATCGACTAATACACTGGAATCAGACTTTGAACAAGTCTGTCAACCGGCGGCTCCTCAGGTAACCCAACTTATGGTACAAAAAGTTGGATAACAAACCCTATTAAATAAAATAGTGTAGTTCATTTTAATTAAGCATTGATTTTAATTGGCTTTATTACTTAAAAGAGGTATATGGCCGTGCAACTAATGGCGTTATGACATGGCGTTATGACACAACATGAAGCAAAATGCACACCTAACAATCAATGCAAATGCATTGTGTCCATGAAAAACAAGGTATGCCACTATGTGAAATGCACAATTTTCTTCGAATGATAGATGGAAACTTTCCTATATGAAATCCTGACTAATACTCCAAAGCAAATCTAGTGCAAGTACTATGCAAAACGCAAGATGCAATGCATAATGATAATCAAATATTTTTGGATTTTTTGAAATAAAAATGAGATAATAAAGCAAAAGAATGGTTCTACAACCCCCAGACTCTGCAAGCACACTCAAGCAACACTCAAGCAAAGTACTAAGGTAAAATAAATCTAATGAACTAATCCAAAAACAAAAAATTGAAAATGCAATGACAAGAACATTCTTCAAAAAACAAATTTTACCCTAAAAAAAAACGTCTCTAGTCAGAAACGGAGGTGTATACAGACTCTAGCAGTATCAAAGGAGACTCAACAATCATCCAAATTCACCCAGCAACAATCAATCTTCCTCTATAAAGAAAAACTAAGGGCATATGCGACTGTTCGTAGTAAACCCATGTGTGTACACGGAAATGGCAGTGAAACCCGCGTATATACGCAACTATGAGTTAAAAACTCGCATACAGGAAGAAAGGTGCATAAAAATTAAGGAAAACAAACAAGCTGAGACAAACTTCACACCAATCAGACACTACCAAGCAAACATGCCCCCGGACCCGACACAGAAACAAGAGAAAAAGGAGCAATTCAAATTCATTGAATGCTGATAGAAAACCCCCAAAGGACGGCTACTAGGAACTCCCCAGTGGAGTCACCAATTCTATCACGGAGAGAAATTCCTATGGCTTGGGGTACCACAACAGACAGCTTGACTCCAGAAATCAATCATTTCCAATATGCAATAGAAATCAAATATCTAACACTAAAGGATCAGACCTCGTACCTTATTCCAGACGGTTGAAGTAGATCTCCATTGAGCTTTCCAACTTCAGCTTGAATTGGTGAATCGCTTCCTTAAAAACAAGTAAACAAGACAAGCATACTATATATATTGGTGTTAGATCTATTCTAGCATATATAATCAACAATGTATAAGCATTTGAAATCATTCATGGGTAAAATATTCATTCAAACATACATTATTGGACAGAAAAAGATATTTCTATTAATATAAAATCAGAGATTACCATGAATACAACCTTTGTCGGCACGTCTGTGAATCAGAGAAACTGAATCCCCCACTTGGGCCTCCACCACCTCAATCCTCCATCTCTCGACAGCAAGCTCACAAGCAAAAGGCAAGCTTGGGAAGAACACAAAAGTGCTCCAAGAGACAAAGGGATGCAGACTCAAGCACAAGTTCCGACAACAATGGACTATAGTTTCTTTGCTCTCAATTCTCTTATGCCTTCAATGTATCCAAAGAGTTCCTTATATAGCTTTTCAAAGGGATAATGAAAGGTTGAATCCAAGTGATCTCAAGGCATATGGAAGGCCAGGAGACAAGTGAGTTAGATCCATGTCAAGGAAAACTCCAAAAGGATTTGGATTTTGTACACATCCCGATGTACACGGTTTTAGGGGGAAAACTCGCGTATATACACGATAAGGGGTTTAAAAGTCGTGTATAGAAATTTTCACATGTTTATAGGGATGGTCTAGGAAACATCCAAGGACAAAAAATGGTCCAAGGGGTCTAAGGAGTCTATAGAGGGATGGAGGGAGGCCATACAAGTGTGATTCACTTGGTGTGGTAAAATTAGCTATAACAGATGTGAATGTAGGAACCATATGACTGACTCAAAGATACTGACACAAAGACTATGTAGACTGGAGAGGTAAAACTTCTTCAAATCCCCTTTGAACATTGGGAAGCATGACAAAAAGACTTGGTAGCATGACTAAATGGGACAGACACACAATGCGATAGTGGACAATGCATTCTTTTGAAAGACTCAAACGAGTGACATGACTCATGAAAGTGGATCGTCACGGAGATCAGTTGAATACCCAATTGATTGAAATGACGTGTAGACAAGTCCCATGTTCAAAGGTAATGACAAACAACTGCCATTATTTACAAGATGATTCCCTTCCCATTTCTCCCATCATGATCGATGAGTGCCTCTTTTCGGTTTTACGAGTCAAAAGAGGGTAAAAAACACTTGATATAGCTTGTCAGAAGACAACTCCAGACTCATATATTTTACAAACCTCAGAGAGGAGCGGTTCGTTCCCAAGACGGGTCTCTCAATGTTTGATTTAACGAGTCCACTAAAACAAAAGTCAATATCGTTCATGTTTAGAGAATCTGAACGAATACAGAAGAAGACTCCAAAGGGGTCCTTTTTCGTATGATTTAGTCTCTAAGGCCCAAAAAAGTGTAAAATCATACCTTAGAGAATTCTTCCAGTCATGATTGGCTGGAGTGTTCCTTTTTCATAAATAGTCCTATCCGAATCAAAAAAGAGATAACCTACCATCAGATGGATGACTCTTCAAATACTTTAACGAGCGTGAAGAAGACAAGATCGCTCGACGATCTTTTCATATTTAGGGAGCCTAAAAAGAGTTTAAAGAGAACTCCATGAGGTTTCTTTACATAATGTCATATTTTATGAGAATGGAAAGAATCAGAAATGGACTCGACGACTTTTTCGTTTTTAAGGATCCTGAAAAAGAGGTGAAAAGGGGACTCCATGACGCTTCTTTACACAACGTTGATTTTTACGAGCCTGGAAAGAAACTTGAAACGGACTCAGACCTTTGATACTATATTTTAATGAGCGTGACAAAGTGTCATAATAAACGCTCAGTGACCTTTTCTGTTTTATGAAAATGTGAAAAATCCATAAACAAACTTTCCAAAGCTTCTTACTATAGTTCTCTTATCCTGTAAGCGACTCTGAAACAAGTGTTAAATGCATTTATAACTAGCATTAAGGGATTACGACAAATAAAGTTTGACTAAAATATGATTTTATATCAAAACTATAGTATGTCAGACCCAAAAATTCCTATATAAGTCATGTAAATAGTAAAAAACCAAATCATTTCACTATTTACCTATAGCAGAGAGCACTTGGAGCATTTTCTTCGCCAGATCTTCAACAGCTGATACTGGGAGTTTTCACCCTCCGTTTTCAGCATCGTGAGTTGCAGGTAACAACTAAGACCCTTCTCTTTCATTTCATAGCATTTATTTTGAGATTTGGTGGGGTTTTGGGCTCATATGGCAAGCCCTAAAACCTTAAAGCGGGCACAACGGCTACCCCTTGTGGGATACACGGTACTACCCGAGAACTGCACCAATAACACAGTGGACAGGTGGTGGCACCCCCTGTCTCCAATGGTACACGGGATGTGCTGGTCGTGGAGAATTTCAACTGATAGTATAAGAAAAATAAATTCATTCCTTTGATTTTTAATGATTTAAGGATGACTCTAACGCATACCATTATTGTATTTGGCAGGTCTAGGTTGCTCAAAACATGGTGATATGGAAAGAAAGAACGCATGACAATGAGGATGCTACTGCTGAAAGAAATGCGGGTTGTATTGTTGCATAATGGGACTTTGGGCTCCTGAAGTTCTTCTGGACCCCAAGCATGGTGTCACATGAGTGGTTATTGGAACACATACTGCAGAAGTCACCAGATTTGTTAGCTGGAATATTTCACCTCTTGCAGATAGCAAGGTGTTCCACTGGTCTGAATGGTTCAGATCCAGAACAAATAGAGGAAAAAGGTTGAAGACTCTCCCTAGACACCGTAGATACCTGGAATGTGATGCTTCGATCGTTACCCTGTGTACCTACAATAAAGATTCAACACACAAACATATCAAAACTACCAGAATATAATCTACTAATCTATGTTAGGGACTAAGGAATCTAACAACATACATGTGAAATCAAACAACAACAATATATGTGGGATAGAAATCAACTTGCATTAAATAAATATGAAGAAGTTTACAACCAAGCCTTAGTGTTGACATGCATCTCCATGAAACCAAGCATTCTCATCCCCAAAAGCTCCGAATCTACCTCTCTATGCTCTCCCAAATGGTCTTGGGCCAAGTAATCAATCCAACAGCATAACAATACCTTAAGAGTTCTCCCTCAACCATGGCTATGAGCTCATGTTTAAAAGGCTTAATGGATAGGGTAGGTTGAGAGATTAGTGGGTGAGGTGGCCTCTAAGATCTTAGGATGAGGGATCTCGAGCTTAAATGGCCCATAACAATAGGGATAAGGGAGGACACGAGACTTATCATCTAGAAGCCTCGAGAAACTTCTCTTTATCCCTTTTTACGCAGGGTACCGCATTTCTCTTTAAATGACAGATCAGTTCTGGTAAGAAACACTTATGGACTAGGGGCCATAAGTGGTGGCACCGCTTGTGGGAAACAAGAGATAGGTGGTGTGAACAAGGTACCACTCCTAGACAACATAGGAAGCACGGTGCTGGGAATTTTCATGAAATATTGTCAATTAGCATGGGTTTCCACTCTAACTGTTGGGATTCAGGGCAAGTAGGTATGTCAAAAGTCTTATCACATGATGGTGATAGGATTTTGGTATAACAAGGTGTGGTCATGGCCTTGTAGTCCATCATCCCAAATCTCTTCAAGATCTCCACTACATACTTCCCTTGTCCGAGGGAGATTCCATCTGCATTCTACCACACCTCCATGCCTAGAAAATAATGCATCATACCCATGTCCTTCATTTCAAACTTGGCAGCAAGCTTTCTCTTCGTATCAAAAATCAACCTGTCCATACCTATTACAAACAGATCATCTACATACAGTAGAAGCATCAATGGGTTTCCATGTTCAACCTTGTAGTAAAGGTTGGAATCTGCTTTACTCTTGGTAAATCCCAAAGTGGATAGAAAGTTGTCAATTCTTCTGTACCATGTCCCGGGTGCCTGTTTCAAACCGTATAGGGTTTTCTTCAATCTACACACATGAGACTCCCTGTCATGTGTCTCAAAACCAAGTGGTTGTTCTACATACACTTCTTCTTCCACTACACCATTCAAGAAAGCAGTCTTGACATCCATTTGGTGTATCTTCCATTTCATCACTGCAGCCAGAGAAAGTATTGATCTGATGAAAGTGTATATGGCTACATGTGCAAAGGCTTTTTCATAGTCTATTCCTTCTTTCTGTGAGAAACCACGAGCCACAAATCTTTCCTTATATTTCTCTATGCTACCATCTGCAACATGCTTGATCTTGTAGATCCATTTGGAAGTGACAACCGACTTCCCTTATGGTCTTGGGACAACATACCAAATATCATTCTTCATGATCAATTAATACTCTTCAATCATAGCATCCTTCCATTATTTTTGTTCTGACACTTCTTCATAATTGGAAGGTTCTTCACTAATAAAGTCACATAGTAAAGCTACATATCCGGAGCAAGATCTGGTTCTCTGTGATTCTCTTCTGGAGCCCCATATTTTTCCGCACCTTGGTTAATTTCTCATACCCAAGCAGGTTTCCTCTTGTGAGGATTATTCTCTTGAGGTGGATCTATAGGTCTTTGTGGTTCTTCAAATTCTTGATCTTCTTCTTGAATTTCTTCATTCATGGTTGTATCATGAATTCTGGGTGCTTCTGCTTCATCGAGATCTTCAGCAAGTCTCTTTCTGGATTTGTTGTAAGCTGTGTCTTCATCAAATGTTACATCCCTGCTGATGTTTATCTTCTTGAATCCTAGGAAGTATATTCTATAAGCCTTCAAGCTTTCAGAGTATCCCACAAGTATACCCTTCTTTCTTGAAGGATCTAGTTTTTTTTCTCTTCTCTTTTGGAATGTGTATGTACATTGGACAGCCGAATATTCTGAGATGGCTGACTTCTGGTTTCTTGTTGGAGAAGACTTCTTTAGGAGTCTTGTTCTCAAGTAGTCAGTGTGGAGTACGGTTCTGTACATACATTGTTGTTCTGGTTGCTTCTACCTATAGATGCATAGGAAGATCTTGATCATGAAGAATTGCTCTTACAGCTTCCATGATAGTTATATTCTTCCTTTCTGCAACCCCATTCTATTGTGGATTATAAGGAGTGGACAACTCCCTCTTAATCCCTGATTCTTTCCATAAGTCTTTGAATTCATTTTATGTGAATTCTCCGTCATTATCTGATCAAAAGGTCTTGATCTTCTTTTCTGTGTGGTTCTCGATCAAGGCTTTGAATTCCTTGAACTTGCTAAAAACTTCATCTTTGTTCTTCATGAAGTAAATCCATGTCTTCCTAGAAAAGTCATCAATGAAAGAAACATAGTACACATACCTGCTTAGTGAACTTGATGACATTGGTCTGCATACATCGGAGTGGATGATTTCCAATATTCCTTTTACCTTTCTCTCGCTACTTGGAAATGTCTTCTTTGTATTCTTTCCTTTCGCACATCCTTTGCAAACCCCTTCATGTTTTGCTTGAATTTTTGGAAGACATTCAACAACTTTGCTTACAATTGGTAATGCTCTATAATGCACATGTGCAACCCTTCTGTGTCAAAGTTCATTTGGCTCTACTATGTCATGGACCATAGCTTCTTTTGGATGGCCCTTTAGTTTGTATAAACCTCCTTCTTGTTCTCCAATCACTATTGCATTGTCAATAATCTTTCCTCTTGACCAAATGAGGACTTGGACATCTACAAATGCAACCCTCATGCCTTTTGCATCCAATGGATAGAAGATTCTTCTTTAGTCCTGGTATAAACAAGACATCCTTCATTTTCATAGTATTTCCAGAGTCTAGCTTGTAGGAGGATTCACCACTACATTTTATGGGATATTGGTAGTCATCCCCAAGCTTCACCTTATCAGATGAATTATGTTCGGATAGTTTCTCAAAGGATTACTTGAAACTTGTCATGTGCTTGGATGCCCCACTATCAATAAGCCAATGTTTGCTTCCATGAGTGACAGTTCCCATGAGAGCGGAGATCAGAATATATTCATCTTCACTTGGAGAGTCTTCACTTTCTTGTTTTACTCTCTTCCTAGGAGGATCATCATCTTCAACGGTGTGAGAATGATGTCTTCTTTTGGATTTCTTCTTCTTCTTGGATCCATTCTTATTCATGGGACAATTTCTAGCAAAGTGTCCTATTTCGTCGCATATATAACATTTGAGTTTGGATGGATCCCTTCTTACAAGATTATTTTTCTAATGGGAATGCTTACCTTGGTGATGATGATTTCCTTTCTTGGAGTGTACTGTGATATCTTGATCTTCACTTTCCATCTTTTCTTGACGGTGACTTCACTTAGTGAACATCTCACATAGCACATGTGATCGTAGGATATTAAAGAATACCCTTAATTTCCAGAGATATTGAACCAAACTCTTTTTGTTGAAACCCACTCCCAATACTTAAAACCTCCTCCCCACCGCTTTTTATACCTCAATCCTTATAAACCACCCTACCCACCCCCACTTTAAACCCCTCATCCCCCCCAATACCTGCAATATATTGGTTCAATTTTTAATAATTTTAAAACCCACATTATGAACTAACGTGACAGGATATTGGTCAACAAGTGAATCCCCCATGCTTTTCTTCTCGAGCTACTATCCGAGCTTCTTCTTGATAACATTCTTTCCACAGTCTACTAAAATTGACCAACTTCTTTCTAGCACCGATGCCTTGGATGAAAGAATCCCATGACCTAGGGAGGCCATTCAATGTTGTCATCACAATTTTTGCATTCTCCATTTCTTCATCTACTGCTTCCAACTATTCTTTGATCTGGGAGACCCTTGTGAAGTAATATTGGATGGTCTCCTCATTGTGGATCTTTACATTATTCAATTCATTCCTTAGAGTCATCTTTCGATTGATGTTATTCCCTTCAAACAGTTTGGTTAGGGAATCAAACATGGCTTTAGGTGTCTTGAGGGAGGACACCTGTGGAATGAGGTGATCCTTGATTGAATCAGCAATGATCCTCTTTTCCATAACCAACTTCTTCTTATGTAAGTCCTTGTCCTCATCTCCCTCTGGAACTGGAACCTCCTCATGGATGTAGGAGTCCAACTCATTTTCTTCCAGGACCAGGGAGATCCTATACTTCCAGGCTCGGAAGTTATCAGCTCCCTCAAGCTTTTCATTAAGCTTGGTATGATGAGCGATCTTAACTAAGAACCTCAAATGGAACTATAATAGATTTATATCTTACCAGGTTAAGATGTCAGATCTGGATTTGGAGCTGAAATCCTGTAGTGCTGGTTCAAGAGAAGATTAGGGTTTTTCTTTTTCGGAGTTCTATCCAACCAAATGTTTTGAATTTGATCCCTAACTTTGATTTTGGGAAGGATATCAATCCAGGCCTAGGATCACTGAAAAATTCCACTTCTATGAAAACCCTAATTTCTGATAGTAGTGTCGAGTCCAAAAATGAAAAACCTCAGAATTGGATTCTGCTTCAACAGAAAGATGTGCCCTAGGGAGGAGATTTATTCCACCCTACTTTTGCTGAAAATATGTGGAGAGAGATCCACAAAATAGGAAGCCCTAGTTCTCATAGCTGCACAATGTCTTCTTCTTAGGTTAGCTCTGATACCATGTTAGATTTTAAACATTAAGCTAGCATTTCATTAGGATCTTTAACTAAGAGAACAACAAGCACAACAATCAAACACAAGAGACAATGAAAATAGTGTTTTTCCTCGGGGAAACCATAAATGGAGAAAACCTTGCAACTTCCTCAGAGATAGAATCAGCACCAAAGTGAAACCCAAAAATAGTAAGATGATCTCCTGACAGCAGTAACCTCTTTCTTCTTTGCCCTAGTGTCTTTCTCTTCCTCAGCTATGCGCTACAACTGAGTGTGTGTGAGTGTGTGATAAATAGAGAGGCTAGCTCTCTATTTATACTAATTCCCAGCTTGACTAAACGTAACTAGGGATGACTTCACTAGGTGAGTCTAATAACCCTAGTGCCCCGAAATTGCAGGGACTTTAACCCTTAGACAATAGGAAAGTTAACCACCTTGACTTGACATGACTTGTTTACATTATATAAACTTCCCAATAGGAACATCGGGGCATGAAATGACTCAAGTACATTACAAATACATCCCGGAATAAACATCAGGTTACAATACATAAGAAATATAAGTGAATACATTTTGAAGTTACAATTACATCAAAAGTATTGAGTGAAAAACTCAAAAATTATCAGTCATTTAATCAACAACCAATAATAACCAAGGGAAAAAACACCTTGGGATGATCGGATTGACAAACAAAGTCTAAGAGATTGAGTCTTTTATAGACACTATCATGTTAGAACATTTATTACAACTCCCCTATGGGGTATGAACATGTGATATAGTACAACAATCACTTCCCAGAAGTACTTCCGAAGGTCTTCTGAAGTCTGAACAAATCATATTTATCTGGTTCACCAGGATCACTTGATAATAAACCACTAAGTACAACTTAGGTGGTAACATCTCGCTCCATCTAGGGACACATGCTCTGACTAATCTTCTTATGAAAGAAAAGGATGTGAGAACTCTAGAGTCTTTGGGTCCTGCATAGAAATTAAAGTTTGTCAGTAACATGTATGTAAAAGAAATCAACTATAAAAGAAAATTAGTGTACAGAATTAGTTAATGATGTACAAACAATCAATATTTCAAAAGACTAATATACAAAATAAAATTTTCAAGGTTAGTACTATGGTACAAAATATCTATAATATAACAATATGATACATGAAATTTAAAAATACATGTACAGAAAGGTTTAGAAATTGGCCCTAAAACCATCGATGCCAATAAATGCATCAAACCGTCTCGATGAAGAACATATTGAGGAGAAATCCATTCACTGGTAGGCTTAACCTTTCTCCTTCTAGGCCATTTAGATAGAAATAATGTGTTCCTGCTACTTCATCAATGATATATGACCCCATTCATAAACTGTCGAACTTTCCATGTTTCCCTAGTTTCTCCTACCGTTTTTCCCAATGAAAGACTATGTCACCTACTTGAAAGGATCCAGGCCGGGTAGATCTATCAAAGGTTCTCTTCACTTTGTATGAATTTCTGATACTTTGGTCAAGGGAATTTCTTCTACTTTCATCTAACTCGATCAGCTGGTTGATTCTGTTCTGGATGGCATCCTGATCTAAGCTAAAGGTCTAGAGAAGATGATACACTGGAAGCTTTAAGTGGATAGGTAAGGTGACATCTAGGCCATATACAAGTTCAAAAGGGATCCTTCCAGTTGAACTTTTCTTTGTGATTCTATCGGTCCATAATGCAAACTTGATCTTGCTATCCCAAGTCTTTTTATTATCACCAACAATTTTCTTGATTATGGTCATTAAGTTTTTATTACTTGACTCAGCTAGACCATTTCCTTAGGGATAATAGTTGGATGAATGGAATAGGACAATGCCGTACTTGAAACAAAAGGATGACGTCTCAGAGGAAACAAAGCATGGGCCATTATCTGTGATGATTCTGGTTGGCACACCAAATTTTCTGATAATCTTATCTTCTAATAAATCCATGACTACAACATCGATTTCCTTCTCAGTGGGTATCGCCTCTACCCACTTGGTGAAATAATCCATGGTAGTGAGTGTCCAAGAATAACCATTACTCGAGTTATCCTTGAACTTACAGATGAAATCAAGCCCCCACTGCTGGAAAGGGGCTTGGACTAATATTGGGTTTAAAGGAAAGGCTTTCATTTGTTGCTTTCTAGTGAACAAATGACACCAGGGGAAAACTCTGACAGACTTGTGCGCATATTAAAAAAGGTTCAGACAATAGTAGACTGCTCTATGTATTTTATGGTCAGTCATTCTTGCTGCAAAATTTCCACCACAAAATCCTAAATGGAACTCAACCGTGAGTTTTTTGGACTCAAGTTCATTGACACATCTATGTATTAAACCATCAAGGTTTCTCCAACCCAAACCATCTTTTGTTAAACAATACTTAGGTGCTTTTAACCTTAATGCTCTTCTTTTATAGCCAAGTAGGTGATCAGGACATGTAAAGTTACAGAGGAAAAATATGATGTCGGTATACCAAGGGTGCTACTCTAATATCTGAAGCTCGTCTGATACACTTTGTTTTGGATCACTGTTTTGGCAAATTATTCCTACGGCTTTTTCATTTCCTTGGGTCAACGTTTTTGCAAGGCCTTGTCCCTTAATTAACTTAGTAGGTTTTATCTCTAAATCATACTCTTGAATCTTTGAACCCCACTTACCCCTGATTCCTAGGCAATCTTGTTGAGACATGATATCCTTGACAGCTGCATGGGGTACATACCCAATGATTTTGGAGTATCCTACATAAATTATGAAATTTTTAAGGGAATTGACAAGAGCATAAGCATGTTTCTCCATGGTGGTATAATTCAACTCTGAATGTTGCAAGGCTCTACTCATAAATTCTATAGGTTTCTCTTGTCCTTCATTATTATTTTGAAGAAAAACACAAACAATGGTGTCCTCCGAGGCCAAGGAAAATATATGAAATTCCTTGGAATAATCTGGAATGATCAAAACTGGGGACCTGTATATGGAATCTTTGATAGACTTGAAAGCATATTTTCCTTCATCCGTCCACTCAAATTTAGCATCTTTCTTTAACAATTTTTGTAGAGGCTTCATTAATTCCTGCTAAGTTTGGGATGAATCTCCTTATGAAATTGATCTAACCATTGAAAGACTAGAGAGCTTTCAAATTCTAAGGCAAGGGGACTTTCTTAATGGCTTCAACTCACTCAGGATCGACTTTGACACCATCCTTAGAAATGATGTGTCCCAACAACTTTCCTTCATCAACCCCAAAGATTGACTTGGCAGGGTTTAAGGAAATACCATATTTCTGACATCTTATGAAAACCTTCCTAAGATAACTTATGTGGTCATATCTTTCTTTTGAGAAAACAGTTAAGTCATCTTGATATATTTCGATTATTTCGCCTATAAGTTCTTTGAAGGAAAAATCCATGGCTCTTTGGAAGGTGGCACCAGTATTTAATAAGCCAAAAGGCATTCTTTAAAATTTATAGGTGGCCCAAGGTGTGGTGAATGTAGTTTTATGTTGATCCTCTTTGTTTACCAACACTTGGTTATAACCAAAAAATCCATCCAACATAGACATCATTCCCGATCTCATTACTCTTTGAAGCAATGTTTCCATGTCAGGCAATGGGTAATTATCTTTAAGGAATGATGTATTCATATTTCTGAAATCTATACATATTCTAATTGACCCATTCTTCTTTATGACAACAACTGAGTTGGAGCACCACGATGAATGTCTTGTAGGTGCTATGATCCCTGCTGCTAACATCTTCTGAAGCTCCTTCTGCACAATGGGGGCCAACTTAGGATTTATTTGCCTAAGTTTTTGTCGAAAAGGATTAACCTCCTTAGCCTCTTATGTGAGGGAATAGTGTCTTGAAACACGTATTCGCGATAGGCTTTAAGTTCATCATAACTAAAAGACAACACATCTCTATATTCTTTGATTAAGTTGATCAAATTGTTCCTTTCCTTTTTTGAAGCACCTTTACCAATTTTTATTAACTTGGGGTCCTTATCAGTTCCTATGTTTATTTCCATATAATCCCCAATTTTTATTTCTTATTTTTTGTTTTTATGATGATCTTGTTGATCAAACATATTTTCAAAAGCTATAAGGCTACTCGGGATTTGATTCCTTTCATTATCCCCACATTCCTGATACTCTTTACCCTCTTACTGATAACTAATCTTGCATCCTTCAAACTCCTGGAGATTATGGATGAATATCAAGAGTTTATCATCATCTTTAAACACCTACCAGTGATCTACATTATTTGGAATTGAAGGTCTGAAATTAATTTCTATTTTTCCATTCGCACTAATCATTTCATCTAATGGCTGGAGGGTAGATGCTTCTACTTCCAAATTATCTGCTAACCCATTCATTTCTCTAGGGACCTTTTGAATGTTAAGTGCATCAAACCATTCCATGTTGTCCCATATGGAATTTCTATAACTCCTTAGTCTGTCATTTTTGCACTGATGTTGATTCTTAATCTGGAGGACAACTAAGTTTGAATCACCTTTTATGTTTAGCATATTTATACCCATGTCTTTAATGGTTTCTAACCCTAGAATCAATTCCTCATACTCAACTACATTGTTTGATGCTTCAAACTCTAACCTAAAAGCAAAGTTGTAGACTTTATTTGAAGGGGAAATGATCATGATTCCTGCACCCTTTTCTAGCTTTGGAATAAGCCCCGTCAAAGTACATTTTGCAAACTTTATCCATATTTTCATATTTAATGTTTTCCTTAATAGGGGCCATGAAATTTGACAAGATAGCATAGTTTCCAAAGTTATCAATGAAATGAACAAATTCATTTCTGGGCTTTTTAGGGTTTTCTACATGTTGTTTCCTTAGCTTTTCTCTGTGGAGTATCACACTAGTGTTTTCTTATGCAGGCATAGTAGCATATGTCCAACCCATTTGAATGTACCCACCAAGAGTTGCAGCCCACTTTCTGGACAGAAACATACCCCAATTATCTGGAACATCAATCACTACCACATCCATCGACATGTCAATGTCAAGATACTTAGCCAACTTAACATGTAGGTTTAAGATTATCCCTACCACTTCAACTTCTCTTGAATCCATTGTAAAAACATTGTGGTAAGGTCAGGTGACCCTTAGATTTAGCTGTTCCATTACTTTTCTTGTCATGACATTTGATGAAGCACCTGAATCTAACATGCAGTTATGAAGGAGAAGGTTATCAACTAGGACAGAGACATAAAAAAGAGGGTGGTGTTCTCTTTTCGGATCAACACTGTTGAGGACTATAGGCATATCCATAGGTTCAATATGTTCGGCTTCAAATATAGAATTATTATTAGGGAGAGGATCATCTTTGAAAATATTATGAGTTTTACTTTGACTATCCTCTATGGCTTTAAACAACTTTTATTTTTGACCAGGAATTTTAAGGACATCAGTTGCATAAACATGAACCTTAGCACTACTTATCCATTCTCCCATGTCAATATTTGATTCAGGGATAACAGGGGTATCTGGAAGGGGAGGAGTGGTTATATTCAGCTTGTACTTTTTAGATGGTGATGGCTTCTCCTTTCTTTGATCAAATGCACCCTTGAATCTATCCTTCTTCATTTCCTGAATTCTTTCTGGAGTAGGCATTTCACCATATAAGTTGGAAAGGAGGTCATTCTCATAACTCTAATCTGTGGCCTATTGCCAATGCTGGTTTGATAAAGGGTAGGTTTTGCCTACCATGTACACATGATCAGACTCGCTTGACATTGTTTCCTGACTACTGACCTCAGGAAGTCCATGTTCCATAACTTGGTTTGCAACATAACAAGTGCTTTCTTGGTGGAATTGTTCACAAGGTCTACACCATGGAATTACTTCTTCTACCATGTTAGCTGAGTCTAACTGGTTTGGAATCCTAGGTTCTTGCTGAGGAGGTTTCTTTTGATACATCTGATTATGTTTAGGCTGAAATTTCCTAGGTCCATTATTCCTTTCCATTATGATTTTCTATTTTTCATATGATTTAATTGTGCAGAATGATTTTCCATAAGTTGGTTTTGACTAGTAACCAAGTTTTTTATCATGTCCGTCACCTTTTCCATGGGATCTTTAGAAGTTCCCTTTTCTTCTAATTCAACAGCTTTACCCTTCTCTTTTTTGTAGAAAGTGTTTCCCCTAGTGTAACCTGGAATGTTGGAATTGCATGAAGACTACATATTATTTTCTATTTTCTCAGTCAATTCCTGGGCAGTTTTTAAATTGACCAGCTCTTTGTCTCTCAACTGGTACCTTAAATCACCAGTAAAATCTTCAATGTAGGATATAAGCATAGAGGCATCTTTTGGCTTAATGTATATAGGAAGGTCTGCAACCACACACCTGAATTTAGCGTTAAAATCATCCATGGTTTCATTCTCCATCTTCTTTATGCTATGAAGTGCAACAAGCATATGTCTTGGTTCCTTATTTTCTCCCCATTTCTTCTTAAAACTATCTAGGAATACAATAAGAGTTTTATATGAATCATCATCTAGATCAGAGTACCATTCTCAAACATCATCTTCTAAGGATAAAGCAAAGAGCTTCATTTTGACATCGTCATGGTCATGGGCAATTTCATTGCAGTAACTGACCAGGTGCTTTTCAAACTTTCGAAGGTGAGACTTGGCAGTGATGGCATTATTTCCTTGAAATATGGGGAGCTTATTAATAGCATTATTTGGAATGGCATGGGGAGCACTTTCTATCTAAGAAAAGTCAAGGGGTTTGAATAATTCCATCATTTCTTGAGATTGCTAGATATGACTCTCTAAAAATATGTGATGGATATCTGAGAGGGATTGGTCTCCTAAATCTTCAAGGTTTCTACGAGAGGTCTGCCTATCCAATATTTCTCTAATAAACCTTCCAGGACTAGGGAGAGGATTGAATAATTGTCGGTGGTTTCTTCAGGTAGAAATTCTTGAAGGGATGTTAGACAGTGGAGTCGCCAGATGGATCGAGTTTTAATTTTTATGTTTTTTAAAGACAAGATAAATCAATTTTTTTTTATCTTTTTAGTTGTTTAGAAAAAAGTTAAGCTAAGTCGTACTCGGGAATAAAAATATTTATCCCCGACAATGGCACCAAAAAGTGTTGCCGCCTTTCACACACTTGGGGGGGAACGTGGAAGAAATATTCAAGCCACTAGGTGTGTCCTTAGGGGCAAGTCTCGAGTCAAGGCTGTCACCTTGCTCTTGACTCCTCAATTTAGGCTCAAATCGTAACGAAGCCAAGGGGTGTAGACCCTATTAAGTTACTAAGGAAAATTATTTTAGTATGATGATGTTAAATTGAGATAGTTTCTTAGGAGTTTTGAAATTAACGATAAATAACCATAGATGACAAGATGAAAAATAAGCACAATAAAGCACAATGTTGAGACACAATATACATATCAAAATATTTAAAAACAAAACTAGTGGCTTGAAAATGGAGTCATAAAATAATCAAAGTACTTGGATGTGCTTGGAGTGAATTTTTTGCAATTGCCTCTTGGTACGTTTTAAATTAATGTGAAATATGAGTGGATTAAAATTAGGCGAGGGGGGACTCTAGATATACCCGAGGGGTACCTGGAGTATGTCCAAAAATAAACCTTCACGACTGCCCACAAGGAATGTGTGGGCTAAATGGAGTCTATGAGACTGTGTTCATAATACACCTGAAGGTGTAACATATATCAGCACCCCGAGGTCACTATCCAGGAGTTCCCACTTCCTTTGGGTATTTTGCCACCGTTTACGATTTGATCGAGGCGTTGGATTTTCACCTGATGGTGGCTAATTAGGGAAGGTGAAGAATAATTAATCTATTCACTCACATTACTTCTGATGCAGATTGACTGATCAAATGAACCACAGCCAAGTGCAGAGCATACACACCAGAGTCTTGTCAATTTTATTAAATTTTAAAGGATGTGTTTTTTAGAAAGAAAAACTTTCCAGGAACCTATTTCAGTCCAAGTGGACCTCAATCAGGGAATGAAAGAAGGGGTTCATTGTAAAGGATTTTTTGCAGAGATTAATGATAAGCATAAAAAAGGAAGCAAACCACAAGTCTTCTAATTAGTCCTACCACGCATCTCTTTCCCCTTTAGGGTCAATCGAGAAGTCGTGGGGTAAGTATTAAAGTTACTTTGATACTGTAATATGGAATATATGATAAATTAATCAAATCATATTATTCTTCATCAATGAAACTAATCTAGAGGAAAGAAAAATAAGAAATTGCAAAAAATGACAAAAAAGGCGTGAGGGGGGATGGGGAATGGGCTCGAAAGAGCCTATTCGGAGAAATTTTTTACTATATGATGTTACAATATCAGTAAAATTATCTAAATTCTCTTGCTTCTTATACAGGATGAAACCAAGATCTTACAAATTGCCCAAAATTAAAATTACAGTCAAAAGGGAGACCCCTGGGGGGATTCAGATGATCCAAAAGCCACTTTCAAACAACAGCTTCTCCTCTTTCTATTATTCCTTCTAAAAGACAGTGATCTTATTAGAATGAAATATTCCCACTTTTATTACAAAACCAATTTTTCCAATTAGACTATTAAAAAATAACCTAAGTTTTGTGGAAAAATTAAAATGAAAAAAACTTTAAAAAATTTAAAAAATAAAAACCTAGGGGGACTTAGACATGTTCATATGACTCAACCATAATGCCAATCATGTTTATACATTGACACATAGACTCTAATAACCTCAGTAGGCTTAAATGCTAAGCTCGCCACCCCAACTTTGGAGGTATTGAGTGAAAAACTCAGAAATTATTAGTCGTTTATTCAAAAACCAATAATAACCAAGGGAAAAAACACCCTAGGTTGATCGGATTGACAAATAAATTCTAAGAGACTGAGTCTTTTACAGACACTATCATGCTAGAACATTTTATTACAACTCCCCTATGGGGTATGAACATGTGATATAGTACAACAATCACTTCCCAAAGCACTTCTGAAGGTCTTCCAAAGTCCAAAAAACTCATCTTTGTCTGTTTCACTAGGCTCACTTGATAAAAAAACCACTAAGTACAACTTAGGTGGTAACACATAATGCGGTGACCTTCACCCTTCATGAAATACGAATCATATGTTTTGTGCTAAAGAAGATCATATGCTCGACAGTCTCTATCCTCATGCCCAACTGAGCGACCGAATGAACATTGTAAGTTGGTAGGTGTCGACACCATATTTTTCATATAGCTACATTCCTCATGTCGATGTCCATAGACTTGGCATATGCGACACCATGGGACACCACCGGTACTTAACGGGTTCCGAGCTCCACATAACAGATAGTTCCTAAAGTCAGGGAAAGTATATTTGGTGTGGCAATCTGCATGACACTATATACACCAAAGATCTATGCGTTCCTCCTTACCTTTGTTGATATCTTGCAGCTGGAGTGTGAGGTTCTCTAGCTGTGCCTGAATTTGATTCATCATGACTGCACTCTCCCCGATAGATGAAGCTTCAAGCTTCATCGCAATCTCCAGGGCTTCGCTCTAAGTCGCTATATTTTGATGCATCAATGGTTGTCGAATATGAGAAACCAATGCTGTAATAAACCATTCTTTATGCTGGACATCACTCATAGAAAAAATGACTCTAGCCATCAGTGTCTTGAACCTCTTATCGAAGTCCTAAATGGTCTCATTAGGAAATTACTTGATTTCCTTTAGCTCTGTAATGTATTGTTCTTCCGACTTTGGTTTTCAAAATTCCTCGATTAGTCTTGTCTGTATCTCATCCAATGTCTTCACTGGAGTCCCTTGAGGAACTTGGATAAAGTTCAAAAACCAGTCAAATGCGTGACACCTCAGAGTAGTCACTAACTATCCTTTCTTTACATCATTGTCAGAGGCCTATCTAACAGTCCACACTACTTCACATAAAAACTAGTATTGCTCGGGATCATCAGTCTCGTTTCCATGGAACAAGGGTAGCTTCATGTCATCGCCCACCATCATGGGTCACCTTCCTACAGATGTTGATCTACTACTAGACTATTTCTGGCACATCGGACAAGTCGACATGGGACTTGGAGTTTTTTCTGAGTTTGGAGTAGTGCATGGAGGCATGGGTACAATGCTATTGGGGTTTGATGTTACCGTCGTTCTGGGCATAGCTTGGCCCTGGTTGTCCTCTTCATCACTATAGGGCCACTTTGTCCTGTGTGGTTGTCCTTTGAGGTCTTACGTTCCGATCGCAGTAGGACCTTCCCCTTTCCTCTGCCTCTTCTCTTATTGGAACCTTGCTCCTTCCCTTGTACAACCACTTCCTTCCAAGGCTTCCCTCACAATCTCGTTGAAACTTGCACCCATCTACCCCTTATATTGTTATTTGTCTCCCCACTTGGTCACATTATCCATAGCCTCCGCACACTGGGGTGCTACTACTCTAGCTACATCTTGATTATACCCTTTTTGTAAACCATCATTTTAATCGACAATTGAAGGGATAATAATAACCTACCTCTAGGTCCATTGAAGAAATCCCTCTTTGCTTCACTGTAAGATTTATTGGTGTTGATAGCGAACTCGGTGATGTATCCATCTAGGATACTATCCAATGAGACCTTGACGGTGTGCGACACTTGGTTGTCAGTTTCCTGCAGCTCCTGGATCAGTTTGGGGGTCTAGGACGTTGGTTCTCCTCCTTGAAAGTTTGTCTTCTTGTATGTGAATCGCACCAGCCACTCATACAATGTGATAGGAAATCCATTGAAGAAGTATTCGTGTGGACCGCCGTGGATGTATGTCGCTAGCCACTTGTTAATCATCATCCCAGGGTTCTAATTTTCTACTTCAGCAAATTATCTCAACTTCTGATCAAACAAATCTTGAAGTTTCGTTCATGTCGGATGCCACATCCATTCTTAGGTAACCATTTTCTGGATTCTACATACACTTCTATCAGTCGCAATGAGGTCCCGACAACAGAACCATTTGTTGGTGCAATCCTGACCAACAAAACCCAGTCGATAGGGGTTACACTCTGTCGATGCTCAACGCGCCGCGATCTCCCTGGGAATCGGCCCAAATAGGTTTTACCCTGTCCAACAACACCCACAGAGTGGATGAGGTCTCACCCGAGATGTTCGAGGGAGAGATGTCGAAACAAATTTTTCGTAGTATAGAGGAGGGTAGGGGCATCAGAGATTCATCAACTTAAATCCCAGATCTAGTCTACTTGTTTGATAAAAAATAGAACCCTTCATCATGTCGCATTATTCATTCATCATTATACCATATCTACTAGTGGGAAAACCAGATCTAAAATATGACAGTACTTATAAGAAGAAAGCATTGCATTATCCATTCATATGCAGATCTATTCATTCTTCATCATTAGAATCGAATTAATGCAAAGAAGGAAAATATAAAAATACAACAAGAGTTTAGGCCAAATCACCTCATATTAATTCCACAGAATAGATCGTAGATCAAAACAGACAAGGATCCAATATCACATTGTCTAGTATCACATCCGGTATTCATTCTCCATATAAATGATGTTTAACTAACTTGTTTGTTACATGCATAATTCTTGTATTTATAGGTTTGCACCTTGACATTCAAGGTCCACTTCAAACTAACTTCTAACTGATTTAACCACTAAGGACCAATATTCTGAAGAAATGGTCAAGAAGTACAAAAAATGACATGGAAATATAAAAAAGTGGACTATTTCCCTCCTATCGTTCTATCTTTTCCTTGCACGGTGTCTTTTGGGCTTGTACAGCATCCACGATGCTATGCAACTTACCCCAACCCCTTGCCAACACAAACCATTCATGGACAAAATCCTAAAAACTAGTTTCCAATTCGTTCACAAAGTTTACTTGCATAAATAGATTGAATTCCATGAGAAATTTCTTCCACAAATAGATAATATGTCTCATCAAATATTTTATGTGAATAAATAAATAAATCATATCATATCCAAATAAATTAAATAAACATGATATAATATCTTATCTTTTCCAAATACATAATTGTAATTGACTGTGCCATGTTCCACCTACCCGTAGACACAATGCAAGCCAAAAATATATCTACAATGGTCAACCCCGAACCGAAAACATGATTCCAAAAGAAACAGAGAAATAAAACACAAATTATCTCAAGAAATCATCCCAACCACAACCCAATGGAAATTATGCCCTCTATTTTTACTCTAGGGAAGTTCAAGTGGCTCAAGGACAATAGTCCAACCACAACCCAATCGCAAGTAGTACTTCCAATCTAGGGAAATTTCAATGGCTCTAAGTCAAATTCTAGTGGATATATATTAAATCATATTGGTCATAGGCTCATCAACAATATCATACTAATAGCAACAAAATCAAACCACAAGTGCCAAACAAAAGCACATAAGCAAAATCATGAACCAACACATAAGTGTGACTTTCAACACAAGCAAATAAAATTATTTCGTGAGCAATTTGAATTTGGAGAGGAAGAAACACAAGAATGAGAGTTACATTCCAAAAATAACAAATAGGAGTTTCACATCAAGTGGATACACCAATAAGAACACTAATCCAACTCACGAGGGTGCATTAAGTGAGAGAGGGACTCCAATCCTCAAATAAAAATTAACCTCAAGGTAAATAAAACCAAGGAGTAACATAACACATGAGGGTACATAACCAAGAGGGCCCATCAAGTACATAAGAAAGGTGTAAAACATCAACATAGGCTCAACACAAATGGGTAAACACTTTTCCACAACCCATTTCTCATAACATCATGGTTCCTCATACTCTCTTTCATGGCATTAGTCACACTGTTGTTTTTATTTTATTAATTATTTTATAAGTTCAACATAATAAAAATAATAATAATGTCCAAACCATAGTCCAATCCCATTGTGTCAATATGTCTAACATAACAACATTTATAATATGTCTAACATAACAACATTTATAATATGCAAGTGTGAGTGTTATTTTCTTTTCTGTAAGTGTGGTTTAATTTCCTCAAGTGTTATTTATGTTCTCACAAGTGTGATTTACTTTCTGCAAGTGTGAGTTTGTTTATTTCTGCAAGAGTGTTCAATCAACGCCTAAAGGTAAAGGTTAATAGTAGCTACTTGAGTGGAGACTCCTTAGGTTCTATCTGCCAACTATGAATATTGATTTTTATCTTTTCTCTGGAATAGTGAATTGGTTTATTTTTATTGCAATGCATATTAGATTACCAATGGTAGAAGAGGAAATTGTGGTCTCCATAGATTTTTCATGATAATCTTGAAACAAAAAAATATTACCATAGATTGATCATTTATGTTGTTAATTGATTGTTTTAATAAGAAATTAATCCTCCCAACATGAATCTTCTTGGTTCTACGTCACACACATGGTCTTGTGCCAAAATTTACTTGTGTTGTGAATATGATGGTATCTAGAGAAACCATTAGTGAAGGAATAAATCTCCTGACCTCCGACACTCTCCAGTCTCTCATCTGTAAATGGAGTCGGAAATGGGTCATGCAAATAGGTTTCATTTAGTTTTCTCAAGTCAACACAAATTATTACTTCACTCGTAGTATTTTTATCTTGTATTGCTATTAGGATGATCCATTTTGATTATTTGACATGATCTATAATGCATGTGTCTAGCATTTGATCCATATCTACTTTAACTTTCTCTTTATACCATGGATTCAGTCGGTATGGTTGTTGTTTGATCGGTTTTGCATCGGGACTCAAAGGTATTTTCATCTCTCCTAGATCTCCAACGATCCCTTTCATCTATGCAAATTTTGTAGGGAACAGATCCTGGAACTCATGCAATAAGTCCATCTACAATCTCATCATCCCAATAATCTTTGATATTGGTGAAATTTGGGTTTTCTGGTCAGCCAATATTAACTCTCTTAATTTTGAGCAGACTCAAGAATAGGTCTCTAGAAATACCAAGTCCATCCACACCAAGTGTACCTTCATATTATGGAATATTTATGTCGAGCGGGTCATCATCATTAGGTTTTCCCATCACGTTGTAGCATTCCATCCAATGGTGGATTGTCACGTTATTCTGGTTGAATTTTTTCATTGCGACAATGATATCTTTGAATACCTTTATTTTCATCACATGTAATGTAACATCAATGGAAGGGTGGTCACTACGAAATCAAATGTATGTGTGAAGCTGGTAAATAACTCCTCACATTCGATATTTCCTCATCGCAACTCAACTGATGTATACCAATTCCTTCATATCATGTCCAATGTATGTATGAAGCGATGAACCCACTCTTGTCGCGGATATGCTTTCCATGTTGTGCAAAAATACTCAATATGCTTGACAGGATTGTTTGGTCACCCAAATGTCGCATTTTCATCCTATTTTTCCTTCACTTTTCCTCACATTTATCCCTATTCATCACTCCATAAACCATTCATTAATACCATTTTCATGAATAAATATGGGTTTACCTTATTATTTTTCAATATTCATTTATTTTTAAGTATTTTCAGATAATGTTTGGTTAAATATTAGAAAATTGACATATTTTCATTATATCTCAAAGTTGGGTGAGTTTTATGATGATTACAGGAATATTTGAAGATTTTAACAAGGTCAAAAAACACCACCCAGCCTTAAAGTCAAATTTAATATTCAAGCTTTGAAGATTTGAAGAAGATTTGGGATAATTATTCAAGCATATTCAAATGAAAAAAATCATGGAGATATGGATAAAGTATCTTATCCAAGATTTGTGAGAAGATTTGAAGGGATAATTGGTTGTACCTACTTGATATAAAATTGGATCTACATTTATTAGTTTCTTACCATCTTTTCAAAGCAACACATGTATAAATAAGAGTGCTCTCTCTTCATTTGAGGAGTGGAGACCTCTCTAGAAATAAATAAATAGAGAAATATTTATTTTTTGAAAGTTAGTCATGGATTCGATCCTTTTGTAATAGATTTGATATTTTATAATAAATCTTTTGATTTCTCCATAATAGATTTGTTATTTTAAATTGTTTATCATTTCTCATTTGTTACTTATTATTTGTCACATGTGTTTGGCAATTAACACTTTCTTTACCAAGTTTAATTTATGCACTAGATTTATTTTCAAGCAATTTCATGCTTTCGTAATTAGATTCAATTTCAGTCGTATGTTTTATTTATAGGAATTAGATTAGTTTTCTTTAATGCCATTTCACAATTTTATAGATTTAATCCCATTTCGTTCACATGTGTTTTCGATTTCAGTTGCATGTGTTTTTTATTTCAGTCGCATGAAATATTAGATTAAATTAGTGTTACTATGACCCTGCATATATATTTACTGTACCTCATAAGTTTACAATATCCTTGGATTGATAATGTATCTCAAAATTACTATCATATATTCTGCTCAACATTTTTGCTCTTGTTGCCATGGACGTGCTAAAAGAAGATCAGAGTTTAGGTAGGTAGATAGGTTGTTTTTATATTACACAACAAGTGGGGGGGGGGCGATGAGACGCAATGACAAATTCTCTACAGAATTTCCGTAGTGTAACATCTCGACGCATCCACTTTGATGGGTCACCCCAAATCCTTGTTGTTCCCTTTGCATGTAAATATGTTTCCTATTCTCAAGTCATGTGATTTACTTTTCATGTAAGCATTTTTATTTTTCTAGAAATTGTTTACTTTTTCTGCAAGATAGAGTATTTATTTTATGTAAATTTTCTTTTTATGCAAGTGTGCATTTATTTATTATTACTTTTCATTTACAATTTTGTAGTTGTAAGTTTGGTTTTATTTCATTATGCACTAGTTTTTTATTTCATACCAGTTTGTTTTGATTTTGTACCAATCTACGCCCACAACACCTTATTTCTGAATTGGTTTCTTTTTGTTTTAAAGTATGTTACTTGCATTTTTTTTACAAGTTTGTGTTTAATTTTTCTGCAAGGGTGATTTTATTTTTGGCCATTAGTTTTATTCATATAGTTTTAGGTTTAGATTTCAAATTCGTTATAGTGTTATAAGAGCCCTCTTTCCTATTAATTTATATGGAAATACAAGAATACCAACAAGATGGGTTTAATGATCCACATAAGTGCAGAACAACTTGCTCAAATCATAGCAACAAATGGCATCTCTTCTTACCAAAAAGAGCATATCTTGACAGTTTTCAAGAACCTAATCACTGTTAGGATTATTAAACCTCCCTTGTCCAATTTGGTCATATGTCTAAATCAGGAGTCATTTCTAAATCAGGAGTCCTTCGAGTCTATTCTTAGTCACTAGCACCATTGGGTCCACTTGGCCTGATTGGGGCGCATGTTCTAGTTACTAAAGTGTGGGGAACACTAATTGAGGCCTACTACAACTGATTGCACTTGCATGCATCAGTTTAGGAGCCTCCTAGATTAATCCCTACAAATTAGGAGCCACTGGGAGTGTCGATACCAACCAAGGTCAGTTGAGTTGGTGACTAGTCAAGCTTAGTTAGGAGTCAGTTACATTCAGTTCTAGTCCTCTACATTCACTTAGCGCTAGGTTTGCATGGATGCATGCAGGAGAGGTGCATTTCTCACCTACCACAATCAGTTAGGAATAGTTAACACTAAATTAGACACTTAAGTTGCGATTCAGAACTCTGATGAACTCCGATAATGATTTAGACAAGGTCAGTTAACCATTCAGTCCTCCGATAATGATTTAGACAAGGTCAGTTAACAATTCAGTCAAGTAGATTCAAACCAATTCAAATTTCCTCACATAGGATTCGAATTGCATGAGGCTATTTATCCATTATACATGAGGCTGAAGAATGATTTGAAACATGTCATGCGTTGAAGGCTAGCTATTCAACATCACATGCCATCCTCATTGATTCTAGAGCTTCCAATCATATGGTTGCATCCATAGAATCATTCTCTTCCTTGCAGTCTTTTGATGATCATAGTATTTAGATGGGAAATAACAGTAAAGTTCAAACCAAGGGGAAGGGCTCTATCAAGATTAAACATGTAAAGTTCAAAGATGTGCTTTATGTTCCCTCCATAGCTGTAAACTTGTTATCTGTATATCAGATGACTCATACTGGCTCTCCAAAGCGAGTCATATTTGGTCTTGACTCAGTGGATATCATAGATATATCTATTGGGAACATCATAGAGAAGGGTGTTGCAAATCATGCCTCCAGTTCTCACACTTCATGCCATTTTCAGAACCAGTGCACTCTCAATAGCCACTTACAAGGGAAGGTAAAAGAATTTGATCTACTTCTTTTGCAGCTTCTACTAGTATTACAGATCCAACTGTATCTGTTTATGAGATTGAGATTCAGGGTGATTTAGATCCAGATCCAGTCCCTACCTCCAAACTAGAAGCTAGGAAGATGACTGAAAAACCACCTGACACTCAGAAGGGAAAGACCATTGCACTATGTCATGCAATCTTACCTCCTTCAGAGAGATGCAATAGACTCCCTGTAAGATGCTACATGGCAAGGGCTCAGTCTCACTGCATTCAGAGGAATAGAGTTGATCATACACCTCTTCATCTAGTAAGAGACAAAGATTACATTCCTCCTTCCTTCCATCATCATTTTGGGAGAAGATGGAGAAGTCTACATGTAACACCATGCATGTTGCTTCGCTACATCACAGAGATTACAACAACACATTTTCAAGTTTTTCAAACTTGAATCTTGATTCTATTTGCTTATTTAGAGGGGGGGATTTTTTTCCATGTGGTTTTTTCCCCAGCTCCTTGTATTGAGCAAATAATTTACTTTACTTGATGTAATGGGTGACCTATGGTCTTAGTGACCAGGGCCCACAGATTGTCCAAGTTAGCATTCAGGGGGCTGTTAGGATTATTAATCCTCCCTTGTCCAATTTGGGTGCAATTTGGTCATATGTCTAAATCAAGAGTCCTTCCAGTCTATTTTTAGTCACTAGCACCCGTTGGGTCCACTTGGCCTAATTGGGGCACATGTTTGAGTTACTAAAGTGTGGGGAACACTTATTGAGGCCTACTGCCACTGATTGCACTTCCATGCATCAGTTTGATTGCACTTGCATGCATCAGTTTAGGATCCTCCTAGATCAATCACTACAAATTAGGAGCCACTAGGAGTGCCGATACCAACCAAGGTTAGTTGAGTTGAGTTCGTGACTAGTCAAGCTTAGTTAGGAGTCATTTACATTCTGTTCTAGTCCTCTACATTCAGTTAGCGATAGGTTTGCATGGTTGCATGTAGGAGAGGTGCATTTCTCACCTACCACAGTCAGTTAGGATTAGTTAACACTGAATTAGACACTTGAGTTGTGATTTAGAACTTCGATGAACTCCGATCATGATTTAGACAAGGTCAGTTGACCATTTAGTCCTCTGATAATGATTTAGACAAGGTCAGTTAACCATTCAATCAAGTAGAGTAAAACCAATTCAAATTTCCTCACATAGGATTCGAATTTCATGAGGCTATTTAGCCATTGTACTTCATTGTAATTATTATCTAATTACTTTTTTATTAATGAAAGCATTCACACTTGCAAGCCATTTTTGCTTTGTTTCATTCTTCAATTGCTGAGTAAATTATGTGATCTATCTTGTGAGTTGTGTTTGTCCATAGATTTATGTGCTCAATTTAATAATTACTCCTCCTGAAGAAAACGAAGAATCAACATTTTCAATCCTATACATTTGATGGGGAACAATTATATGAACAACACAGCAAGGAGGACAAAGAGGACTTGTAGCATGATCTCAAGGATGGAAATCGAGCCTATGAAAGTCTTATAGAAATATGGTTTCAATGGTTTTAAGAAAGTACCAAGTTAGATCGATTCCATTTTTGTTTTTATTTGGTTAAATCACAGATTTAACAACTAACTTCGCACACCCTTGTATATTACCATTTTTCATTTGAAAAATTGAAAATGAACATTTTTTATTACTATTGAGTGAATGGTTAAATTGGAAATTAGTATAGAATAGGTAGGACAATCAATAAAACAATATCATTTTTAGTTTTTGTTTTAGTTTTTCAATAAGCATGCATGATCTAAAATGAGGAAAAAAAATGATGCTTAAAAACATTTTCAAGAGCGATGACAATGTAAAAATGCTCAATTTTTTGTCTTCATATCTCCATTTGCTAAAATATTTTCCATTTATCTTAATTTAATCAATTTTACAGTTTTTTAGGAATAAACTAAATTAGGAAAAATAAATAAAAATATTGAGTTTTGCCAATCTAAGAACAATGCAAAATAAATATTTAAAAAAAACACAAAACACATGTTTCTTCATTGTAGTTTTTAAAGAAATTTAGGAATGCAATAATAGGAAAAACACCAAATAGAACGAAACATTAAAAAAGCATTGAATAAATTTTTTTGTGCACGTTCATGCTTCAACAATCCTTCCAATAAAAACAATAAAATTAGACAAATATAATGAAAAATAGGAAAAAAAATCACAAATAAAGAGTGGTTATGTATCACCACGTAGTTCATCTCAATCTACACTCTAGTGCATGAAAAACTCATCCTCTGTAGCAGCGTGTTAGTGGCTTCGATTTAAGTTGTACTAGGATCAAATTGATATTATAGACAACAAAAATGCAATGGCTAGATACATGAAGTTTTCGATCCGTTGAACACCATGTATTGTTCTCTTTGCTTAACCAGATTTGAAACCAATAGCAGAGGTCCTCAACGTGAAAGGGTTTTGATATTCTTGAATGACTGGGTGTTGTGATCATGATTTTGAGGGTATAGAATGGAATGAATCATTTCATGTTGCCAGGTTATGGGATATACACTCCTCTCATGTTTCCTAAGAACTTAGACTCCAAGATAAAGGATCATATGATCCTGCATATTTTCCTGGGAGGTTCCGAGTGTGAAATTTTCGCATTGATAGTTGTAATACCAAATCCAATTATCTCACGATACTTTACCTGGATCTTGTTGCCATATTACAAGGGAGATGACTCACCCTCTTCGTGGCGTTTTGGACTATTTCCACTACTCATGTAAGGTTCCTTTCGCTTTACTATCTACCCACCCGCTCGATGAAACCAGAGGGAGTGGTCTCGTCGTATAATAGGGATTAGTCTTATTCATGCAGTTAAGGGGGGTTGTTAGGTCGATTCATGCGCCCACCTCTTCTCTTTACTGTTTCCCCACATGGATAAGACCATAGCCCATCGATATCGACTGATCGTGGACAGTTGGCTGGCTATTCAGACCATGCTGGGCGGGTTAATATATATAGCTAGTACATAAATAAACTTGGACATTTCCAATTTATCATGCCATCACCGTCCAACGACGGCACTTTCATCTCGAATTACTGGCTAGTATTTACTTATGTTAGCCCAAGCACTAACCCCCTAAACGACGACACTTTCATCTCGAATTATTGGCTGGTATTTACTTATTGATTGGGAGGAGGGATCACCAAATCAGCCAACCAAGGGGCATCCACAAGCAAGATAGGATTTGTTTTCTTTGGCAATGAAGATTCATGTTAATTTTTTTTTTTAACCGAAACTTTGAAAGGTTTATATAAAATAGGTTGTGTACAGCCATTCATTACATAGAAAAAGCAGGAACGGAGAGTTCTTGCAGTTCAAAAATGGAGAAATCAAAACTGGTCCATGGGGATGACCAAAGAGCTCCACAAAGAGTCTTAACAAAACATCTAATGCCTGGGGTAGTGTATACCATTATAAACTGCTGACAAAGTAAAAGACAATAAAACATAAAACTTAATAAACCATTAAGGATTGCGTGGGGGCTTCATAGGCTGAACAACCGATTCCTCCTCCATGGGGTGCGTTGCTCCTGCTGGAGTTTCAAAAGCCTTGTTGTTTTGGTTCATGCTTACCAAGTGCTGGAGGTCTTCTTGGATTCTGTCCACTTTGCCCATCATTTCCCTAAGGTTGCTTTTAGTGTCATTAATCCTGGAGTCATGGTTACTGATCTGGTAAGAAGTGTAGCTGACCACTTCCCCCATACTCTTAACTTCTTTAGCAATTTCCTTGTTGTCCATAATGCCAATGGCCATCATTTCATATAAACGCCTGAGATTTTTCTTCGAGTCTGCTATCCCAACATTCTCGTTTTCCTGCGCCATACCGCCTTGTCCAGGAAAAATTTCGATTCTGGAGAAATTGCCGTGGAGAGCACGAACTGCACCAGCAAAAACTTGAGCCTGCTCGTCGACAGAGAGACCACCAAGAATCAATTTAAGGGTTTTGAGTTCTTGCAGGAGGGAGTCGCGGTCTTTCTTGTTTCGGCAGGAGGGAGTGCTGACTGCACCTTCTTTCCACCTTGAACAGTGACAGCCCAAAATCGAATTACTACCTGCTATGAAGAACTGGTCGTCAATGGAGAGGCTGAGCCCTGAGCCGATATTCGAAAACCACAGAGAAACACTAGAATGGGTAGTGCATAAACAGGTGGAGAAAGCGGCGAGAGCCAGTCTTTCCTTCATGAAAACCCTGGTGAGAGGAAGAGTTTCCCATGGGATTTCCTACAACTAGCCTTCATCGACCCCTGCAATGACATCTAATAGAATTCTTTCCGGAGAAATCACATAGCGAACAGAGCCATTGCCGAGAGAAAAATGAGGGTGAGGATGGCTTCGAGGAGAAGACATAACGAAGGGAGCGATAAGACCCAGAGCATGCGAGGGGCAGGAGCAATAAACCCAAGGAAGGTGAGCATTAAAACCTGCAAGGATCGAGGGAAGGTAGGTGCAGTGATGGAGCCACGCGGCGGGAGGATGAAGAGAGCCAGGACAGCTCATTAAGGCTGGAGATCTTTTGGAGTGTCCATGTAGTTGATGCCAGCAGAGAGTGGAGGGCACAAGGCGGTGGAAGGAGGAGGGATGGAGTGATAAGGGTGAGGAGGGATGGAGTGATAAGGGATGTGTAAGTCCTTGGGGTCTTTAGAAGAAACATTGGACCCTTCGTGGATATCCTTGAAGGAGAAAATTATACAATGGGGATATAAACTTGAGTCCCAAGGATCCATTAAGGAATAGGTTTAAGGTGAGGGACTTGGCCATTTAGGCAAAATTGACCTTGGGGTAGAGAGGCCCCCATGTTCACCAAGGCATCAACAGCTGAGTTGTTTGTGCAAAGGATGTGGAAGAATCCATAGCGCTTGGACATGAGAGGAGTGACTCTGTCGTGCAGTCGACAACATTTTATAGAGCCGGTGGTGTATCCATTAATCATTTTATATATGACATGTCAAGAATCTCCAAAAATCGCGATCCTGAAGAGGTCTTTGCTTGCTAGAATTTTCGTTCCCTGAAGAAGAACCAACCACTCGGCCTCATTATTGGTCCTATAGCCAAGACCCCAGGCGAAGGTTTGTTCAACATGTCCTTTGAGATCTAGAAGGATCCCCGCACCTGCCACCCCTGAATGAAGATTCATGTTAATTGCAACATCCATAACTAATGTTTCTTTCACTCCCTGTAATATAGAAACGGATAATATAGTACTCTTTTACTTGTCGTTGGATTATGCGTGGCAACTGCCCTATTGGATTACTGCCTTATGATATCTAGAGCGCTTGGGTTGGAGGAATTGGATCAAGATCAACTGGTGCTACTACCCTTGCCTCTGATGCCTTCACTTGTGGTGATGCTTTAACTGGGTAGTAAACAACGGGATTTTAAGCGTTTCAACCGTCCCCTTGCCGGTGCTGTAGCTTCTTCACCTGTACCGTAGCTTTTACTGCTGTGCATGTGTAGGTTGGAGAATATGGGACTTAAGTAGTAGTTGGACGACAATAAAGCAGATGTACGATAGACCTCGCATTGCCCCGGATGGCATGTTGCATAGCCCCAATTGTGTTGGGTAGCCACAAAGTGACCCCCGGAGCCACGACACCTTTACCAGCCCGGGGCTGGGTAGTACCTCGGGACTGTACCATAAAAGACTGATGGAGCAACAATTTTTAGTAAGCATCAAAGGAAATGGAAAGTAGTCTAGAGCTGTACAGAACAAAGTATTGTTCTGAAACAGTGTTTTGCTTTGCAAACAAGTGGAGGAAGACAAGGCGAACCGTGAGCTGTAGATTTATATGTGTATGTGCTCCGTCAGTTCCGTCAATTGGACCGCATAAGCAAGGCAAACGGTGGACTTTTCGAGAGATGGGTTATAGCAGTCAGATATGATATCTGGTTGTTCATATCACAAGAAGACAGTTTTTTTAAAGTATTAAAACAAACCCATTATTCAGTCCAGAAATTCAAGATAAATTTGCATATTAAAATAGAACTACACTCATTATTCACCTGTCATCGAGCAAACTAAATTTACAAAACTCAAAGCTCAGAATTTAGAAATAAGATACTAAGATGTAAATACCTAGTAAACTAGCAATCTGTCAACTGGTATCTGCTCTTTTTTTTCTTGAGAGGGAGCTCAGCGAAATCACCCAGTGAAAGGTAAAAACAGAATTATAACCTTTTGGATGCAGGATAATTGGCCGGAACGAGGGGCCAATAATTCCACGACCTAACAGTAAAGTTCGCATTTAAGTTAAACCGGCGATCTAAGAGGTAGTCTTTCTCAACACTCAAGTTCACATTTACCTGAGAGTCGACTTGTCATCCATCATTCAGGCACAAATATTAAGAATATACTCAGAAACTATTGGCAAGGAAACCAGTTACCACGGAAACGAACAATCGTTTCTTGTGAAATTGTTCTGCGAAATGATTCTTTTTGCAAGAAACCGCGAGTAGAAAACGGTCGTTTTCGTTACGTCTCCGTTTCTCCCAAAAACGCAAGCTTTCATCATGTTTCTGGTAACATAGCTGCTTTCTCCACCATGTATTGTTCTATTTGCTTAACCAGATTTGAAACCATGTATTGTTCTCTTTGCTTAACCAGATTTGAAACCAATAGCAGAGGTCCTCAACGTGAAAGGGTTTTGATATCCTTGTAAAAGGGTGAAAGAATTCTTGAATGACTCGGTGTTGTGATCATGATTTTGAGGGTATAGAATGGGATGAATCATTTCATGTTGCCAGGTTATAGGATATACACTCCTCTCATGTTTCCTAAGAACTTAGACTCCAAGATAAATGATCATATGATCCTGCATATTTTATGGGGTGGTTCCGAGTGTGAAATTTTCGCATTGATAGTTGTAATACCTAGATCTTGTTGCCATATTACAAGGGAGATGACTCACCCTCTTCGTGGCGTTTTGAACTACTTCCACTACTACCCACCCGCTCGATGAAACCAGAGGGAGTGGTCTCCTCATATAATAGGAATTAGTCTTATTCATACAGTTAGGGGGGTTGTTAGGTCGATTCATGCGCCCACCTCTTCTCTTTACTGTTTCCCCACATGGATAAGACCATAGCCCATCGATATCGACTGATCGTGGACAATTGGCTAGTTATTCAGACCATGCTGGACGGGTCAATATATATAGCTAGTACATAAATAAACTTGGACATTTCCAAGTCATCATTCCATCACTGTGACTATATTAGGTTGTGATCGATCTAAGGTTTCGGGATTGAATCCCATCCACACCGACTTTCAAGTCCAATTCCCATCCTTTATCTGTGTTTTTAGGCGTGCATGCTTTTGGCTGGAGAACAAGTATGCGTATGCGAGGGAGGGTGGATTTTTGCGAGCAACTATCTTCCAGTTATCTATCCCAAGTATTATTTATAACGGCCTATACTTCAAGCATAGAGAGGCAGGTCTGCGTACAAATAAACAAAACGAAGGGAGAACGAGAGGAGCTTCACGCAGGGAGATTCTACTATCAGAGGTCTTGAAGTTGGTATTTCCTTTTGGAATTCTCTTTCTATTATGACTATTGTGCCGGCATTGGTTCGAGCCGGGGGAGCACATAAATACTACAACTAATTGCTATTGGTGAAATAGGAAATTTATCCAAATAGGTCGTCGATCAAATCCTCACACTCCTGCAAGATGATTATCCCGAACTTGTTGCTAAAAAGATTCCTTTATCAATTCCTCATATAGATGAGCACTGGATCTGAAATATCTTAGTGCTTTTTGGTGTTGAAATAGTCGCAATGTTCTTTGCAAATACAAAGGGTGATCAACTCAAGATTTTGGTTCAACCACAATTTTGAGCTTTGTATACTTGCAAGAATAGTCTTTGCATGGACCATGTGTTAATAAAGTAGAACGATAACGCTCATACATAATGAGTGTACCATCCAAGAGCATCATATACATCGTATGCACTGATCGCTACCAAGAACCATTGTTAAAGATTCTTCCTGTCTATTTCTCACATGATGTCGCCAAGATCTAGTAAAATTACTGAATTTGCTGAAATCATTCCAGAATTATTCCCAATTGACTTTGTAATCTAATTTGATGAGAGCATGAAGTAATTTCAATCGATCATGAGTTTTTCATAAAGTCTTGATATCCTTAATCAATCATCTCATCAAAAATTTGCTGAGGCCAAAGCTAAAATACTCTAAATTAGAAAAGGAAGGGTGTCCTTACTTCCAGCAAATTCTGAACGTAGAGGTTCACCATGTGTGATTTGGCCAACTTATCAGTTTATCACCTAGAGACTCCAACAAAATATTCAATCTCATAGATAAAGAATTCTTTTTTATGAAAATAAATATTTAATTATTTCTCAAAGATGGTTTCAATCATGGATTCTTGTACGTAGGAGTTGTTTGCAGGACATGAAGTTGTTGAGTTGAGTCCCAGTTCGGTCAATGCTTCTCTTTAGCATCCGTTATCCCATTCTTGGTCACCCACCTCCCATTTTGATTGACTGATAGAATAGGCGACACACCCAAACTGTGATTAACCACATCTGGTCTTTCCATAGATCGCTTGACAGAAATATCCAACACTTTGATCAACTCTTCGTTTGAATTCCCTCCCATGTTGCGTATTTTTGTTTCTAAACCAAAGTCTATTGAGAAACCATTGCGATTCCTTCCCCTGTCGATCAGATAGTTCACCAGGCCATAACGAATGTGATCGAAGAAATATATGAACCCATGTTTTTTTAACCGGTGGCTTGGGGCTTTCATCCATACAAAAGTACACATACATTTTTACTGGAAGTGCAAAATTGGCAGTGTGATGTTCGTAAATTATTTGACAAAATAGAACACCCAAAATTGTTAGGCATACTTAGGAACCAAGTAGGGGATGAGAATGAGAAGGCGTCAACAACCTGTCAACTATATTTACTTCTCATCTGATAAATTTGTAAACTAAATGGATGGCAAGAATCATAATGCACAAATCATAAAAAATTATGTATTCTAAATGGTCCTATAAATGATTATGATGTACATTTAGGAAAGTTCCAAGTTTATGGTAAATAGATGTTTACTGTAAACACTCGATCTGAATATAATGCCTTATTTGATGTTAAACGCAGCGGTTTGTGCCCAGAGAGGGAATGGATACAATAATAACAAAAGTTCACTGGTTTTATGGCAGTTAGAAATTTCTTTTGAACGGTTTTGAATAAAACTTTAAAAATAAACATTTGTTTACTTTTACTTTTATTATGATAACATCACAAAATTAATTAATATCTATATATATTTATATATAACATTAGGTAAACAAATTTAGCAAATGGACATCTCAATAATTCCTGAAAATGTACTTGGAGTCACTTCAAGATAAGTTGTTTCATGGAGTCACTTCAAGGGACAACAGACAATGAGACAAGCACGCCATGAAAACATATAAAAATGCACTTTATTTTTGAATTTTGTTTTTCTTGCATTTATACTTATTTTTGCATTTTACGATAATCTCACAAGTTTGATTGCAGGATTAGTACTAGCATCTTTCAAGAATTACAATTTAAAAAAAAAAAAAAACATGCTTTGTTGGGAGCTTAAAGGAGTTAATCACACATATCATGACATTGGTCGCTACATAGAAACCTTTCATAAAACCAACTATGCTTTTACGCCATGACATGGCCATTTACCCTTATCTTTCTTTGCCTATTAGTCATCCATGTATTGAAGTCTAGCTTTCATTACTTTATCCATCATGACTTCACACATTTATACTTTTCTGAGTTGCATACATCCCTTCCTTGTTTGCAGTCCATCTTTTTGCTTCATAAATAAAACCAGTCAGCTCCCATTCCATTACAACATCTCCTTGCTTTCCTTTCCATAAAAGCTATTCGATTGTGATATCTTTTATCTATAGTCCTACCAATCATTTTGTACAACTTGCGTTGATTGATGTGTGATTCCTTAAGGCCCACCTTTCAAAAAAAAATTCCCCATCGACCTCGACACTTTATCTAGGATAAAGACTAGAGTTTCTTTTGAGTACCTTGAGGCTTGCATGCCCTAATAGCAAGTTCTCTTGCCAACAACCATGGGAATACATCAATGTCCCTTGATTGTTAGATATTTCAAGTGGCTCGACATTAGCTCATTTATTCTCACTTCGCAAGATGTATTTGGGTACCTTGACACTCACTGACATCAATCGTGAACTTGCCTCACATTGGCTAACAACACCCATCAATGGTTGATAATCCAATGACTTCTTTCCATGTTCTACATTAACACATTTATTCGCATGGTAATAATTGTACCATCGGGTTTTGTAGCAGGTGAAGACTATATATACTTTTCATGACTCTATCAACAGTTTTGTAGCAACATACTTCTAGCCATATGAGTACCACAGTTCCACCTTCATCTTTCATCTTTTACTTCATTTAACCAAGTAGTAGTTCAGTTTCCTTCACTCCACAGTCCATGAACGGACAACAACATGATCCACATTCCTATTGCACAGTTCATCATCTTTTTGGGTAAGTGGAGGTATGTGGTTTTCTAATCTTTAACCATGTAATTCCTTAAATGCTAGAAAATGAATGAATTTGGAAAATTCCCTCACCATTTTAAATTACCTTACTCATTTTCATAAACTTAACACATCTTCAGTTGGGGCGGTTTGTATATTCATTACAATTTGATTCCATTTTACACATTCCATCATCTCATTTACAATTGATCAACATGTCTCTTCCAAAATACACTTTATTACAATTTGATTCTATTTTTGGCACGATTCATAACATGAAGAAAAAAATTTCTCATGTACATTCATAGCTTATCATTTCTAGTGTATGTATACTTTCAAATCTTATGTATTGCATCCATAAAAATGAATGAATGTTGTTAACACAAGAACCAACATTTGTCATATTCATGGTTGTCACACAAGAACCAACCATAAAAAAACAAGTAAGAGAAATGAATGTTGTTAACACAAGAACTAACATTAGTCATGGTTGTCACACAAGAACCAACCATAATTAAAATCAACCCCCATGTTTTACCTCTTGGAATGATTTATTGTTAAAACATCATCATGCAAAGCCAAATTTAAAAACGTTTATGTACAGTTACATGAGGACATGCAACAAGTTCAGTTGGGGGGAGATGTTTGGTCGCCCAAATGTCGTATTTTCATCCTATTTTTCCTTCAATATTCCTCACATTCATCCCTATTCATCACTCCATAAACCATTCATTAATACCATTTTCATGAATAAATGTCGATTTACCTTATTATTTTCCAATTCGTTTATTTTTAAGTATTTTGAGAGAATTTTTGGTTAAATATTAGAAAATTGACATCTTTTCATTATATCTCAAAGTTGGATGAGTTTTATGATGATTACAGGAATTTTTGAAGATTTTAACAAGGTCGAAAGTCACCACCTAGCCTCAAATTTGAATTTCATCTTCAAGCTTTGAACATTTGAAGAAAATTTGGGATAATTATTCAAGCATATTCAAAGGAGAAAAATCATGGAGATATGGATAGAATATCTTATCTAAGATTTGTGAGAGGATTTGAAGTGTTAATTGGTTGTACCTATTTGAGAGAAAAGTGGATCTACATTTATTAGTAGTTTATCCTCTTTTCAAAGAAACTCATGTATAAATAAGAGTGCTCTCTCTTCATTTGAGGAGTGGAGGCCTCTCAAGAAATACGGAAATAGAGAAGTAGCTGTTTTTTGAGATTTAGTCATGGATTTGATCCTTTTGTAATGGATTTGATATTTTAGAATAAATATTTTGATTTCTCCATAATATATTTGTTATTTTGAATTGTTTATCATTTTTCATTTGTTACTTATCATTTGTCACATGTGTTTAGCGATTTAATACTTTCTTTACCAACTTTAATTTATGCACTAGATTTTATTTCAAGCAATTTCATGCTTTCGTAATTAGATTTAATTTCGGTCCTATGTTTTATTTCTAGGCATTAGATTAATTTTCTTTAATGCCATTTCACACTTTTCTAGATTTAATCCCATTTCAGTCGCATTTGTTTTCGATTTCAATCGCATATGTTTTTTATTTCATTCACATGAAATATTAGATTAAATTAGTGTTACTCCGACCCTGCATATATATTTCTTGTACCTCATAAGTTTACGATATACCTGGATTGATAATTTATGTCGAAATTACTATCATATATTTCACTCAACAAGGATCCATGATTCCTATATACTTGAGACTAGTATAGTTGTTCTCTTCTCCAAATCTTATCTCCAGTAATATTTTGCATTACGACCATTCATATATAGATTGTTTATGTGTACCCCACCATCTAGCAGGTGTATCATTCAACACAAAGTCCAAGGCAGACAATCATTGTGATTTTGTAACCTTTACTTCAAAATATGATATAAAAGGTGCAAGGTTAGGTAAACCTTCATATGTAGGTAAGATACTTTCCTCAAATCCAACACGTCGTATAGACCTTGTGATTCTTGCGCATTTCTTCATACATACTTTGTGCATCCTATTCTTCTGATTTTCTAATGCTTCA
>LPNX011077271.1:196385-272694 GCA_001517045.1 Pseudotsuga menziesii | reverse complement strand
AGAGTAATTCAATCTTGCATTAATAATTTAAATATATATATATATATGAGCATGATCTACATAAAATGCAGTGTGATGTGCATATTTTTTTGTTAATTTTTCTCTCATTATACAATTCTTTATTATTTTTCGAAAGTGACCACATTCGATTTCAGAATCGTTTTAAACACATATTTGTCCACGTAAAGAAATTTTTTCTATTTTTTCAAAAATTGAAAAACCAAAGATACCCTTTTGAAGAGGACACGTCGATATGTGATGTGTGCATTTTTAAGAATTTTTTGGCTGTGTATTTTTAACTCTGCGGATTTTTCTTTGAGCTGCTTCGAAGTTGCAGTGTGGTTTTCTAAGTATAAGTTTTAGAAGTAATTAAAAAATAAATATCATATGAATGCCAAAATACGTGTATGATACCTCAATGGATAGAAGATTCGTTGGTGAATCTATCAGTATCAACTTTGCTCAGTTATGTGCTAGGAATGGCAGGGTTTACACCTCTGCAAGGTACAGGAAATTTTCCATTTGTTTGAATGTGGGCTAAGTCTGTTTTTTTAAGCCCTCGACCGAGGTATGAACCTCGACCGAGGTATCTAAATACCTCGGTCGAGGTATATAAATACCTCGACTAAGGGTTTGTAAATCCCGCAATACCTTGGTCGAGGTATTTAAATACCTCGATCGAGGTATTTAGATACCTCGGTCGAGGGCTTGATAAAACCTCGGTCGAGATATTAAGACCTCGGTCGAGGGCTTAACAAGCCCTCGACCGAGGTGCGTTTTTTTGTTTTTGCCGAAATGCGCTTGCCAAAAAGTGTTACCCAGGTCCGTGGATTCACCCTTCACCCGAATCAGATGTACAGGAGCTAATACTGTTCCAACTCATCTTTCCATCAGCTACTGGATTTATATAATAATCTCCCGCAGAGGTGATATTATAAATATGGTAAATATAGTCGCCTTTTCCTTCATTGTGTACTGGTTTGATATATATTTTTCCTTTTAGCAGATCAATTGGCGCAACCACCCGTATATCTTAATTTTTAAATGATAATATTCTTCTCTTAAAATTTATGATGGTCTGGTTGTATATCTCCCAGTAGATTCCTAAAGGTGCAAGATATGGATATGTATCATCGACAATGTTGATCACTTAAAAATCTGCATATGTTATTAGGCCCTCTATTTCAACAGGTACCTAACTCATTCGACCAATAGGTATGATGCAGGAGCATCATGCTCTCCATCCAAGTACAAGTTCAATGTTTGGACCAGACCTAAAATGGGTCTTCATTTTTTTGATTGAATGGTTCTTTAATGTAATAATGTAAATATGCTTGATTTACAAGTGTTCTTCTAGATAGGTGATGAGTCAGTAAGTGAGTGATGAGTCATTAAATGAGTCATGTAACAAAGCCCATGTCAAATGGTAGCATTCAATAAGGTTCAAGGCTCTCATGAGCAATTCATTAAGATAGGGTTGATTATGTTGCTAAAATTAGGTTTCAGTTGCTATGAATAGGGAGTGTGTTGAATGTATTGAGGAGCTGAACCAGAATTAGTTCATGAATCCCGTTGTATATATATGTATGTAATCCTACGAGGAATAGTGTAGCCAAATAAATGTAAATTTGGATAAGGGTATCCAAACAATGTAAATATGGATAAAGTGTAGCGAAACAACGTAAGTCTAGCTAAGAGGTAGCCAAACAACATAAATCTAGCTAAGGAGTATCCAAACAATGTAAATTTGGCTAAGAGGTGGCAAAATAGTGTGAAATCAGGCCAAGGACACTGATTAGAGTTATATCATGTCTATGAAGATCAGAACGTAGATTCTGGATCAATGTGAATGTACAGATTCCTTATATTAAATAAAGGAAAGCGTATTTCAGCATATCTATGTGTAAATACAGTTCTTTCTGAGTGTACGATTTTATGAGTTGAATGGTTGATTAACCATTGTTAATGGTTGATAGATATGTGTGTGTCGTATTCTGAATTTAGGTATTTTGAGAGTGGAAGGTTACAGAGATTGTTTGATGGATCTGTGTGTGTGAAACAAATGAATAAATCATATTTCATCAATCATTGAGAGGATCGATGCTCCTTTGTATGTGTTCCGCAGAAGTGAAGTTCAGAATTGAACAAGGACAAGCTCAGTGAATTTGGGCAAAGATCGATTGATTGAATCTCCGATCAATCGGCATAGAGTTGCAGAGGTCATAATTAAAATTGGATGATCTATATTATAAGGATAAAATATGGATTGATGATAGGGAAATATATCATGAGGTGAATGTGCATAGAAGATAAGAGATTAGTAAAGTAAAATGAAGTTCCACACTTAATAAGAGATCAACGGAAAAGAAACATTCCGTAAGAGATCGAAGATTCTTAGGAATTATGGAATCCCATTTTTGGGAAAAGTGGGAAGGTGTATCTGCAATATGATTGTGTAAAGAACCATTGCGGTCGCATGATTGAGGAAGTTATTTTTTTGAAAAATTGGGAATTGCATACCCACAAACCGGAACCCGTAATTGCGAAAAGTTTATGCAGAAAGGAAATTGTGGAACGAGTTGAATTGCAGAAAAAACCTTGCAAAAAGGTTCTTGTGGAAAGGAAATTGCAGAAGGAGTTGAATTGAGGAAAGAACCTTCTAGAAAGGTTCTTACGAAAATTTTGAGGTTGTGGAATCATGCTTGCAAAAATCTATCTTGCGGAAGGAATTCTCTTGCGAAAAATACAATTGTGGAAAACTCAATTACGGAATTGAGTTTGTGGAATAAGAGTTGTAGATCGAATTAGTTGTGGTTGATTCAGACACACAGAATAAATATTTGGTTGAGAAGACAAATTTAGAGGTTTTCTAAATGTAGATTTGTTACACACATTTATATTCACCGTCATGTACTAAGAACAAAAACATCATAAATTGCCTCAAATCATCAAAATATGAAGTTAGACTCAGGATAGAACTCATGATTTTATACTTGTGTTCCCCACCTCCTTTTATTTTTGTAAAATGCATGTTACCCTTGTCAGTAATGCCATTTGTTAGTTGACAATAAGCGGTGCCACTGCCTAATTAATTTGAGAAATAAGCGATGCATCCATGGTAATTCTCTGCCTCCATAGAAAAGAGCGGTGCTCGAGATTCAAAAGGAAAAAGAGAAGATTCACGAATATTCTCAAAGATCAACTTCGTGGTATCCTCATCTCTACACTCCTATACCATATGGACTTGAGATCCTTCCTTCTAGGA
The DNA here is from genome assembly GCA_001517045.1 of Pseudotsuga menziesii. Taxonomy (NCBI): domain Eukaryota; kingdom Viridiplantae; phylum Streptophyta; class Pinopsida; order Pinales; family Pinaceae; genus Pseudotsuga; species Pseudotsuga menziesii. The sequence continues at coordinate 269,429 of LPNX011077271.1, read as the reverse complement.
TCTCCCTTCCACCTCACCCATGAGAATCTCAACCATTCCTATCCTCCCAAGGGCTATAAGTAGTGGCTCACCCCCAATGGGTAAAGAGAGGAAAGTTATGCTACAACACCAAATTTTTGGCCAAATCTAGGGTGAGAATAAGGAAGGAAAGTTGAAGCTTTGGAGGCAAGACCTTGCTTGGGAGGAGACATCTCAACACTAAGGCATATCGGTTGTAATCTCTCTCTTCATTTGATTATGCAATAAAAAATCCTTTCCCATAACTCCTATTGTGTTTTTAATCACTAGTTTTATTATCAAATTCCTTAGTCATTGATATAAGATAGTGGATTGTATTTGGTTTTTTGATCTTGTATGCTTTCTGATGTGTTTTTGCAGGTAAATTGTGAAGATCTATTACTCTTGAAGGCTACAGAATTACACTATGTTGCAAGTGAAAGTTTGATTCAAAAAATCTATTTATCTTAGGGAAAGTATTGTTTATTGTTAACTCATTTTTTCTAGTTGTGAAGGATTTCAAGCTAGGGAAAAAGCTCCTGTCCGTAGGAGGTGAGAATTTCCAGCAACAAATTTGGGGACTCCACTGGGGACACAGGGGCTTCACTTGTTGACCAATATCCTATCACATTAGTTCATATTGTGGGTTTTAAAATTATCAAAAATTGAACCAATATATTGCAGGTATTGGGGGGGATGAGAGGTTTAAGGTGGGGGTGGGTAGGGTGGTTTATAAGGATTGAAGTATAAAAATGGGTGCAGAGGAGGTTTTAAGTATTGGGAGTGGGTTTCAAAAAAAATATTTTGGGTCAATATCTCTGGAAATTAAGGGTATTCTTTAATATCCCATGATCACACGTACTATGTGATAGGTTCACTAAGTGAAGTCCCCATGACTGGGGAGAGCATTCAAAACTTCTAATCTTTCTTGGTTTTCAGTTCTTTCCTTTTGTTCCAAACTTCAACTTTTCAATGATCAGATGATCTACTAGTTTTGTAGTGAGATTTGGCTTCAAATTTACCAGGTCTGTTTGGATCTGAATAGATCTATTTCATATGATTAATTTTTCATTTTTATTGTGATTTGATGCTAGTAGTATGATATCTAATTTTCTCTTTTCGCTTGATATTTTGTTTTGAAACCTACAGGAGACACTGCGCTTTTACTGAGGACAAGAAGCAGTGCCATCGCAAAGATCTAGTGGACAACAGGTGGTTCCACTGCTCTATTTCTGTGGAAGAGCCCAAATGGTAATTAACTATTCATAACCTCTGAGAAGTGTTACCAGGTAGGGTTTTATCCCTATGTGGTTTCAAAACATAGAACGAGTTTTTTCCTTTTCTAAGTTTGTTTTATGATTCATCACTAATAATTGACTGTTTGTTAAAATATGGAAAGTGTTAAGGACTTGTTTCATTTCTTTCAAAAGAGCTAGTTTGTTTTAGTTTTTCTAGTTGCTTTCTATCCCTGGTTTTTTGTTTTGAAAGAGTACTTGGAATTTGTATAGTCATATCTCTAATTGTTGTTTGATCAGCTGAAAAGAAATTATTGTGCTTTTGGTTGATTTATGATTGTTCTTCATAGATTAATAAAAGATTTCTTTTACTTCTGATTAAAGGATTTTTTTTGAGATTGATAATATATTTGTGTTTAAGGATGAACCATTGAATACTTGATTAGTTAAAAAAAAACTTCCAAGAATTCATGTTTTCTTCCTTCTTTACATGCTCTTTTCTCAACAAAAAATATATCATATTTTTAGTTAGGTCTTTTTGCATTTCAAGAATTAAACGAGTTTAGTGTGTCAAGTAGTTGTAGTGCCTTTCTTTTTGAAAAAAAGAGATATTATTCTATTTACTTTCAAGATTGTTTATTTGAAGTTTTTTGCTTGCTTGCAAATTGAAAAATAGTTAAGTATGTTGTTTGGGGTTTCATGTTGGAAAATGGAAATTGAATCACTATCACTCCTGTAAGTAGGGAATACCATGAAAGATAAAGTGAAAATTTGCATGATCATGGTGCATGGTTTTACTTTTTTATTACACCTCTCATGCATTCACTTAATCGTATAAGACAAAATTAACTCTAGTTCTAGGTTAAAATATTTAGTAACTTGAGTGATAAATTACAAAACGTGTTCCGACGCCTGTAAACATAGGAGTTGTCGTTATATTTCCTGCACTACATCCTGATGGCTTGTAGTTCTTACATGTACCAACTGGTATATCAAAAAACCTTTCACATACCCTTGATGTATATCAAAATGTACTTTACATACTCTGTAGCATATAACAAGGCTCATGTCAAGTGGTTGTGCATTAGAAAACACTAACATGGATTTGAGCTCCCACATACCTTGATTATATCGGGAGACCCTTCTAGGACACCCTAAACCAATTGAGAAAATAATTTTGTCCTTCTTGTTGGATAAATACACCGAGAATAACACTCGGGGATCTACTACGCACGTGTCGTTCAGGTAGTCGGGTATTCGCACAAGGGTACGGTCCTAATCTTCCTTGTTGTCTTTTACAGTTGGACCCTGCGGTATATCGTGAGTTTCAAAGACTTGACAATCCTAGTAAGGAACTGGATTTTTATCATCCCCTCTTATCACCTAAGTTTGCTTGTGACCTTATCTTGTGTAGGAGTGATTTTTGTGTGTGATTCTAGTTTCAAACCCTAGGTTAGGATCTTTGTGACCAACATTCTGGATGAGTTACCTTTCAGATGATCTCGAAGAGTACAAGGATTGCCCCCTGAATTTCCTCCTATTGTGGAAGAGAGCACAATGGAAGACACATATCAACATGTCACGACTGATTCTCATGTGGAAGGGAATCCAATTGTGGAAGCTGGGGAAGAATTTACTTCTTATGATAATCCCTTGGCAGTCCATCAGTCTCCTACGGCTGATAATACCTTTAATTTTCCAATAAGGTCAACCTGGTTCATCGGATTAGGTATTCAATCATCCATCTGATGATAACATAGGAGTATAATTTGACCCAAATGCTCCTTTCTGGAGAACTTCCCTAGGGAAATCCATTTATGAATATGGGGCCACTGGACCCTCATATGTTACTCCCATGCGAGAGTTCCCTTCGAATGCAGAATTCTTTAAGGGCCTCCAACCATCTATTGATTGTTTGCATAACTTTCAAGATATCCTTAAAAAAATGAGCTCTTCTCCTCTTCCCCATCATTCAGATGTGACCCCCCAAGGATACCATATACTTTCATCGTCTCAAGTAGCTCTTGATTTAGGATCACTGACTCAAGGTACAATAGCTTATGATCCAGATCAACCCTCCATTCCTACTCCTTCAGTTCCAAACCATATTTCTACCTCTGGTTCTCCCATATATTATACAATTGGGGGGAAACCCCTAGCCTAATTTGTTTCATTGATCAGTGGAGCTACTTCCAGTATAAGGAAAAACCCTACTATATGAAAACCAACAGTCATTGTTCCATCCACAAACACCAATGTGCTTATTCCTACTTTTAGTATAGGACAACCCTCAGGGGTACAACCTGCAGTTAACCAACCTTCTTGGGGTTATACTTACCCGAGAAACCAACCACCTGTAAGAAATGTGAATTATCAACATAAATATTCAGGGATTATTTATCCTGGGATGCCTTACCCCAAAAATATGTTTACACCATGGGGGAAGCTTACTTGGTCATATATGCCTATGCGTGGAGGAACACCTATCAATACTACTAGAGGTTATGGGGGACGATCTTTTCGTGGCCCACCTTTTGGAGGTACACCTTTTAGAGGGCCACCCAATGGAGGTCCACCTTTTGAAGGACCACCACCTAGTGGACCCCCTCCACCTAGAGGCTCACAACCTAGGGACCCACCTTTTGGAGGCCCTCCTCCTAGAGGCCCACCCCCTTCAAAAGGATCCTGTTGGCTGCTATGGGCAGACCTGGGTTAACTATAATCAACCAACAACACCCCTAGATCATTGGCCCTTTCGGCGACAGACCGCAATGCGGCCTGAAGTCTCACCCGAAGTGACTCTAATGGGTTGGCCAAGGACTCAAGTGTCTTGGACCAGGTTCTATGGAAATCCTACTGGCGGCTCGCAGCTCTCCTAGCTGCGAAGTCTCTTTCTCCGTGTCGCGCGATCTCCTGCTCGCGTCGCGCGATATCCTCACCTCGCAGCTCTTCTAGCCGCAAGATATTCCTTTATACCACTGCACGATCCTTTCCTGTGGTGCGCACTTTCTCAGACTCGTGATATCTCCAACCTTATTGCATCACCGTGCACTGTGCGACACGCAGTTCCTGTCCAACGCTAAGTCCTTAACTTGGGGTATCGCGCACCGCAGCTCCTCTGCCGGTGCGATATCACCTCTCTGTGATATCCTACCTCCGCGGTTTAGCGCACTTAGCGTTGCTCGTGTCGACGTGCAAGACTTAACATATAGGGCTATTCGATACTGCAATAGAGACTATTTTACACAAAGCATAAATGAACCATATACAGCATGCCAAAGACTTTAACTTATGTTTACCCTTCTATATTGCTGTGAATTGATTAGCACATTCATTCATTAAACTGTAAACAAAGCCCATGAACTGACTGAGAAATGCATAAGTAAACATAACACATAAACCAATCGCATAACATTGATTTTAACGTGGTTCACCTCCAGGATGGAAGTTACGTCCACAGAACTGTGTTTTTATTATAGCTCAGGGGAAGGTAAAACACAGTTCTGTTGCACCGCATATGCATCTTAAGATCTTCTCTCTTAGATCTCTTTTCTCTTCTATATTGCTCTCCTACAATATACTCTTCCCTCTCTGTCAATCCCTGCGGATCTTTACATACCTATTCTATAAGCCAGCTACTGGTTACCGTAAGATTCCTTCCACTAAGAACAGAACCAGAGCTAGGCTTTTACAACAGTCTAATAATCTTCAAAACACTACTAACAACTGAAAGAACCAACTAACTAATCAACAAAATGACTAGCTAACTCTCCAAACAAACAACCAACCCCTTCAATGTACAAAAATTATCCCTTTATAGGTAGCCCAAAGGTCTTGCCATTACAACACTGTGGGCCTGTCCCAACAGTAACCCGAAACCCTAACTAGTGACAGTCGGCCATATCTATACTTGAGGTAGCCGCTTCCCGTCACACCACAGCTCTCTGCAGTATTCTATGCTTCCCGACACTGATCATGGGTACTATGCACCACTTTGCTTTTCTGTCCTTCACCTTCAATGCTTCAACCTCGTTGCTCCTTCTCCTTTATGAGGGTCGCTGAGCCCTCCTGTCTTCTGCCACTGCCTTCAATGCAATGGTTGAGCTCTCTCTTCTCGGCCGCTCAGGTACCGTTGCCTTCTTGACTTTTCTATCTTAAAAGTCATGGTTTTCGGCTCTGCTCTCCAGCTGGAAACGTGCTACGGCGTCGTAGCTCTGTCTTAACTTCTTTCCACCAAAACTTATCTTTCCACCAAAACTTGTCTTTCTGCCAAAACTAGCAGCTTCTTCTGTAGCTGCGGGACCCTGCTCCAACAGTCCCCTAACACTTACTTGTGGCTCGTCCTCGAGCCACCTGCAGCGGGCTTCTTTTGCTGTAGCTTTTCCTTGGCTTCCTATGAAGCCCTCTGCAACCTGTCATGAAGTCCTGTAACTTCCTTCTGCATCACTTCGACACTCTCTTTATAGTTTATGTAACTTGGTTCGTTGGCTCTCTTATCCTTCCTGCCCAATGTCATGGTTTCGCTCTCTTCGCTCCTGAAACCTTTTAAGAGCCTTCAGGTTTTCTACAGATATCCTTTCCTCTTTATATGGGTTAGAACTTTTATCACAAGGAAAGTCTGTATCTTCCAGCCTTCTCAAACATTTCAGTCAGTCTAGAGCCTCGTATATGAAGGAGGGGCAAACCATGAATTCCGTTCCGAGAACAAGCCTTTTCCTGCCTCCAGGAATTCTACCGACTGCTGGGTTTGCTGTCCTCTTCCACTTCTCTTCTCTTCGAAGTGCTCCAGGTACCCATGCTGCCTTTGATCATCATATTTTTGTTGCGTTGCCTCCGCAATATTTGGTGCTTTTCTTAGCTGATCAGATAGGTCGGCGATCTTCTCCCATTGCTTTCTTTTTCTCATTTTTACGTTCCACCTAGCAGGAGATTTCTTCTCATCATTCTTCTACTCTGCTTTCTTATCTTCAGTGATCGGCTCGGCGTTCTTCTTCTCCTTAGCAGATACTTTGGTGACAACTTCTACTTCTAGCGCTTGACTCTTCATCCTTGGCGGCTGTCTGACTTGTGCTGTACTTAATTTCACAATCCTAGGCGACGTCGTCATGGCGGACCTACGGCCACCAGGGTCGAAACGTCTCAGCATGCCTTCTAGAGTTTCTTCCTTGAACATAACCCACTAAGTACAAAATGGCGGACGTGCACTGGCTGCAACTTCTGAAAATCACAACACTCTGTAACCACTTAGCTTTGGACACAGAAATCTTAACAACTTACTCTATGGCTCTCGGTTTTTCTACAAATGTAACCGTCCCACTTGAATACTTTCTGCTTTTATGCCCAATACGATAATCCTGGACGCAACGGTTGTCTAGACTGAACTCGTCGGTCATCATTAATGCCTGGACAAGACCACACCCGCCATTCGATCCCTAATAAATGCAGAAATCTGATCGAATTTCCCTCGAAACGTGTGTGCACAGGCGTCGGTCTCGTTGGAGATTTGCCAAATCTGGAAAAATTAATTATACTGCTGCCAAATCTACGGTAAGATATACCGGCCATTACCTCATTAACTAAATCTCAGATGCTGACTTGACTGGCCTTTGTCGGTTGCAAAACTGAGTACGTGGCACGGGGAAACATCGCGCTGCCGCGATGCGACTCTGCATCACCTGCATAAAACAATATTACGTTTTTTTTTTTTTTTTTTTTGCTGGTGTAGACTTGTTCCCGGTGCGATGCCTCCTTTCAACTACACGGGACATCTGCACCGCCATAGACTGGTTAAGCTAGGGATGAGAGGTGGGGTGGCTATCACTATAGGGCTTAAGCCTACTGCCATTAATCCATGTGGGAAAAAGCTCCCCATTCAGCTGGCTGAGCTAAACGGCACCTCCCTCCGTGACTTGCTGTATGTGATATGGCCCCAGCCAATGTGTCTTGAACTTCCCTGGAAACTTAATGAATTTTCTGTCATAGAGGAGCACTAGGTCTCCGATCTTGAAAGTCTTATTCTTAATGTGTCTGTCATGCCAATCTTTTTCTCATGCCTTCTGCACTTTCTGATGGAATCCGACGATGAATCTGTCTTCTTCTAAGGCAAGCAGCTGTGCTAACCTTTCCTTTACTGTGTCTGTATCAGTCATCCCAGTAATCTGAGTGATTCTCAAACTGGGAAGAATATACTCCATAGGCATAACAGCCTCCTGTCCATACACCAAGCTGAAAGGTGTGTGTACTGTAAGTTTCTTGCATGTGGTCCTGTATGCCCAAAATACAGCGTTAACTCTGAGGTCCCAATCATTCCTTTGGCTATTGTAGATCTTAGTAAGAGCATTTTCTAAAATCTTATTAAAGGCCTCCACTGTACCATTAGACTGTGGGTGGTAGGGAGTGCTCTTATGGTGCTGGATCTAGAATTCTTCTGTCAATGCCTCAATAGTGCTGTTCAAGAAATGTGTGCCTTGATCACTCATCAAAATTACTGGGCATCCAAACCTACTGATGATGTTTTCAAAAAGGAACCGTGCAGCTGTAGTAGCATCGCAATTTCTTACTGCTTTGGCCTCTTCCCATCTGGTGAGGTACTCTGTTCCAGTGATAATATATCTCACACCAGTGCGCTTTCCTGGTGGGTTGATAGGACCCATAAAATCTATAGCCCATTTTTCAAATTCGCGCAACGTGACCTGTGGTCGCAGCGACATTTCATCGCGTCGCAAGGGTTTTCCTATCCTTTGGTAGATATCGCAGCATCTGCAAAAGTCCTTGGTGTCTTTATGCAATGTAGGCCACCATACTCCTGCCTCTAGGATTTTTTGCGCAGTCGGATTTCCTGCTAAATGACCTCCTACGGTTCCTGAATGTGCCTCTCTGATAATAGCATCTTTTTCATGTGGCATCACACATCTGCGCAGAACTTCATCCGGACCTAACTTGTATAGGTGTCCTGCGATGAGGGTGAAGTCTGCTGCTTTAAAAACCAACTGCTTCTTTTGCTGCTTAGTAAACTCATCAGGTGCTACTCCCGTAGTGAGAAATTGAATAATATCTGCATAGTACTCATCTACGATTTGGATAGAGAACAACGGCGCATCTGGTAGATTGTCATCTAGGTTACTTGGCTCTTCTCCTGAGTCTATCCACGACAAATGATCAGGTCCTGCATTCAGTCTTCCTGGTTTCACAATGATTTCAAAATCATACTCCTGAAAGAGGAGTAACCATTGGCAGATTCTCCCCCCTAACACTGGCTTATTGACCAAATACTTTAACGCGGAATGGTCAGTAAACATCCTGAATGGGGCACCCAACAGGTAGTGCCTGAACTTCTACAGCGCATGCACCATAGCTAGGCCTTCTTTTTCAGTTGTGGTGTAGTTATTTTCTGCTGTCGAGAGCTTTCTGCTGGAATAGGCGATAGGGTGGTCAATGTCCCCTTCTCCTGGTTGTGTTAAAACAACCCCTAATGCGATGCCAGACGCATCCACATGTACATGAAATGGCTTAGTCCAGTCGGGAAATACTAAGATGGGTGTTGTAACCATCTTCTCTTTAAGCATGTCTAGACTCTACTGACATTCCTCATTCCATAGGAATTTTACATCTTTCTTGAGCAATTTCTCCATTGGTACTGTAATCTTTGCGTAGCCCTTGATGAACTTTCTGTAGTACCCGGTATGACCAAGTACTGTCCTTAGTTTCTTGACTGAGTTGGGTGCTGGAAGGTTTACAATGATGGCAATCTTCGCGGGATCTACCATCAAGCCTTGTCTGCAAACAATGTGACCCAACAAAATACCAAATGGTGTACAAAATATACATTTCTTCAAGTTTAGAGAAATCTGGTACTGCCTACATTTCTCTAACATCATTCTTAAGTCTCCTATATGCTTGTCAATTAGTCCAAATACAGTCCAATCATCAAAATATAAATTCTAAGAATTTATGAATGTATTCTTTAAATACAGCAACGACTACTATAGAAAATATAGCTGGTGCATTCTTAAAACCAAAGGGCATTACCGTATACTGGAACGAGCCCCATTCTGTTGCAAAGGTGGTATTGGACCGATCTTCTGGATGTATTCTGATCTGATGGTAGCCTGAAAACCCATCAGTGAAGGAGTAGACCTCCTATCCTCCCACGTTGTCTAATACCTCATTAGTGAACGGTGTCGGAAATGGATCGTGAAGCGATGCATTGTTGGGCTTACACAGATCTTGATGTCTCCTTTTGTTTTCTTTTCTTGTACGACCATGGGGCTAAACCATTCACTTTCTTCTACTGGCTCAATGATGCCTGCTGCCAGCATCTTATCGATTTCGTCCTTTACTTTTTCTTTGTAGCTCGGATTCAATCTATATGGGAGCTGCTTAACTGGTCTAGCATCCTCCTTCAATGGTATCCTCATAACTCCCAGGTCTCCAACTATTCCCTTCATCTCTGTGAACTTGGTGGGAAATAGGTCCTGATAGTCATGTAACAAGTCGGCAATCTGTCCGACTGTTTCATCATTCCAATAGTCTCCAATAGAGGCAAACTTAGGTTCTGCATTTGTGCCAATATTGATCTTTTTAATCTTGATAGGTTCGGCGATTGCTGGAATCTCTAACTGTGGTCCCCCAACATCGCGAGTCCCTTCTGACTCTGGAATGTTGGTGTTGCGAGGATCCTCATCCTCTTCCTTATCTTCATTGTCTGGCTTTGCTGCGAAGTTATAGCACTCAAGCGTTTCTTGCAACTGAATGGCCCACTCAAGTTGAGCTTGCACTGAGATGGTACAGTCCTCGAATATCTTGATCTTGATTATGTCTAGGGCCTGAGCAACACTTGGATGTTCTGATTCAAATGCGAAGGTAAGTAGGAAACTGTCTGTCATAAGTGACCATGTGGTCGTCCCCTTGTGCAACTCGGTCTCTGTGTACCAGTTCCTTGGAACTGTGTCCAATGTGTGAATGAATCTGTGAACCCATTCATCCTCTGGAATGTCTGACCAGTTCTGTTCACATGTCTGAATGTGTGCCCTGGGGTCAGTTTCTCCTGTGTACTTCTGCGGGACATACTCTTTGTCGACCGAAAATCTGATCGCCATCAATCTTTTAATATCATCCCATGATGCAATATTTTCTTTATGCGCGTACCACCATCTTGCAGGTGTGGCTCATACTGCAAGGTCCATAGCTGTGATTCTCTGCTCGTAAGGAATCTGTTGCTCAAATTGCTCAAGGAATTCCTGAATATCTGTTAGACCATGATATGATGGAATCTCAGTGATCTCTGCGCCAATCCATCGCAGCGATTTACTCATAAACGCACATCTGCGCGCTGAGACTTCGTAAAGTCTGTTCTGCCAGTTCTCTAGACCAATATCGAAATCCAATGCGCATGAGCTGTTGCATTGCCAACTAATGTTCCCTTTCGTGGTTGGATTGATGTAGTCACTCTGGTTCGCAATCATCTGTTAGAGACTATCCATGTTATGTGCCTCCTCCTTTGCTCGGATAGGTTCGATGTATCTAGGACCTTGGTGAGGATCCAGCGGTGCGATGACCCAAATCTGCGCATCCTCAAAGGTCATTTGTCTTCTCTTTAGGTCGATGACAACCTTTCTACCAATCGCCCAATCGATACTTAATAGTGCTGGATACGGTCGACTGTCGCCAATTATTTCTATAACTTCGAAGTCCGCAAAAGTACGAACTCCGTCAATGTCAACTGGCACCTGCGGCAGTCGACCCAATGGTGATACTCGCTGCTGGTTAGCTAATCTCAGGTGGATAGGCGATATGGCTAACTGAGGGCTACCCATCTATTCCCATTTCTGCTTAGTTAGAACGTTCACCTCTGATCCCAGATCTAAGATGACTTCGTCCATTTCGAACTCTCCAATCTGTGCTGTGAGTTTCATCTCCCTTCCAGTCCTTGTATGTCTTGTAATATTATGAACAGCGCGGTGTGCACTGCCCGAGAGAGAAGGTTGCTGATACTGATCTATGATGCACTGTAGCTCGCCGATAGCTTTTTCATTTCTCAAGAGCTTCAAACAACTGCGCAGGAAGGATTGTATACTTCCTGTCGATTCATCCTCGTCGCATCTTCCCGATGTGGTAGCCTGCGGTATCTGTTTAGGGCTGTCGCCACAAGGTGCTTGCTGTGGTACGCCCCTAGATGATGGTACCTGTGATCCTGATTGTGTAGGTTCATCGAAGGAAGCCTTGGCTTCATGAAATGTCTCTTTATTATTCTGTAGGTCAAGTGCTGTTGCTTTACCAAGAGCTCTACGCACCCACTCCTGCCCTATGTTTTTTCCGGTCTCCTGCGATGTCCCACTGGTGGAAGCACCGCTACGAGTCACAATATTGACTCTTGGTTCTGGCTCTGCCTGCTCAGCAACAATAAGCTGGATGTTCTGGTGTACCGCTGGCTTAGGGTATTTGAGCTTAGCTATCAAGATAGGACACTCCTCTATGGTATGATCATAAGATTTGCAGTAATTACAAGTAGTAGTGGGGCTCTGACAGTCCCTAGCATAGTGTCCTACAACTCCACAGTTATAACAAGTGATTGGTCCGCAACCACGGCCAAAACCCTCTCCTCTACCGAAGCCTTCTCCTCTTGCAAATCCTCCTCCACGGCCTTGTCCTCTGAATCCTCCTCCCCGGCCACCATAAGTCGGATCAGGCTGTGGTCCTGCTGTTGGACCCTGTGTTTCTGACTGGACTCTCTATATGTCATGTTTTCTATCTAACATGAGGTCATAGGCTCGACAATTCTGTTCATCATGTCCGACAGAGCTGCATAAGACACAGTATAGGTTCTTAGGTGTCTGTACATACTTCTGAAACAAAGGGCATTGCTGAGGTGGGTGTCCTTGTGTTTTGCATATTTCACACCATGGCCCTTGCGTTCGTGGTAAGGGGTTAGGAGCCCTTGACGCTAGATATTCTGTAAAGACTGCACAATTGTCTTTGGTATGACCCTGTGCTCTACATCGTAAGCACCATATGTCTTGCATAACCTCTTTTCCTTTCTTAAGTTCGTGTATCTGTAACATGAGATTGGCCAACTGGTTCTGTAGAGTTGTCATGCCTGCACTAGTTTCTGCTAAAGGTGAAGCTTCTAGCTTCATCGCCATCTCCAACGCATCATCTTGCGTCTGGAGTTTCTACTACATTAGTGGCATTCTAATGTGAGGGAGCAGCGCTACAATAAACCATTCCTTATGCTGCTCCGGGGCAAACTCAAAACTTACTTGGTCTATAAGGGCTTTGAATTTCTGGTCAAAGTCCCATACTCATTCTAATGGTAATTGTTTAATATCCTTGAGCTTCGTTATGCACTGAGATTCAGACTTAGGTTTCTTGAACTCTTTAACCATGGTGTTCTTGACTTGGGAAAGTGTCTTGGGTACTATGGTATACTTTATGTACCATGTTAAAGCTCGATCTCTGAGTGTAGTGACCAACTGTACAAGTTTAAGGTTATCATCATTGATTGTTTTAATGGTCCACATGGCTTCACATAGAAACCAATGCTGTTCCGGGTCCTCTGCTCCTGTACCCTTAAAGGTAGGTAGCTTCATATCATCTCCCATTCTATTTCTCTACGGTGGGTTCTGATTGGCTGGATTACTACCACTCAGTGGTGTAGGTGAAGGTGATGTAACGGTAGTAGGTACTGTCTGTGAGCTACTGGATGGAGTACCTACAGGATTACTCTGAGTCCCGGTCTGTTTCTGTGGGGTATAGGGCTGGCGAGGTATACCCCCCTCTGGTTCTTCTATGGTACTAGGACTCGGTTTCCTAATATTGTCCGAACTATCTCCAAATACAGGACGGCCGAAGGCTACTTTATATTTCTTGCCACTACGTGTGCGTCCAATGTCATCAAAATCACTTCCAAACTCTTGTGACATTACTATCTTTACTTATTCATCTGAAACCATGTCCATTACTCCTTTTTCATGTAGTAGCATCTTAATGGACAAGTTTAGAGACTTTAGGTACTTACCACGATATCCTTTGAAGAAGTACCGCTCAGCCTCGCTGAAGCTTTTTCTCTGGTCAACTGCAAATTCTGTAACAAAGCCTCCTAGCACACTCGCAAGCCAGAAGTCTACTGCTCTCGTAATGGGATTGTCGAGGTTCTGCACAGTCTGAATCAACTCCGATGTCTAGACAATGTTTCTTTTCTTCTTGAATATGTTCCTATCTGTCAACTTGGATAACCAGTCAAAAAGCTCGTTTCCATAGTTTGCAAAAAATATAGCGTGTATATCGGAAGCGATATGCTTTTCTAACCAGTCCTCTGTGCTCAGTTTAGGGCTCCAATTTTATTTCTGGGAAAACTCCCTTAGGTTTGAATCCAGCCATTGGTGAAACTCTTCTCTGGTGGGATGCCAATAGAACATTAGCGCTCAGTTGTTCAAAACCGACAACGAAACCATTTGTTGGCTGCTATGGGTAGACCCGGGTTAACTATAATCAACCAACAACACCCCTAGATCACTGGCCCTTTCGGCGACAGACCGCAACGCGGCCTGAAGTCTCACTCAAAGTGACTCTAATGGGTTGGCCAAGGACTCAATCATCTTGGACCAGGTTGAGTCCTACTGGCGGCTCGCAGCTCTCCTAGCTGCAAAGTCTCTTTCTCCACGTCGTGCGATCTCCTGCTCGCGTCGCGCGATCTCCTCGCCTCGCAGCTCTTCTAGCCGCAAGATATTCCTTTATACCACCGCGCCATCCTTTCCTGCGGCGTGCACTTTCTCAGACTCACGATATCTCCAACCTTATCGCATCGCCGCGCACTGTGAGACACGCAGTTCCTGTCCAACGCTAAGTCCTTAACCTGCGGTATCGTGCACCGCAGCTCCTCTGCTGGTGCGATATCACCTCTCTGTGATATCCTACCTCTGTGGTTTAGCACACTTAGTGTTGCTCGTGTCGACGTGCAAGAATTAACATACATGGCTATTCGATACTGCAATAGAGACTGTTTTACGCAAAGCATAAATGAACCATATACAGCATGCCAAAGACTTTAACTTATGTTTACCCTTCTATATTGCTGTGAATTAATTAGCACATTCATTCATTAAACTGTAAACAAAGCCCATGAACTGACTGAGAAATGCATAAGTAAACATAACACATAAACCAATCGCATAACACTGATTTTAACGTGGTTCACCTCCAGGATGGAAGTTACGTCCCCAGAACTGTGTTTTTATTATAGCTCAGGGGAAGGTAAAACACAGTTCTGTTGCACTGCATATGCAGCTTAAGATCTTCTGTCTTAGATCTCTTTTCTCTTCTATATTGCTCTCCTACAATATACTCTTCCCTCTCTGTCGATCCCTACGGATCTTTACATACCTATTCTATAAGCCAGCTACTGGTTACCGTAAGATTGCTACCGCTAAGAACAGAAACAGAGCTAGGCTTTTACAACAGTCTAATAATCTTCAAAACACTACTAACAACTGAAAGAACCAACTAACTAATCAACAAAATGACTAGCTAACTCTCCAACCAAACAACCAACCCCTTTACTGTACAAAAATTATCCCTTTATAGGCAGCCCGAAGGTCTTGCCATTACAACACTGTGGGCCCGTCCCAACAGTAACCCGAAACCCTAAATAGTGACAGCCGGCCATATCTGTACTTTAGGTAGCCGCTTTTCGTCACACCACAGCTCTCTGCAGTCTTCCATGCTTCCCGGCATTGATCATGGGTACTATGCACCGCTTCGCTTTTTTGTCCTTCGCCTTCAATGCTTCAGCCTCATTGCTCCTTCTCCTTTATGAGGGTCGCTGAGCCCTCCTGTCTTCTGCCGCTGCTTTCAATGCAGTGGTTGAGCTCTCTCTTCTCGGCCGCTCAGGTACCGTTTCCTTCTTGACTTTTCTATCTTAAAAGTCATGGTTTTTGGCTCTGCTCTCCAGCTGGAAACGTGCTACAACATCGTAGCTCTGTCTTAACTTCTTTCCACCAAAACTTATCTTTCCGCCAAAACTTATCTTTCCGCCAAAAATAGCAGCTTCTTCTATAGCTGCGGGACCCTGCTCCAATAGATCCTCAAGAGGATCATATGTGAATCCACTACCCCAACAACTAGTGTAATAATCAACTTATGGTCCTACTGGTATACAGATGCCATATCAATATTACCAGTATGTACAAAACCTAATCGAAAACTTTCATTTTTGGAAACTTTGGACTTGCTTGGCTTGTCCTAGTTGATCAATGATCCTATCCAACATAACCCTTCATGGCCTGCAATCCTAGTCAAATTTCCATCAGACATCCTTAAATTTGATGGGAAGTAGGGAGAGGATCTCAAAACCATATCATGACATTCCATTTGTGGTGTTCTTCCAACTCCTTCATGGATGATTCAATCTGTTTGAGACTCTTCCAGCGAACTTTAACTAGAATGATTGCCAAGTGGTACATTCAGCTTCTACAATATTTATTTGTGGATTTCAACTTGTTAGTGATAGTTTTCCTTACCCATTTTCAGTTGCCTATCTGTTACGAAACTGGTACAGATATTTTAACATCCTTTCATCAGAACACTTCCACCCATATATCAAATCATATTCATGAGTGGAGGAGATAGTGGAGACTTATGAAATCTCCTATCCCAGATCAATTGTTAGCTAATTGGTTTCCCAAATCCCTATTGCCTCATATTGCTCGTGATGTGGCTATGGGTGGTGTCGTTACTAAAGGATAGGCTATTATCCAGGCTTAGTATCTAGAATTAGTTTATTCTCAGTCCAAAAGTTTGTATGATCTGATCCCTCATGCTCCTCTTCCTAGCACTAACCCTACCAAGCCACCTAAAGAGACTCCTATTGATGGTGTTGTAGGTTCAGTCCAAACTCCAATCGCAGTGAAATAGGCTAAGCAGTAAAGTACTTCCACCACTACTCCTTCTACTCCTACGGTTTCTACCAAGGTGAATGCTATTCAAACTATACAAAAACCTCGTAATAAAAATAAGGGAAAAGGAAAAGGTAAAAAATTAGGAAACCGATAAGAGAATCCCAAGACCACGACCTCAGAGAATGAAAACAAAGAAAAGAGGAAATCTAAGTACCATTTCCTATTTTGTGGAGGCTATCACTTCATGAAGGAGTACCCTTGTCATGAAGAAATTAATAATTTTTTGAAAATTAACCCTATACTAGTGGTACTTACCAATCCTTTTCCATCTCAACAACAGTGAATTGACCACATGTATTCACAAGGAACCTCCAACTCTACTGAAGAGTTCTGAATGATGTTCGTTGGAACTGTTAAGTTGACTACACATATTCAGACATATGACAAAGAAATAGAGAAAAAGGATGAAGGTACTTCTTTTGAGAAAATTCCTTCTACAAATTATTCTCCTCCACCATTGTCTAATGGCCCTCTTACGATTGAGAAACCTAACATCGACTTGATTTTTCACCCACCAAAGAGTACCATCCAGAAATCTATATTTAATCCAAGTGCTCAAGCTGCTCAATTCTACAACGTTGTTGAGGATTTGGCTCATGAACCTTGTGCTATGTCTACAGTGGAAGTGCTCCCTAGTTTTCTTGCGCAGTGTAATTTTTTTTTGACAGCTTTAGGGGCCTTAGATCTGGACGGTACCACTACTATTCATTTTGATGTGGAGAATTAAAAGTTTAGGTTATCCCACCAACTCGAGTTTCAAATTGCGACCATGGTAGTTGGGAGGAAGGTACATCATACTATATTGGATGAAGGATCTTCCACTTCAGTATTGTCTATGTCTTGCTGTAGAGCTATAGGTTCTCCTAAACTTACTAAGTCATCTAACACTTTGAAAGCTTTCGACAGATGAGGTTTCCAACCTCATAGTCTATTACTGGAACTATCGATTGGGCTTGGGGGAAATACTGTTTCCATCCAAGTGGAAGTGGTCGACACTCCGTTATACTAAAATCTTCTATTGGGGAGAAATTGATTTAATTCTATGACAGTTGTCGCCTCAACAATTTTTCGTACTCTCCAATTCCCTCACTTAGGGAATATTATGACCATAAACCAGCTTGATTTTTGTTCACCTGATGTTACTACTGCTACCAAAAACACTATTCATATGCTAGGGAAATCTCCTCCGCATTATCAATCAGTCCAGGTCGGTATGTTGAAGGATTCGTCTCTTATGGTTGTTTTTCCTTTGACTCCTACTAGTACAAAAAATAGCAACAATGAATATGATCTCTACAACCAGCCACATTCCTAAAGGTTAAGAAATTGTTGAGACATCTTCTGTAGGTCCTGATGAAGTACTCTACAATTCCATACAATCTTCTTCTGATGACTACTATGATGATCATCAGCTAATGGAATCAGATCCTTATCATCTACCCTATTGGCTAGATTCCCCTCTCCCCACTCTAGATTATCTCTCATAGACTTTTCCGTCAGACAATTCTATTATGGAGATCACGAGTGTGGATAAACTTATATGGGAATGCCATCACTATAGATCTTCTTTCCTTCCTAATGTCAATTTGGTAGACTCTGATTTTGTTTCACTAATTAGCTCTGATATTGTCGAAAATCCTCAAACACCTGTGTTTTTATAAGACACTGATTCTGAAGGAAATTTGTGTATTATCATTCAGACGAATCCCATCAACATATCAGTAAATTCTAGAATTGTTGAACATGTTAATGTAGGAAAAAATTGCTCAATGGAAGAAACTGAAAATTATAGAGCTTTGTTCAAAGAATTATGAGATGTTTTTTCTTGGACATATGAAGAAATTCCTGGGATTGATCGATTTGTCGTTGTACACAAGATCAAGACTTACCCCACAATGAGACCAGTTCGGCTAAAAACTTTGTCAAGCCGATCCAAGGAAAGTTGCGACAATAAAAGTTGAGGTTGAAAAAATTCTCAAAGCTAGTTTTATTTATCTCGTACTGCTAATTGAGTGGGTATCTAATATTGTCTCGGTAGCTAAGAAATAAGGCACTATTAGGGTTTGTATCTATTTTTGAGATTTCAATAAGGCTTGTCCTAAGGACAAATTTTCCACTCCTCATATCGATCAAATCATTGATAACTTTGCTGGTAGCGTCATCTTCTCATTTATCGAAAGTTTCTTTAGCTATAATCAGATAGAAATATTACCCACCGACCAACATAAAATGACATTCATTTGTCCATGGGGAACCTTTTCTTATTAGAAGTTACCCTTTAGTTTGAAAAACATCGAAGCTACATTCCAGTGAGCCATGTCCTACACTTTTCATGATCTTAAACACATTGCAGAACCGTATTTGGACAACCTCCCATCTCATTCGTAGTAGAGAGAGGATCATCCAGGGCATCTTAGGGACAGTTTCCTTTGATTTCCTCATTATCACATTCGGCTTAACCCACATAAGTGTGTTTTCTTTGTTGAGACTGGATGTCTTCTTGGCTTCATGTTTTCCAAATATGATATATGGATATATCCTTTGAAAATAGATGCTATATTGGCCTTACCCGCCCCAACCGATATTAATGAACTCCAAAGTTTGCAAGGGAAGGAAAAATTTCTTCATCATTTTGTGTGCAACTTCGTGGAAAAATTGCATGGATATATTCATCTCTTGCAAAAGAAAACTCTGTTTCTTTGGGATGACCAGGCCCAAAGTGATTTTGATAATTTGAAACACGCTTTGACACACTCACTAGTGTTGCACCCCCCAAATTATTCAAAATATTTTTTGCTTTATGTTATTTCCTCCACTACTACCATTGTTATGGTTCTGGTGCAAGAAGATCTGAATGGCCAAGAACATATGATTTACTATTTAAGGGGGAGTCTTCTTGACTCTGAAACTCTCTATTCACATGTGGATAAGATAGCTTTGGCTACGGTCATTGCTATGCAACATTTTCATCACTACATTCTACTACGCACTACAATCGTCCTCGCTGATCAAAACCCTATGTATTACATTTTGACTCATCAAGTTCCAGGGGGAAAGTATTCCCGTTGGATATCTATCTTGCAATAATTTGATCTCGAGTTCTCTAAGGCTACTTCCAAGAATTCCTTAGTCCTTGCAGAGTTAATATGAGACCTTCCCTATTCTCTCATGGAAGTTGAGCCCAATGATTCATTTTTGGATGAATTTTTGTTCCTGATTAGCACAACCAACCCATGATATGGATATTTGATCATCTATCTCCAAAACCAAATATTTCAGCCCAATATATCCCATGACTATTGCCGACGCATCTGTCACCACGCTAAATATTACCCCATTCTAAATGACAAGTTATACCGGCGTGGTATTGACTCTATTCTCTGATGATATTTTACTCATGAAGAGGATGAACAAGTCATGAATGGCCATGTGGCAATCATCATTCTAGGATGGATACAACTCAAAAAATCCTTTGCGCTGGGTATTTTTGGCCCACGATATTCAATTATTTTCATGAGGTGGTTAAAAAATTCCCACCTTGTCAGCTTTTCTATCCAAAAAAGCGCATCCACCCTGCTCCATTACACCTTGTCATTGTCGTTGGTCCTTTTTTGAAATGGGGGATTGATTTCATGCATTGTAAACCTACCTCATTCGGGGGGCATGGTTACATCATTGTAGCTGTGGATTATTTTACAAAATGGGTTGAGGAAATTCCTACATATGTAGAGGATGGTGAGAATGTCACCCTATTCCTTTTCAATCACGTCATATCTAGGTTTGGAATTCCACAGGCCATAGTCACTAATCACTGATCCCATTTCCATAATCAGATGATGGCTGATTTGAGTACCAAGATGGGTTTTTTTCATGAGAACGCAAATCCTTGTTATCTATAGGATAATGGCCAAGTCGAAGCCATTAACAAAGTCTTGAAGACTATGTTGTGTAGAATGGTGGGAGATCATAAATCCAACTGGAAATTAACTCTATTTTCTGCACTATGGGCTTACATAACTTTGATTAAAACAACAACTGGTTTTACACCATTTCAATTGGTCTACAGACTAGAAGTTGTCCTACCTATTGAGTGTGAAATCCCATAACTCAAGCTTGCAGTTGAGCTTCTCCGAAACACTTCTATCGAAGAAGAATGTTTTTTGTATTTGAAAAACCTTGATGAGAATCAAAGAGATGTCTCCTTGATTAATGAGGCACATAAAAACACATTAAGGCTCAATACGATAAATGTTTTCAACCTTGTGTATTTAATGAAGGATACATGGTTCTGACTTATGATCAGAAACATGACAAACTTAGAAAATGGAAGCTATAATCCATGTGGTATGGTCCTTACATCATGAATAAATTCTTAGAAAAAATGGGCCTATGAGCTTGTTGATTGTGATGGGATACCTTTGGGGAAGCCTCACAATGGGTTGTACCTGGAAAATGTACTATGCTTAAAAATGAAAATTGTAG
Organism: Pseudotsuga menziesii; assembly: GCA_001517045.1. Taxonomy (NCBI): domain Eukaryota; kingdom Viridiplantae; phylum Streptophyta; class Pinopsida; order Pinales; family Pinaceae; genus Pseudotsuga; species Pseudotsuga menziesii. The sequence continues at coordinate 248,761 of LPNX011077271.1, read as the reverse complement.
TACCTTGTATATATGTACATCGATTGACTTCTTTGGTGTGGTTTCATTATTTCAATATGGTTTTGAGTTTTTGTTAGTACTATTTATACCATGTTTTAATTATGTAGATCAAATGGATTTTTATGGTTTTGTTGATGGTGCTTAACGCCATACCCAGAACCTTTCTTTAGCTGCCCGGGTTTTATAATCCCCAGCTCATGACCTAGTTAGTTCATGAGCGGTTTTCATAGGTCCAGTCACCAATAATATCATCGAGTATCATGCGGTAATAGGTTTGTTAACCGAGGTTACATCCTGTTACATTAATCACTTGGTTGTCTTCATGGACTCTCAGCTAATGGTTTTTCACTTAAATCACGTCTATGCCATCTGAAACCTAACACTTTTTCATCTTTTTCAAAGGGTTTTTTTTATTAGAAAGATCATTTGAAACTCTTACTTATCGGCATATTCCTAGGTCTTGAAACACAGTTACAGACTCATTAGCCAATTACATATTGGACTGGTATATTTCTCACACATAACATTTGATAGTTTAAACATGTTCATTGTAAATAAACATAAATAGTAAAAAGACATAAAAACTCATATAAAATCATTCCACATTTGAACAAAGACAAGCTGCCATAAATAAGTCTGTATGTATATATAAAAGAGTGTTTTACAAAAAATATGGTCTCGAGACCCCGAATGAAGCACACTGGATTTTAGAATATACAAAATAACAAAAATACTGAAGCTAGATATCTTTTAGTGTTTACATCATATGAGATAACTAATGATGCTTGTGATAACACATAATAGCTCTCGCTACCCTACATAGTAAGTTCCCAAATAAACCCGATACTCCAGTAGTGTGCCTTTGGTACCTCCTAGTGAGGTCATCTAAAACAATATCTGGAATATCTACAGTTAACTAGTTCAGGTTCTCCTCTAAATCAGTCAACTCATCATCTCCTCTAGGGATGAAGCAGGCCCCCACTCACCTGTCAATTGGGGAGGAACCCCTAGGTCCCACATCTCCCACATCTACAAAAAAATTGGTCTTGTTAACATCCATAAAAATTATAAAACGTAAAATAAAAATAGTCAATGTATTAGTATTCTACTTACCAATGTATCCCCACTGCGCACCTGCTAGTAGGGCTAGGTATTGATATCCTCTGAAGTCAGTCCCAACGTATGCATATTCCTTGATCATAAGTAGTTGGTAATCCAACCAACGAAAGAAGGTGCTCCCATACTTGACTTTAGATCCACCGCAACCATGGCAGGTCCTCACCTCTACCCAACACAACATGTGAGGGTATCATTCTCTCAACTCAATACCTATGGCCTCAAATGAAGTACCTTCTCAAAGAAGAAGAATGCTAAGATAGTACCATAACCGAATTGCTTCAGGTCTCCCTGTCAACACTTGGTCAACTTCTCTTTGAAAGTGCTCAGTAAATCCTCAACCCAGTTGAGGACTTTGGGTTTCATAGCCTCCAAATCATAGAGAATATGTGCTCAAGAATCCGGATGATCCCCTTGGCTCCCTAAAACTTGCTTCATAGTAAAAATCATTATAAGAAGAGGCAATTCCATTATCTCTTTGATAGGTATTTTCTTCCTAGACATCTGAGTACCTGAAAAGTAGTGAAGGTCTATCATGAGTTCCTATGTGGTAACATCTCCTCCCTGAGGACCTGTCAGTGAGATAGGTGCCCCGCGCCTGGACAACCCTGTGAAAAAGTATATTTCTTCTACTTCCACGGTGAGAATGTGAGCCCCCACCTCAAAATATTGTTGCTTCGGGTTCCACATTCTTAGGATATACTCCAGCAGTATCACATTAGATCTCATGTTAGGAACCTTGAAAAATTTCAAGAGTCCACAACCCATTAGAGCAGCCATAGTTCCAGGATGAACCCCAACCCTAGCATCATTAAGTTCATGTTGCATTTCTTTCCAGACAACCATATTCGCTAAAGTAACTTGCTAAAAAGAAAAATTTAAGTATTAAAATACAAAATCAACCATTAAGAATACTTAAAAATCATTATTTTAGCGTGGCTCTAGCGCGTTTTAGGGAATTTTGTGGCACCGCTCCTATCCCTTTAACATAGAGCGGTGGCACCACCAATTTCGGCATGAAAAGCATGATGTCACTAAGACACCGCCTTTCCCGAAAGGCGTAAGTGCATTACCCTTAGGACATTTTTTACCCTTAGGTAAATCTCATAAAACCAAAATTTTTGCATGGAATGAAAAATGAAAACCATAGAAATGCTAGGAATAAGTTTTTCTCTTACCTGGAGCCAATGAATCAAAAAATGGTTGGGTGATGACTCTCGAATCCTCGCCTAAAGATTGCACACAAATAGCTCCAAATGGCTCTCCAATTGGTAAATAGTGAAATGGTAAGTTTTTTCATTATTCACTAATTTTTATATGAAATATTTTTGGTCTTATTATATTATTTTAAATCGTTTAAATTATTTTATTAATAATTACCCTTTTAATAATCATTAAAAAATTATTTTTCTTAATCTTTTGGAGGTTTAATAATCTTTTTAAAGGTTTTGCAAGGACGAGAATTAGAAGTTTTTGGTTATGAGAGAGTTTGTTTTTACTTTTTCGTACTTACATAAAGCAGAAAAAGTCCTTGACCGCTAATTTCGAAACTTTGGTCATTCTCTTTAAACCCAGTACCAAGTTTCTGAGTCAACTTTCGCTTCTTTTTAGAATCTTTATACTCTTTTATCACGAAAAGAAACCCTAATGGATTATTTTTAAGCTCTTTTCAGACTCCCTAAACGTGAAAAGATCGTTAAGTGAACTTGTCTTCTTCATGCTCATAAAAGTACTTGAAGAGCCGTCTTTCCGACGATAGTTTACCCCTTTTTTGGTTTGGATTGACTAGTTTACGAAAAAGGAACACTCTAGTTTATCTCACCTAGAAGAGTTCTCTTGGGAATTATTTTATACTTTTCGGGCCTTAGGGACTAAATCATACAGAAAATGACCTTTTGGAAGCTCCTTTTGTCTTCGTTCAGACTCTCTAAACATGAATGATACTGAGTTAACTTTTAATTGGCTCGTTAAATTAAACACTGAGAGACCCATTTTTGGGAATGAACCCATCCTTTCTCAGGTTCATCAAACATATGAGAATGGACTTATCTTATGATAATTTTCAATGAGTGTTTGTTACCCTATTTGAACTCGTAAAAATGAAAAAGAGGCACTCATAAATCATGATGGGGAAATTAATGGAAGGGAACTATATTTCATTTTCCATAAATGGAAGTTGTTAGCCACCTTTGAACATGACACTCGTTTGCATTTCATTCAGTTAATTGGGCATTCAACTTACTTCCAAGTCAATCCACTTTTATGAGTCATGTCACTCCTTTGATTCTTTTAAAGAATGCATCACTCATCATCGTATTATGTCTTGCTATCTTCCTGGTCAAATCAATTCTACCAACTCTTCGGTCATGCCACATAATGTTCAAAGGGAATTCATGTTGAGAGTTTGCATCTGTAGTCAAAATTTTTTGTCAGTTACTGTTGATTCAGTCCTATGGTTACATCATACTTAAATTCCAAATTTTTTTTCTAAGTTTTGTGTTGTCGATGTGGGATTCATCATGGCCCTCCTTCGATGAGATGGTTCTTGTCAACTTCAACTCATTATCCAGGAATTAGTCTTGGAAAAAAAGTAGTACCTTAATATTTGTATGCATCAATGATAGATAATCTCTCTTTCGACATACGTTTACATCATTGACCTTTGATCAAAATATTCAACCGAGTGTTCAACGCCAAATCATCTATTCAAACTCGGGAGATTGTACTGAGGAACCTTGGGAATCATTGACATCAATGATGATATCCCTCGCACTTGTTAATGGTTCTCATCATTGACCGGCAATCAAGTGGTTTCTATCATGTTTGACATCAAGACATTGTAATCACATGGATAGAATCGTGCTTTGTGGAAGAAAAGACGAAGACCTTCGGTATCTGTTAAGCACTCATTGCTTTCCCCACATTGCGATGGAGTATTTGTCTGAGTCCTAGCATGGATCCACATTTGTATGGTCATGGATGTGCTTAAATTTGTGCCCATATGACATAGATCTGCATTATATGCCTGGTAGCTATGTCCAAAGTTTGAGTCTTCTACACATGGATCTACGTTGTATTCTAGTAGCCATGATTAGTCACACCTCCCATGGATCTTCCTTGTATTGGTCTGCAGCCATGATGAGGAGTCTTTCGGATATCAATCAAAGTATTGATGTATTACAGAAAATCCAGGTTGATGAAGATCTCTGATTAAGTGAATTCTTGTCTCGAATTGATAACTTGTTCTTAATAGCCTCTTGCCTATCCTATCCCACTAGCCTCATGCTTTGGGGGGAATTCTCTTACACACATTTCTTGTCACCATCATGCAATGAGAACCTAAATATCATAAATTTCCTCAAATCCTCAAAATATGAAGTTAGACTTGGGACAAAACTCATGATTTTATACTTGTGTCCACCACCGCCTTTTCCCTTTGGACAATGTGCATTACCCTTGTCAATAATTCCATTTGTCAGTTGACAATAAGTAGTGCCACCACCTAATTACTTTGGGAAATAACTGGTCCATCCCTAGTAACACTCTGTCTCCGTAGAAAAATAAAGGTGCTCGAGTTTCAAAAGGAAAAAGAGAAGACTCATAAAGCTTCGTGAAGATAAGCTTCATGGCACCCTCATCCATACACTCTTGGACCATATGTACTCGATACACTTCCTTCTAGGATCTCCCTTCCACCTCACCCATGAGAATATCAACCATTCCTATCCTCCCAAGGGCTAAAGTAGTGCCTCACCCCCCATGGGTAAAGAGAGGAAAGTTATGCTACAACACCAAATTTCTGGCCAAACCTAGGGTGAGCATAAGGAAGGAAAGTTGAAGCTTTGGAGGCAAGACCTTGCTTGGGAGGAGACATCTCAACACTAATGCATATCGGTTTTAATATCTCTCTTGATTTGATTATGCAATAAAATTTCATTTCCCATAACTCCTATTGTGTTTTTAATCACTGGTTTTATTATCAAATTCCTTAGTCATTGATATAAGATAGTGGATTGTATTTGGTACTTTTCATCTTGTATGCTTTGTGATGTGTTTTTGTAGGTAAATTGTGAATATCTATTACTCTTGAAGGTCGGAGCATCACACTATGTAGCAGGTGAATGTTTCATTCCAAATATCTACTTAGATTAGGGAAATTATTGTTAATTGTTATCACTCTTTTTTCTAGTTGTGAATGATTTCAATCTAGGGAAACAATTGATGTCTGCAAGAGGTGAGAATTTCTAGAAACAAGAGCAAACTAAATCCCGGGGAAGCAATTGGGATATGGAGATTTGGGGTTCCCTACTGCATCAAGGTAGGACCTTCAACTAATTTTATAAACTAAGTTAAACAGGAGACTAATAAAGTCACGATTTTCCCATGATTTCCCATGTCTTTCTTGTCAAAATATTGGCATCAGATCCCAGGTCTAAAATGATATAATCCATATAATAATCACCTATTTGTGCAATCATTCTTAGTTTGCGACCACATAAATCTCAACATGGAGAAAATACTAGAAAACATACATATATTCAATTTCCAATTGATGTAACTGATGTAATATTTAACTTCTTAAGTCATTTCTACAATTCAATAAAGAAAAGTTTGACTTTCATATGAATTTCCCTCCCCTAGTCTAGATTTCCATGTAAAATTTCTAGTTTCCAGTGTTTCTTTGATTAAGAAAGTTCTATCCATCCAATTTGACTTATTTTAGTTGATGATGATGTTGAACATGTTAACGAACATAATCCATGTCTGAAATTGATAATTCATAGCCTTGATCCACTATTTGGGAAGCCCTAAATTGGAGTTAGTTATGTAGTTCTGGGTATCAATATTGCTTGTGTATTCTCTAAACCTTGTCAATCTATTCCTAAACTTGCATATTCAAATCAGAAATAATTTATGACAATAAATTGAATTACTCCAATCCTTTCCAAGTTGAAACCCCTCATCCTTGGTTCTTGGGAAGTTCCAAGCTGAAGATTTAGTTTTCATATGTTGGGGTACCCAAGAGCCTTAGAGTAGACTTCAACATTGCTTATTTTGAAACATAAATGTTCCCAATACATTTTTAAAAGAACCCTTGATTTAGTACATCGATCCCTTCCTCCAAAGTCTTTGGAAATTCCCTCTTGATCTCATGTTGAAGTCACTAGTTTAACCCTTTGTTTTAATTGTTTTGTCTAAATCTTTTGGAATGGTGAATTCATGTACAATAAGATTTGATTGATACATTACAGTGGTATAATATATTTTTAAATATGTTTTCAACTTTCATAGACCTGAAATTTAGTCCTTGTACCAAGTTTGGGAAGATTTTGGGTCCAGTTAGCAGAGTTTGTGCAAGTCTTGTCAAAACTAGTCAATGTCATCCTTCAATTTTTTGTCGAATGTATCTTAATACAAGAAATGTACATTACAGTGGTATCAGATAACTTTCCTCTACTACTACGAAAAACTAATATCTAAAGAAGAGGAAAAAATATCCAAGTTTGTAGACATTTATTGGCTTCACAATCGATCCACTATACCCACTTTCCTTCCTCCCCCGCTAACGGAAGGAGAAATTCAATCCATATATATCAAAGCATGCTACCAAGAATATCGAAATTTTAGATGGGATATCCATGAAAGGTATTATTTCAAAGAATATATTTTCAAGTATGGATTTTGGAACAAGAAGGAAACTGAGGACTCGTTTAAGAGAGAAGAAGAAGACAAAAGATCCAAGCCACTAATGGTTGGAAATGTTGGTGGGAGAGTTTTACCCACTTTCATTGAACAATCACAACCACCATGGTTGAAAACTACTAAACTAATGCTATGAAATTACACACCTAGTGTTTCCTTGTGGGAACCATCCAAGATTTATCTACATAGTTAGAATCCACACTACAAAAACAGTCCATTTATTTGCCAGCCTTATTCAGGGGTTACAGTCCATCTCATATGTTTATCTCAAGAAAATTATTGGAAAGTAGTCTATCACATCAATAATTTGTATGGGTTCTATTTAGGCCTTTGAGTGGGATACAAGTGTCATGGGTAGTTTTTGTGCACTAGAAATAGTTTGGACCATGCTACATGGTCAATGGGGGTAAACAAAGGATTTTATTACTAATTTAACCTTCTTGATTTCAATTTCTATGAAAAAACCTTGATCATAGAAACAAGATCCCTCGATATGGGGTCTTTTCCCTATTATTTGGATATGGGTTCTACGGTGAATTTTAAGGACCCATCCAAAATTAATATGTATAATAAATGGGTGAATCCTTGCGATACATAGAAACATGTGAAGTTTATTTTATAAAGAATATAATATGTGTATATAATTTTTTTGTGAATGTTTCATAAAAGTATAAAATCATAGAAAATGATGGTGAATCTTTAACAAAATTATAAAATCTTGTAAAATCATGGCAAATATTTCACAAAATTATTAAATCTTCTAAATTTCTTGGTGAATATTTTACTAAACTATAATAAATTGTAAAGTATTGACAAATTGGTTGAAATTTGAATTATTAAAATTTCCTAGATGATTTTTTATTCACTTCATATTTTCCATGAATTGATTCACTAGAACACCTTGTAAAAAAAATTCAAGCTATTTTTATGACTCTACCAATCACAACTACTTGTATGCTACAAAGTTCAAACCTCCTTAGAGTTAAAATGTAGAGATGATTTCGTAAATTTTTGCAATATACAATTGAGAACTTCATAAAAGTGTGAAACTAATTTAGCCTACTATACTTGGTATACAATCATTTTTCACAAATTATGTGGGACTTAACCATTCCCCCAATAAAAAAATAGAGCTACAAACTAGTAGCTTGAAGCAATATCTAAAATAGAAAGCTTAACAACCTCTATCTCGATGCTTTTAAATAATTCAATATATGGTTGTAATGCGTCCTTATTGACATAAGCATTTGTTTAGCATGGATATCCCCATTTCCAATCACTACATGAATCAAAGTTAATAATTTGTGTAAGAGAAAATTAATAAAGTAACTCTCACAACACTTTAAACTAAAATAAAATACCATTTTTTCTTTTACAAAATTTCAATATAATATCAATGTTCCTCTTTATATGATTGAAAATATTAGACGCACGCACATCAATATATTGTTCAAACTTTTTCTTCACATGCCTTATAATCAAGGGTGTGTTAGTGACTAATACCACTTGAGTTTGACATTAAAATATATGGGTTTCCAACTATAGACATCAATTAGAGGGTTAATCTTAGTTTCAACATGAAAGGTATTATTCATGAGACCCTTCCACAATGAAATTTGCAAAATTGGTTCTAGTTAAAATTGGAAATAAAATAAGTACAACGTTCAAAATAATTTTTTCCATTCCAACTTTTACAATGTTAAAATTAACCAAGGACTAAATAAATAAATTTCAATTTCAATAAAAGCTAATACTAAGCACACTTTGTAGTTTTAAATTAACCCTTCTTATTGATAAACATAAATAAATTTATATAAAACCACAACCACTTGTTACAAGGACATTCAAATCGTTAGAAATCAAAATATAAATATTTCAACACAATCCTCATTTCCTGGATAACCATATAAGAGAATATTTTTTGTATGTGTTCATATGATGCTAGAAAGTTACAACTTTGGTTCATATCTCAAGAATATAAACAAACATATTCAATCATAGGAGTCATTTCACTTTAAACATCCAATTAGCACATTTGTTATGCTAGTTGTAGATCCCATTAGGAAGAATAATTTGTATGAGACCTTAAGGCCTTTTTTAGATGGTGAGAATTCTTTCAAACAATGTAAGAGATTGGAAGAGAGCCTACTTGGTTTATGTTCCTCTTTGAATATGCAAACATAATTCTATAGAATCCATACTTGAATATATATGCGAAGATGTTTGAGATTTGGAGCTTTGTGGAATCCATACAAACAATAGCCAAAGGAAAGTGTTGATAAAGCCATCAATTATAGTATTCTTGTCATGTTCTCTGAAACCATGAAAAAAATTCTACTAGAGAGAATGTTGGAACATAATCACTTTTAAATATGATGATAACAAAAATTCTATTATCTTCTCCCTAGCTTACTTAAGAACGTCACCAAATCATCCAAATGTTTCTCCAAGTATTTAAGGATGCAAAAAATATGTCTCATAGATCATGGGATTCATATGAGGCATAAAAAATAGAGACATTGAACCATTCTGAAAACATTTGATAGTTCAAAGTACCATTGGACATGTGATATTAGTGTTTCTTGAAACCTCATGAAAAAGAATTGATAGCTAAATATGCATATAATTGAGTAAAAGGAAATGATCAATCCAGAGATAAATCAATGAGGATTTGCTCATGTATGAAACTAATTAAACATAGTCATAATTTCCAAACATGTAATCGAAACTTATATTTTGTTATGTTGATAACCTCTTTTCTATGTAGGCTCGTATCTAAACACAATTAAGATCATACATGTTAAAAAAACATTGTGCTTGATATAGTTTTTTTTTTATATCTCAAACATAATCATTAATATTCTTTTATGTTAAATAGATAAAAATACACTATAAATTCACCATGAGGTTGACAAATAAAAGTATTGATGGATTTCTTAGAGATTTAAACCCCTATTTCATTAAATTTAGATTATTAAGGAGAATCTATAATAATAAAAAAAGTGCATTATCCTTGTTTCTAAAATGAAAAACGGGCTTCTAAAAATGACAATTTTGGTTTTGAAAAATGTGGTTTTTTATTCTATTTAATCATTTTAACTCTTTGTAGTTTGTGTTACTTGAAATTTCATAAAACTATATCATCAGCAACTTTTTCTTCTTTCTTCAACATGTAAAAGAAAAATTTATATTCCACCATAGTAAATTAAGGTCTATAAAAATGGTTGCTTGTGATGCATTTGGCTGTACCACAAACTTGTAGATGAGATTTAGTATACAAGCAACCTATAATATAAAATGGAAATGCACTTTGTGTTAGTTGAATACCATAATGCATAGAACTTGGGATGTCTTTAAAACAACATAATATTTTTATACTTGTATGTGAACTCCTAGGATAGGTATAAATATCGTTAATGAAATAAAAAATAAAAGCTTTAAAATCTATATAGACTTTGCTTAAAAACAGGTTATTTACTAGCAGTGAGATAGCACCACTAAAAAATACATGAATTAAATCAAATGGAATTTGAATGCAAATGGATTTGAAAGTAACAGTACCAAATGGACTTTAAATGCTCCCATAAAACAAAAATGAAACAAAACAAAACCATTTTTCAAGTTCTCTCTCCTCTCACCACTCTTGTGCTTAGAACTCAAGGACACTCAAGATATAAAGCATGCACCAAAGATAGTGTTAGAAAAAATATAAGGCCATCATTAACAAGGAATGGCAATTAGCTTTGATTTTTTCATTATCATGTTTTGATATTTTACATAATTAATAAATTCACTTTTAATCTCAAATGTAATACAACAAGATAATTCATATATAAAATAATTCATATATAGAAACACAATAATCTTAGTGCTTTAGTCTTAAGTTACTATCATATGGATACCGAGAGAAAAACTAAGACATGAATAACCATATATAGAAACACAATAATCTCAGTGATTTAGTCTTAAGTTACTACCATATGGATACTAAGAGAAAAACTAAGACATGAATAACCATTTAAAATTTAATGTTAAAAAATAATATAATAAAATCTTTGTTATACGAAGATTGTAATCACATTCAAATAATCTTAATTTATATGATATGGATATTGGAATGGGTATGGATACATACATTTTTGATATAACACTATTCGATATTGCATATAAAAATTCTCACTATTGCAACATCAAAAACATTTTAGATAGAGAATAACGTGCGTGATTAATAACTATTAGAGAATTAGAGCTCCAAAGGTTGATGGGAATATGGAATAGACCAAATCTATTTATATATAATTTTGTTGTCTAGGTGTTTAAGTCATGGAGAACTTTTTGTTCTAATCATCTTTTTCTTTACTTTTTAAGAAGTGATGAGATGACATAGGAATACGCCATAGTTATATATGGAATAGACCTTGTATGGATCACATAGAAATCCATGCTATATCCCTTGTTATATGTATCTAATATGGATATGAATTCGATTTGTGTAAACATAAAAAGGTCTTTGGTATTCTAAAACTTATCAAAGTAAACTTTTATGTATTAAAAAAATAGACAAACATAATAATTAATCATGCTTTAATTTCCAACCTTTAAGAGTGGTCTAGAATATTCATTAAAATTAGGTATTTATCAAAAATATTAAGTAACCTTTAATTCCCCAATGGTAGGATTGTAGACTATCATCTTCAGCCAGCAATACTCAGCCTGTTGCAGAGTATTTAATGCGACTGTAGCAAGCATGCCAACCTTTGGATCTTAAACAATTTTAATCTAAAGGTTGGCATGCCTGCTACAGTCAAACTAAATGCTCTACAATAGGCTGAGTATTGTTGGCCATCATCTCCAGCCATTTCTCAATGCCATAAAATCCCAAAGAAAAATATACATGAAAAAATATGCACATAAGGTTGACTAACACAACTTAACAACTTAAGTAGTAATTTTTAGTTTACAAATTATAACTAACAACTCTATGTTACCTATGCCAATATATATAATGTGAAATCCAACTCTAGCGAATTTCAAAATTCAAATTATGGAGTCTATATTGGGAGAAGGCATTGGTAATTAGTTTTAGATTCTAACTACTACCTATATATGGAATGTTGAAGCAATATTATGATGTCACCTTTAAAGAATTTCTAGCTTCAAATTATGGGCAGTTAGTTTTAGCTTCTAACTATATATGTGTGTGTGTGTGTGTGTGTGTGTGTGTGTGTGTGTGTGTGTGTGTGTGGAATGTTAAGCAATATTATTATGTCATAAACAATCAAAAACATCTTTTAAGCCTGTGTAAGGTATACAATTTGATAGCTATGAATCGGAGTTGGAATTTGAAAAAAATGTGTCATAATTTTAAAGAATTTTATAACCGTAACAAGTAGTTGCTTGCATACTATAAATAATGTTTGAGATGGAAACACGCATTGACTGGAAAGTTAAAAGATTGTATTTGATGTTTATTTTTTTCACAAAAAAAAATAAAAATAAAACATTCTTGATATCCATATTGAATAAAAAAAAGGGCCATACATTACAATGTTCTTCACATACATACCATAAACCTTCTTACAAAGCCAGAAAAAAACTATTTCCTTTGACTCACTTGTTTAAAGCTAAACAAGATAACTTCTAATTTACAATATTATTGTCTCAGACAACATACAAGGCAACTTCTTTGCTCCTACACCCAAGACAGGCCCATACAAGAAAAAAACAACCACAACTAAAATATTAATCTAAAGTAACCAATCCTTCCATAGGTATCTTATCCTCTTGAAAGTATAAGGTTCCAAACACACTATTAGCATCCAATTTCGACAACCTATTAGTTTCTGTGTTGAAGATCCTTGTTATATGCTTAAAATATATTTGATTAAAAGAGTTGATCAACAACTTTATCCTCTTGTACCATATGTTTAAATGGATAACGTGAATTTTGAAAACTCTTTTTACCACTTAATTATAATCTTGGAATCTCCAAAGATGTTCAAAGAGTCTATACCACATCTTATAGCAAAGTAAGGAACTCCCAGGGACCAATGGGTTCAGGTTTGGTGTTACTCCCTTCCTCTCCACCCATCCATAAATTAATATGGTGTTGGTAATTAAGTTCCAACACCATTCCACAACCACACATACCTTCCTTCAAAGAACCATCAAAGAAACCAACAACTGCAAAAGGAGTAAAAATTGGCTTGTAAAAGAGTTTTCAAATTTCATGAAAGCCTTTCTGATAGTAAGGGTTTCAACCTGAGTGCTATAATTTTTGTCACCAATTTATAGATCAAATTGCATAATACAATTGATCTATAATCACCAAAAGAAGTAGGGTTTTCCTTTTTGGTATCAAAGTACAAAAAATGTATCATTTATTCCACCACTCATAAACATGTCTTACCTCGAGAATTGTGCAATATTTAACATATCCTTGCCCAAAATGTCCAAAAACTCCTAGAAGAACTCAGCCGACCAATTGTCTCTCCCTGGGATTTTATCCTTGGTGAATATTTTTAAAGTTGTAGACACTTATTACATATTGAATACCTTGCCCAAGGCCAAACCCTCTTCTAAATTGAAAAAAGAAGGGAAAATCTTTAAGACCTCCATTTTCTCCCCAATATTATTTTCCCCAGATCTTTGTACAATTTGGAGAAATAAGAAACAATTTCTCTATGTATTCCATCTTGAGAATGAGCCATACCACCTGTCAATGTAGAAATTTCCAAAATTGTATTTAAATTTTTCATGTAGGAATCATGCTTATGAAAAAAAAAGTGTTCTTGTCACCCACTTCCACCCAAATCGATCGAATTTTCAAATGCTAGAAATCTTTAGTCCTGTGAAAAATTCCATCCTTTTTCAAATCCATATATTTTAATTGATCCTTGTCCTCCTCGGAAAATTTTGTAGTCAAATTCCTAACTAAACGTTTCTTGATAATGCATTTATTTTGTAAGAGATCCCTTCTATCTTCCTCCTCTCACTTTTTTATCCAAAATTTGACTATTTTTTTCAACTTTTTAAATTTTTGAACCATAGAGTCCATAACATTGAACCTCTCTTGAACTTGAATAGTAGGAAATACCTCCCTCACCATATTACAGAAGGATTCCTCCTTTAGTCAGGATTGAATAAACTTGAACATAAATATTTTAACGACTTCCTCTTCCTCAACTGGAAAAACAATTGGGTTGTGATCAAATAAATTTTCCCAGATGTTCCACATCCTAAAACTAACACTTTATCTTCTTATCATAGATTCCTCCATGAACAAATTGTCCAGCCTTTTTCCTCCACTCTTATCCCCCTGTCTATTGTTTTTCCAAGTGGGATATAGCTTTGAAGAACATATGTCCACAAGGTTAATCCTTATAAACAAATCATGAAGGAAAGGAGCCAAGGGATCCAAAGGGACCAAAGAGCCCCAAAGCTCATTTGAAAACATAATTAAATTCATGTCCACGCCAATGGTCAAATTTGGAAACCTTAGGACACCACTTGAATACACTTTTTACCATAAGGATCTTTTATATTTGTAAGGAGTGTAAATGTTTAAAATCCTTACAATTCCATCAACCCCCTGAATCCTTCCCTCCAGAGGTATACCAGCAATACTTTTGAAGGGCCTAACATCACAATATATAGGGTTCCATAAAATAACTTGACCCCTTGATGGACCCTCTGAACCAAAGGCACAAGCCTCCCAGTATTTAAGAATTTTTAAAATAACTGCACAAGTTTTTTTTATCTTCAAACATAGTTTCCTGAAATAAATAAACATCTGCAGGATTTGATTAAAAACACCTCATAAGGGATCATTTCTTAGGGATGCCCCCTATTCCTCACAAGTTTAATGAAATGCAAATCATTAGGTACCCTTTCCTTGAGGCTTCTCTACTCTAAGTGCCTCAATATATCCTTTAGCAAAACCAACTTCTACTTCTTTAATTTTATTAGATAGAGGTATATATACCCCATTTTTCCTTTGATCATTCCCATCCTTTGCATTTTTTTAACCTTTCATTATCAAGTAACATTTTGATGATTTATAGATTTAATAAGAGTATTCAATGGTGAATTTGAAGGCCTGTTAGCCGAAGGAAACACCTAAATATATCCCATATACTCCACAATGTATTCCTTCTGAAAATATGGGACATCAGTATCCTCGGCCAGATGAAGACTTGACTCCATTAAAGAGGTTTCAAGATCTCAAGCTAAGTAAGAAGATGTTATACCAAAATTCTGTCATCATCATGTGATAAGACCTTTGACATACCTATTTTCCCTTAATCCCAACACTTGGAGTGGAAACCCATGCTAATTTTCAATCTTTCATGAAAATTCCCAGCACTGCACTTTCCCTGTTGTCCAGGAGCGGTACCTTGTTTGCACCGCCTATCCCTTGTTGTCCACAAGTGGTGCCACCGCTTATGGCCCTTAGTCCATAAGTATTTCTTACCAGAACCGCTCTATCATTGAAGGAGAAATGCGGTACCCTGGGTAAAAAGAAAAAAAGAGAAGTTTCTCGAGGCTTCTAGATGATGAGCCTCGTATCCTCCCTTATCCCTATCATTGTGGGTCAGTTGAGCTCGAGATCCCTCATCCTAGGATCTTAGAGGCCACCTCATCCACTAATCTCTCAACCATCCCTATCCATTGAGCCTTATAAATACAAGCTCATATCCATGGTTGAGGGGGAGAACTCTTAAGGTATTGTTATGCTGTTGGATTGATTACTTGGCCCAAGCCATTGGAGAGCATAGAGAGCAAGAGTCAAATATTATGGGGATGAGAGTGCTTGGTTTCATGGAGGTGCATGTCAACACTAAGGCTTGGTTGTAAACTTCTCCATTTTTATCTTAATGCAAGTTGATTTTCGTCCCACATTATTGTTGTTGTTTGATTTCACATGTATGTTGTTAGATTCCTTAGTCACTAACATGGATAAGTAGATTATATTCTGGAAGCTTTGATGTGTTTGGGTGTTTAACCTGATTGCAGGTACATAGGGTTACTATCAAAGCATCACATTCCAGGTGTCTACGATGTCCAGGGACGGTCTTCAACCTATGTCCTTCATTTGTTCTGGATTTGAACCATTCAAACCAGTGGAAAACCTTACTGTCTGCAGAAGGTGAAATATTCCAGCTAACAAATCTGGCGACTCCATTGGGGAATAGATATATGTATCAGTTGTTCTGATCTTCCTCAGTTCTCAACTCTTGTCCGAATCTAGGCTCTTTCTCCAACTCTCTTCAGTAAAATATGCTTTCTGACTTAGTCAATCTGGGTTTGAAACTTCTAGATATTTTCATATCTGAGTCATTTCTACCTTTTATACTCTGTTTCCATACTCAATCTAGTAGGTTTTGCCTTGATCTAGTCCTTTTCTGACTTGATCTATCAATCTCTTTGTGTTTTGGTCTTCTACAAAGAACCGCGCCTATGCAGTGTATGAGGAGCGGTGCCATCGCCTGAACAGAGTGGGCAGCACACGGTGCCATCGCCTGTATCCTGTTGGCGAGAAGCGGTGCTAGGATAGAACTGCCCTATCAACACCTGAGAAGCACGGTGCTAGGTAGGCATCATTCCAAGGCCCTTTTTCCTCATTTTTTTTTGTAAAAATTTGAGTTGTGTTGCTTTTAGTCCTACACTATCAGGCTTGTGTAACAGAATCTGATGCTTGTGGCTTGAAAATTTTATGGTTTAAGATTGGTTTGATTGAGAAATTCAAAAGCTAGATTAAGCTTTTTGATTGTTCATCTACTTCTATGCTTGTTGGTTGTGTTTGTGAAAGGATTTCTTGTTTTCTGAAAAGCATAGGGTGTTAGTAAGATCTCTTTTCATTTCTATTATATAGACTAGAAGAAGAACACTAGATTAGCTTCTAGGTTTCGTTTCTTGTTTGCATAGTAAACTTCTTTTTCCTTCCTTTAAAAAATAATTTTTTTGACTGAGACTAGGTTATCATCATTGAGCATTGGACATTGGTTCTCTAATTGGCTTTACAAGCTTTCAGGATCTTCATGTTCTTCTATCTCTTATGCATTTAGAACTATCTCAATCAAAATAAAAAATATGGTAGTTTTAAGTTAGATTTGCTTATGTTTTGAGAAAATTGAAAAAATAGAGTGCATTTGCATATAGTGTGCTTTTTGTTTTTCTTTTAGGAAAAGAGATTCTTCCCCTTCTTATTGCTTTCCAAAAAGAGAAATCAGTTTGGAAAAGTACTTTTTCTTTGATTTTGTGTTCAATACTGTTGTTTGGAAGTCTTTTTTGGTTTTGAAACAAAAGAAAATACTCTCTTTCCCTCTCATAAGTAGGCATACCGAACGGTAAAGTGAAATATTTTCACAAGCATACTGTATGGTTTTACTTTTATGTCAAAACATCATGCATTCACCTAACTGTCCACTTTAAAATTAATGGTAGTTATAGGTTAAAATTTACGTAGTGATTGGAGTGATAGGTTAGAGACATGTTTGGGCTTTGTTAAGCGTAGGAGCTGTCGTTATTTTGTCCGCATTACATCCTGGGACTCACACGGTTCTTCCATGTACCGTCAGTATATCAAATGGCCTTTCACATACCCTTGAGGTATATAGAAAGGTACTTCACGTACTCGATTGTATATCGGAAGGCCCCTTGTGTACGGTTATGCATTAGACAACACTACTACTGATTCGAGCTTCCATGTACCTTGAGTATATCGGGAGACCCCACTAGGATACCCTATCCATCTAAGAAAATCCCTTTAGCCATCTTGCTTGGAGCCATACACTGAAAAAAACATTCATGGAGATTACTACGCATGTACCCTCGAGGTATATTGTGAGTGGCACCTTCTTGAAAGTCCTGGTGAGAGACCTGACTTTTTGAACTCCTCCTATCATTTTAAGTGTGCTTGTTTTGACCTATAGCTTGTGTAGGGAAATTTGTTTTGGTTTGTTTTCTAGATTTTCAGACCCTAGGTTAGGTAGGAACTATAAAAAATAGTTGAGTTAAGACAGTCTAGAAGAGTATGGGGATTGCCACTTGATTTTACTTTTGGTTCAGGATAAAATCCAATGGAAGCTATCAATCAAGGAGCTGCTACTACCTCCCAAGTGGGAGATAGGTTGCAGAAAGTGGAGAACCATATTCTTCACACTCGCCTCCCTTGGTCCAACAACCTTATCAGGAAAATACCTTGTTCCATTCTCCCCCAGAAGGTCATGTTGACGATACAACCCGTCCCGATTATGGTCCCAATGCCCCGTTTTGGGATACCTCTATAGGACAGGCCATTGCCTCATTTGGCACCCGTTTAAACTCTTCTGAAGATGAAGAAGAACGTAGGTAATATCATGCTTCCATTATCCGTGTACAGGAGATTGAGATGAAAATAGATGAACTATTAGGCTCGACACCATCACGTTCCACATCTATTCCTGTGGGATATCGTTCACTTGCCGATTCTATGAGACCCATTGAACTGATTATAGATCGTGCAGTAACACCACACAACCCACATCAAATTACCACCCCTATCACCTTTCATGTTATGTCTGTTCCTAATCCTCCCAGGTCTTCTGTACCTGGGGCCGAACCTTCAGTTCCTATTTTGTTAGTACCTTCTAGTGCCGGGGGGCAACCCCCGGCACGACCTACGTTATCTAGCACTGGAATCATACCTAGTCAAGGGAAAAACTCTAACATAGAATCATTTACAGTTTATGTCCCTCCCACCCATACTAATGTGGTTAATTCCCCATCCAGTTCAGGTCAGCCCTTGGGGGCACAACCTGTTACTGTTCAAAATTCTAGAGGTTAAAGTTATCAAATACCTATAGGTAATCATCCACCCAATCCCACATGAATGCCTTATGCTAGAATTTCATACCCTAGTAACACTTTTACACCATGGGGGCAACCCAACTGGTATTACATGCCAGCTATGGGAGGGATACCTATACATACCACGGGAGGTGTGAAAGGACCGCCTTATGGAGGTCCTCCCCCTAGGGGGCCTAATGGTCCTGGAGGATTTGGAAAATTTCCTCCTTTCGGTCCTAGTGGTCCTAGTGGTCCTGGGGGGCCTGGTGGATTTCCTCCTGATGGCTCTGGTGGGTCTGGTGACCCTCCACCTAGTGGGTTTGGAGGCTCTAGAGGTTTACCTCCTAGTGGCTCTGGAGGGTCTGGTGGTCCTGGTGGTCCCGATGGTCCTAGTGGTGATGGTGGCCCTGGTGGTCCTCCTCTGGGAGGCCCTAGTGGTCCTAGCAGTCCTGATCCCGGAAATCAACCCCCTGTAGGAGGATTTTCCGTTAGTTCTTCATCACAACAACCTTTTTTTCAATCAACTTATGGTCCTACTGGTAATTATATGCCATATCAATATTGCCAGTATGTGCAACCTAACAGATAGTTACCTTTTCTAGCAACTTTGGACTTGCCTGACTTGTCCAAGTTGATTAATGACCCCATTCGACACAATCCCTTGTGGCCTTCCATTCCGGTAAAGTTACCATTGAATATTCCGAAATTCGATGGGAAGCATGGAGACGATTCAAAGAACCATGTTATGAAATTCCATTTGTGGTGTTCTTCAAACTCCCTCATGGATGAATCCGTTCGGTTACGACTCTTTCAGCGAAATTTGACTGATACAGCCAGGAAGTGGTACATTGAAATCCCACAACATTCATTTGTGGATTTTGGCTCATTGGAAACCATGTTTCTTACACACTTTCAACTCCCTATTTCTTATGAAATGGGCACTGATCTTTTAACTTCTCTGTGACAGAACACCTCCACCCACATATCTGATCACATTCATGAGTGGAGAAGGCAGAGAAGGCTTATTAAGGCCCCTATTCCAGATAAGTTATTAGCTGATTGGTTTACCAAATCCTTGTTGCCTCCTATTGCCCGAGATGTGTCTATGGGCAGTGCCATTACTAAAGAGCAAGCTATTAGTCAAGCGCAGTACCTAGACTTGGTTTATTCCCATTCTGGAACTCTTTATGACCTGATTCCTCAAGCTCCTCGCCCCAGCACTAATCCCACCAAGCCACCAGTAGAAATACCTGTTGATGGGATTGTTGGTTCAATCCAGTCCATGTCTGCAACGAAACTTGCTAAGCAACCCCAAACTGCCACCCCTACTCCTTCGACTCCTAAGGTTTCCACCAAGGTCAAATCTATTCAAAGTACTCAAACCTCAGGTAATAATAAAAAGAAAGGGAAAAATAAAAATAAAAAACCTAGAAACCAACAGGAGACTCCAAGACCAACCAACAGTGATAATGATAAAGGGAAAATGAAGGGAAAATATCCCTATGTACTATGCCAGGGTGACCATTTTTCAAAGGCGTGTCCTTGTCGGGATGAAATCTCCCAGTTTCTGAAGTCCAATCTCACACCCCTAGTACTTACGGATCCTTTTCCCTCTCAACAACAACTGATAGACCACATGTCTAATCAGGGTAACTCTAGTTCATCAGAGGAAATTTGTATGATGTCCTCAAATACCATCAATCTGCAAACTCGAAGTCAGAATTATGACAAACCTACAGATAAGAAAGAAGATCATTCTTCTTTAGGGAAAACTCCCTCTACTAGTTCTCTGGAATCCTCGTCTACCGTCCCCTTATCTATCGAGAATCCTACTCTCAACATGATTTTGCATCCACCTAAGAGTACTCTTTGGAAGGTTGTCTTTAATCCCAATTCCTGAGCTGTTCAATTTTATAATGTGGTTGAATATCTCGCTCAGGAACCTTGTGCGATGTCTACCTTAGAAGTACTCCAAAGTTTCCCTACACAGCGCAAAAACTTGTTGACAACATTAGGAGCTTTAGACTTGGATAACACTAACTTAATTCATTTCAATGTTGAGAAATATAAGCCTAGATTACTGCATAAAATTTCTTTTCAGATCATTATGAAAGTAGTGGGAAAGAAATTTTTTCGAACGGTACTAGATGAAGGAGCTTCAACCTCAGTTTTGTCTCTGACTTGTTGGAAGGCTCTCGGCTCTCCCGAGCTTGTAACATCACCTACGACCCTCAAGGCCTTTGACGGACAAGGTTTCCAACCCCATGGTCTCATATCATCCCTAACGTTCAAGCTGGGGGGAAAAACCATTTCCATTCAAGTAGAAGTGGTAGATGCCCCTTTAGATTACAACCTCCTTCTAGGAAGAAATTGGTTCTATGCCATGACTGCTATCGCCTCAACAGTATTCCGAACATTCTAATCTTTGCATCTATGGAGAATTGTTACTATTGATCATCTTGATTTTTTTACGCTGGATGTTACTACCTCCATGGCTAATAACATCCCCATGTTAGGCCAGTCCCCTCCTCCTCACCAGTTGATTGGGGTAGGCATGTTGAAGGATTTGTCCCTTATGGGGATTTTTCCATCCACTCCTCCTAGCATGGATACCGTGACAGTCCATATGATTGCCTCATTTGACTATGAGCCTAAGGGTAAAAAAGTTGTTGAGTCCACCTTGTTGAGTCCACACGAAGCTATGTATGACACCATTCAAACCTTTTCCGATCATCACACTAATGAACTTCATCTAGTGGCTTCATATCCTTACCATTTACCGTACTGGTTAGAACCTTCTCTTCCTGTTCTAGATTATCTCTTTGAGACTTTTCCTTCTGATGATTCCATTATGGAGATCATGAATATGGAAGAGCCCATTTGGGAGGATCACCATCATAGATCCATGTTCCTCCCCAACACCAGTTCGGTTAGCCATGATTTTGCATCCTTGTTTCCTACTGATATTGTCAACGTACCCCAAAGTTCTTTATTGTTGCAAGATACAGATTCTGAAGGAAACCTTTGAAACATTACCCAAACGAATCTGATTGACATATTAGCCAAGCCTGATACTATCGGGCACGTTCATGCTGGGCAGAACTGCTCGCCAGATGAATCTGAAGCATAGAAGGCACTTTTTAAAGAATTTCATGATATTTTTTCCTGGTCCTATGAAGAGATGTCGATAATTGACCCATCCATTGTGGTCCATGAGATTAAAACCTATCCCATGGCTAAACCTATCAGGCAAAAACTAAGGCAAGTCCATCCTCGGAAGGCCGCAACTATTAAAGCTGAAATTGAGAAACTTCTCAAAGCTAGGTTTATTTATCCTGTACCCCTAATGTAATGGGTATCGAATGTTGTCCCTGTCTATAAAAAGTAGGGCACCATTAGAGTCTATATCGACTTTAGGGATTTAAATAAATATTGTCCTAAGGACAACTTTCCTATCCCGCACATCGATCAGATTATCGACAACTATACTGGAAGTGTCATCTTTTCATTCATGGATGGCTTCTCTGGCTATAATCAGACTAAGATATTACCCTCCGATCAGCATAAGAAGGCATTCATTTGCCCATGGGGAACCTTTGCATATAAGAAGTTACCATTTGTCTTGAAAAATGCTGGAGCCACATTCCAGCGTGCGATGTCCTATGTGTTTCACGATGTTAAACATATTGTTGAACTGTACCTTGACGACCTCCCTACTCATTCACAATGACTAGAGGACCACCCTGGTCATCTTAGAGACATATTCCTGAGATGCTGCCATAATAATATATGGCTCAATTCACATAAATGTGTTTTTTACGTTGAGACGGGACGTCTACTTGGCTTTGTGGTATCCAAAGATGGCATCTGGATCGATCCTTTAAATATTGTCGCTATTTTAGATCTACCAGCCCCAACTAATCTCCTTGAACTCCAAATTTTACAAGGGAAGGAAAAATTTCTCCACCGTTTCATGTGCAATTTCACAGAGAAAACGCATGGTTATATGCGTCTCCTCAAGAATAACACTCCATTCTTCTGGGATGACCAGGCCCAACGTGCCTTTGATAATCTTAAGCATGCTCTGACTCATTCACTCTTGATACACCCCCTGGATTATTCAAAGGACTTTCTCTTGTATATTGCTACCTCTGCTACTACCATCTCCATGGTTTTAGTGCAGAAAAATCTCCATGATCAGAAGCACATGATTTATTATGCCAGTAAGAATCTCATGGATTCTGAAACTCACTATTCATGTGTGGAAAAGTTAGCATTGGCCATGGTCATTGCTGTACAAAATTTTCGTCACTACATTCTGCTTTGTACTACCACCATATTGGCAGACCAGAACCTGATGTATTACATCCTGACTCGTCAGGTGCTCGAGGGAAAGTACTCCCATTGGATCATCATACTTCAGGAGTTTGATCTGGAATTTTCCAAAGCCACATCAAAGAAATCCTTGGTCTTTGCCGAGCTTATGTGTGATCTTCCCTGTGCTTCAATGGAATCTAAGCTCAGTGATTCATTTCTAGATGAGTTCATGTTCCTGATCAGCACTACCGATCCTTGGTATGGATATTTTCTTACTTATCTCCAAGAACAATGATTTTAGCCGCATTTATCCCACGATGATTGCCGCCATATCCATCACCACACGAAGTATTATCTCATCCTGAATGATACCTTGTATAGACATGGGATTGACTCAATTCTCTGGCAATGGATCACCCATGAGGAGGCTAAACATGTGTTGAATGATTTCCACTCTGAAGCATGTGGTGGTCATTTATCTAGGATGGCTACAACCCAAAAAATCCTTCGCGCTGGCTATTTCTGGCCTTCTGTCTTTAAAGATTGTCATGAGGCTGTTAAGAAATGCCCACCTTGTCAACAGTTTTATCCTAAAAAGTACACCCATCCTGCTCTGCTACACCCCGTCATTGTTGTTGGACTATTAGCCCAATGGGGGATTGAATTCATGCATTGTAATCCTACCTTAGCTAGGGGGCATGGTTACATCATCGTAGCCGTTGATTATTTCACAAAATGGGATGAGGCCATGCCTACATATGCAGAAGATGGTAAGATTACCACTCTCTTCTTGTTCAACCATATCATAGCTAGATTTGGAGTTCTGCAGTCTGTCCTTACTGATCACAGATCCCATTTCCGTAATCAAATGATGGAGGAACTGAGTGCCAAGCTAGGTTTTCTCCATGAAAACTCTACGTTGTATTATCCACAAGCTAATGGTCAGGTAGAGGCCATTAAAAAAGTTTTGAAAACTATGCTTTGTTAGATGGTTGGAGATCATAAATCTAATTGGAACCATGTTCTTTTCTCCGCTTTGTGGGATTATTAGACTTCTGTGAAAACAACCATTGGTTTCACACCATTCCAGCTTGTCTATGGACTCAAAGCTGTCTTACCGATTCAATGTCAGATTCCATCCTTACAACTTGTCGTCGAACTTCTCCCAGACACTTCCACGGAGAAAGAAAGATTTTTGTACTTGAGTAACCTTGATGAGACTCAGAGATATGCTACCTTGGCTAATGAGGCACATAAGAAATGCATCAAGGCGCAGTATGATAAATATGTCCAACCTCGTGTCTTTAATGAGGGTGACCTAGTCTTGACTTATGATTAGAGATATGACAAACTAGGGAAGGGTAAGTTCGAGTCCATGTGGTATGGACCTTTCGTTATTTCCAAGGTGTTATAGAAAGGAGCTTACGATCTCGTTGATTATGATGGAATCCCTTTGGGGCAACCTCGCAATGGGTTGTACCTGAAAAGGTACTATGCCTAGGTCTTTCTTGGATAGTATCTTGTATATATGTATATTGATTGACTTTCAGTGTGTTTTTAGTATTTCCAAGATGGTTTTGAGTTTGGTGTCTGCATCTGTTTATACCATGTTTTGGTCATACAGATGTATTTCTATGGCTTCGCTGATGGTGCTTGCCGCCACACCTTGAATATTGCCTCGGCTGCTTGGGTCCTCTATTCCCCAGCTGAAGATTTGGTCAGTTCAGGAGTAGTTTGTATAGGTCCCGCTACTAATAACATCGTCGAGTATGAAGCAGTCACCGGTCTTCTTACTGAAGCTTCCTCCCAGGATGTTCGTGAGCTAGTAGTCTTGATAGACTCACAAGTTGTGGTTTGTCATTTAAACCATGTTTACACCATTAGAAACCTGGTGCTCCTCTGCCTCTTTCGGAGAGTATGTTTGCTAGAAGGATCATTTGAAACCATTACTTATAGGCATATCCCTAGGGAACATAATGTAGTTGCTGACTCATTAGCTAATTACATCCTAGATTGGCATATTTCCCATTCATGATGTCAAAATCAAACATGGTACATTGTAAATAAACTTTCAAAGACACATAAAACTCATAGAAAGTGCATTTTCCATTTGAAACATATAAACACCGTGTAAAAGTCTGTATATATATATACAAAAAAGTTTACAAAAAATAGGTCTTGGGACCTCATCTGAAGCATGTAGGATTCCAAGAAAAATCATCATACAAAATCCTGAAGCTATCAGCTTTCAGTACATATCTCATAGACTAGTGGTGCTCGTGATAGCACATCACTACTCAAGCTACCCTATGTAGCAGCCTACTGAATCAACCCGGTACTCCCACTGTGGATCTTTAATATCTCATTGGGAGATCATCAATGTTAGCATCTGGGATATCCAAGGTCAACCTCTCCAGGTTTTCCTCTAGCTCCTCGGTGATATCATCACCCTGTGGTACAAAGTGGGCTCCAGCTCGCCTATCCAATGGAGATGCTCCTCCAGGTTGCACTGCTCCATCATCTGCATGAGAATATACACGTCTCGTCACTTAACATAAAAAATATAAAACATCAAAAAACATAAAAATATTTCATCCATTTCAGGGTTTCTTGATTCTTACCAATGTTTCCCCACTATCCGCTAGGTGGGAATGGTAGGTCAGGATCTCCGGCGAAGTCTGTACTTGCGTAACCATAATCCTCAACCATGAGGATCTGATCTTGGAGCAATATGAAGAATGGATCAATGAAATTCACCCTTCCCCTACCTGCTCCTATACGAGCCATGACCTGGACCCACCTCAGCATACGAGGGTCTCGTGCTCTCAAACTCTGGAAGACCACCTGAGGTCTCATCTCTAGAACCCGCTCGAAGAAGAAGTAGGCTAAAATGGAGCCAAAGCCAAACTGCTTTAGCTCTCCTTACCGACACTTAGTCAGCTGATATTTGAATATTGGAAGCATGGCTTTCGCCCAGTTGAACACTGTCGGTGCCATGGCCTCTATGGTGTACAACATGTGTTCCCTAGAATCCTAGTGCACACCCTGACTCCCAGCCACCCTCTGCATATTAAATAGGATGGTCCATAGGGGCCCATCTGTCACTGCTCTGATGGGGATCTTTTTCCTCGATGTGCTCGTCCCTGGATCACAATGACAATCTATAAACTCTCAAGTGGTGATATCCCCTCCACAAGAACGTGTCAGTGAGATGGGAGCACCCCGTCTAGAGAGACGAGTGAAGAAGTAGATATCCTCTACTTCCATTGTAAGAATATGGGCCCCCACCTCGAAATACCGTTGCTCTGGATTCCACATCCACAATATGTGTTCCAGTAACTGCTCATGTGACACCATGCTTGGGGTCTAAAAGAACTTTAGAATCCCATAGTCCCGTAATGCGGAAATACAACCCGCATTTCTCTTTGCAAAGGCATCATCTGTGTCATGTGTTATTTCTTTCCATATCACCATGTTTTGAGCAACCAAGACCTGCCAAAAACAATCATAGTATGCATTAGAATCATTCCTAATCATTAAAAATCAAAAGAATGACTTATTATTTCTCATGCTATGAGTTTAAATTCTCCACGGCTGGCACCTCCTATGCACCATTGGAGACAGGCGATGGCATCGCCTATCAACTATGTTTTAGGTGCAGTTCTCGGGTGGTACTGTGTATCCCACAAGGGATAGCTGTAGTGCCCACTTTTAAGGTTTTAGGGCTTGCCATATGAGCCCAAAACTGCACCAAAACTAAAAAAAACACTATGAAATGAAAGAATAGGGTGTTAGCTATTAGCTGCAATTGACGATGCTAAAAATGGATGGTGGAAATTCTTGGTATTAGCTATAGAAGATATGGCTAAGAAAATGCTCCAAGTGCTCTCCGCTATGGGTAAATAGTGAAATGATTTGATTTTTTACTATTTACATGACTTATATAGGCATTTTTGGGTCTGACATACTATAGTTTATATATAAAATCATATTTTAGTCAAAGTTTATCTATCATAATCCCTTAATGTTGGTTATAAATGCATTTAAAACTTGTTTCTAAGTCGATTGCAGGATAAGAGAACCATAGTAAGAAGCTTTGGAAGTTTGTTTATGGTTTTTTCGCACTTTCATAAAACGGAAAAGGTCGATGAGTGTTCATTACGACTCTTTGATCACGCTCTTTAAACCTAGTATCAAAGGTCTGAGTCCATTTCAGTTTCTTTCCAGGCTCGTAAAAAATTGACATTGTGTAAAGAAGCATCATGGAGTCTTCTTTTCACCTCTTTTTTAGGCTCCTTAAACACAAAAAGATCATCGATTCCATTTCTGATTCTTTCCAGGCTCGTAAAATATGACATTGTGTAAAGAAACCTCATGGATTTCTCTTTAAACTCTTTTCAGACTCCCTAAATATGAAAAGATCATTGAGTGATCTTGTCTTCTTCACACTTGTTAAAGTATTTGAAGAGTCATCCATCCGATGGTAGGTTATCTCTTTTTCGGTTCGGATAGGACTATTTATGAAAAATGAACACTCCAGCTAATCATGACTAGAAAATTTATCTAAGGTATGATTTTACACTTTTTTGGGCCTTAGAGACTAAATCATATGAAAAAGGACCCCTTTGGAGTCTTCTTGCATATTATTTTAGACTCTCTAAACATGAAGGACGCCGAGTTTTCTTTCAGTGGACTCGTTAATTTGAACATTGAGAGACCTATTTTGGGAACAAACCCCTCCTCTCTTAGGTCCATAAAACATATGATTTTGGACTTGTCTTTTGATAAGCTATATCGAGTGTTTGTTACCCTCTTTGAACTCATAAAACTGAAAAGAGGCACTCATCGATCATGATGGGGGAAATGGGAAGGGAATCATTTTGTAAATAATGGCAATTGTTTGTCGTTACCTTTGAACATGGCACTTGTCTTCACATCATGTCAGTCAATTGGGTATTCAGCTGATCCCCGCGATGATCCACTTTCATGAGTCATGTCACTCCTTTGAGTCTTTCAAAAGAATGCATTGTCCACTATCGCATTGTGTGTTTGTCCCATTTAGTCATGTTGCCAAGTCTTTTTGTCGTGCCACCTGATGTTCAAAGGGGATTTGAAGAAGTTTTACCTTTGCATTCTACACAGTGTTTGTGTCAGTATCTTTGAATTAGTCATATGGTTACTACATTCACATCATTCTAGAACTATGTTCTAAGTTTCATGTCATCGATGTGAGACTCATCATGGCCCTCCTTTGATGATATTTTTCCCGTCGACATTCGCTCATCATCCAGGAAATAGTATTAGAAACAATATTTCGTACCTTGATATCTGTACGCCTTAATGACAGAGTCTCTCTCTCTTGACATAGGTTCACATCATTGACCTTTGATCGAAAGAATCAACTGGGTGTTTGACGTCAGGACATCTATTTGCACTCAGTTGATTGTACTAGAGTACCTTGGGAATTATTGACATTAATGGTGATCTCCCTTGCACTTGTTAACAATTCACATCATTGGCCGGTAATCAAGTGGTTTCTACAATGTTTGACTTCAGATCATTATAATCACATGGATAGAATCGTACTTTGTGGAAGACGAGACAAAGACCCTAGGTATTTGTTTAAAGCGCTCATTGCTTTTCCCCAGGTTGCAGAGTTTTGTATATCTAGCATGGATCCACATTTGTATGGTCGTGGCTATGCTCAAATTTGTGTTTGTATGACATAGATCTACGTTGTATGTGTGGTAGCTATTTCCAAGTTTGAGTCCTCTATCACATGGATCTACGCTGTATTCTAGTAGCCATGCTTGTTTATTCCTCTCATGGATTTGCTTTGTATTGGTCTACAGCCATGAGTTTGGTTACTTGTGTCTATGAGTCAACATACTAATGTACTACAGATGCCTACTTGACAACATGCTTTGATCGAGCTGACATTTTCACCTCATAGCGACCACTTGTTCTCTCAAAGCTCTCGTTTATCATATCCTTCTAAAACTAATGCTTTTGGGGGCATCATGTTATACAAAAATCCTATCATCATCATGTGATAAGACCTTTTACATACCCATTTTCCCTTAATCCCAGCACTTGGAGTGGAAACCCATCCTAATTGTCAATATTTCATTAAATTCCCAGCACCATGCTTTCCCTGTTGTCCAGGAGCAGTACCTTGTTTGCATCGCCTATCCCTTGTTGTCCACAAGTAGTGCCACCGCTTATGGCCCTTAGTCCATAAGCGTTTCTTACCAGAACTGCTCTATCATTGAAGGAGAAACACAATACCCTAGGTAAAAAGGGAAAAAGAGAAGTTTCTCAAGGCTTCTAGATGATGAGCCTCATGTCCTCCCTTATCCCTATCATTGTGGGTTAGTTGAGCTCGAGATCCCTCATCCTAGGATCTTAGAGGACACCTGATCCACTAATCTCTCAACCATCCCTATCCATTTATCCTTATAAATACAAGCTCATATCCATGGTTGAGGGGGAAAGCTCTTAAGGTATTTTTATGCTATTGGATTGATTACTTGGCCCAAGCCATTGGAGAGCATAGAGAGCTAGAGTCGGAGCTTATGGGGATGAGATTGCTTGGTTTCATGGAGATGCATGTCAACACTAAGGCTTGGTTGTAAACTTCTCCATTTTTATCTTAATGCAAGTTGATTTCCATCCCACATTATTGTTTTTGTTCGATTTCACATGTATGTTGTTAGATTCCTGAGTCACTAACATGGATCGGTAGATTATATTCTGGCAGCTTTGATGTGTTTGTGTGTTTAAGCTGATTTCAAGTACACAAGGTTACTATCGAAGCATCACATTCTAGGTATCTATGACATCTAGGTAGGTTCTTCAACCTCTATCCTTCATTTGTTATGGATTTGAACCATTCAGACCAGCGGAACACCTTACTATCCGCAGAAGGTGAAATATTCCAGCTAACAGAAGAAGAGCTAAGAACCTATTCTATAGTATTCTTAACTTTTGAGGGAGTGTTTGAAGGAGTGACACTTTCAGGATTTCAATTTTTTGTCAAACCCTCTCCCTCATACCCTAGTTATCAGAACTAACCCTTAAAGGAGAGGAAACTAGGGTTTCCTTCTTTTTAAACTCAAAATCTTTCTCAACAGACTTAATGAACCTAATTTCATTTATTTTTAAATCCTTGTAAGGAACCTATGAGTCAGAAAAGGACTTACCTTATATAGAAAGGTTCCCATCCTCTCCTTCGTAGTTCAAAACCAGAGAGATACTACTTATTCATCATGAATAAATCTTCTCTCCTCTCATCCATCATTTCTACCAAGAGAATTCCACCCACAGGTATCCATTTTTTCTGCAAATTAAAAACGTAAATGGTATTCCTTTAAAATCAATCTTCTGTGTAAAATACGGATCTCCCCATCTGATAGTTACTTCTTATGGTAAACCCTCCATCATCTTGAACTCCACTAAAACCCTATAAATAGTTCTCTCACCGGCCCTAAATAGAGAGGGGTTCACAAAGATTAATTTTCCCAAGTGATTAGCTAGGTTAAACAGCATATCCATGGTCTAAAACTAAAGAGGAATTCCTAGCAACAAAATCCACATATGGGATTTTTCCAATATCTTCTTATATGGATTGAAATGAGCTGTCCAACGCCATAACACCAAAAACCTCTCCTTTATTACCCAAAACCTGTTCATAATTTGTTGCACATGTTCCTTAGATAGAAAAAACTAAGTAGAACCATCCTCTGGGAAGACCAATCACCTATGGACTATAGTTGATCAAGGGTTTCCAACACTCTTGCACCCATAAAATGAGCTCTGGCCTAGTCATCCTTTCATATTCTAAATGGTTGACCAACGATTGTTTGGATAAACCTTCCACTCTCTCAAGAGTCTAAATATTGCTAATGGTGAAGTCTTCAACCACCCTTTTAACCTTACACTTCCTTCGCCTTACATTCAAACAATGCATTCCCAAAAATAACATATTTTTCCTTTGTACTACCCTTTTCTCATCATCTGGAATCCCTAACTTCACACTCTCCTACACAAATCTCCTGACTAATCCAACCAGCAGTTGGGTTGTTGTCAAACTTCAACAAATTAGAGCACTTCGAATACTTCGAATTCTTCGACAGGTTCAACATAGGCTTCAACAAATACGAACCTCGACACAACCGACCTTGACAAATCTTGATAGGTTTCATGCTCGACATACAACATCTTAACATGCCTTGTCGGCACTTGTCAAACATCGACATAATGTCTCTATCTTCCAGTCGTCTGTGATGGTTGAACTTACGAACCATTATAATTTCTTGTAACTAAGCGTAATGGGTAGTAACCCAAGCATCTCAGTGTTATACATAAATCTTGTCATAATCATGTGATGAGGTCCCAAACATCAGTATTTTCCCTAAATCTAGAGTTCTGAAGTGAAAATACTAGCCCAGACTTCAATCCTGCATATGAAAATCCAGCAACGCTCCTACCTTTAAGTCAAGGAGCATTACCTTCTTCAGAAATGACTATAATATCTTGACAGTAGGAAGTGCTACTACCTTTACCTCTTGTTCAAGACACGGTTCTACCCTGTCACCACTCCATCATAGTGAGGAAGAAGTGGTGCCCTTGGTAAAAAAATGAAAAAGAGAGGTTTCCATGAATCTTCTTGAAGGAAGGCTTTGTGGCACCCTTATCCCTACATCTAAGGACCTCCTAGACTCGAGATCCATCCTTTTGGGATCTCCTATCCACCTCACCCACCATTTAATCAAACATCCCTATCCTCCCAAGGTGTATAAAAGCAGGCTCATACCCCATGGTTGAGGGAGAGAAAAGTTATTCTCTTGCATTGACATTCTGGCCTAAATTAGTAGGGTGAGCATAGAGGGAGCAAGTTGGAGCTTTTGGTGATGAGATATTGGTATTTTGAAGGAGCAAATCCAAAATAAGGAAAATGTTGTAAACTTCTTCTTCATCTTTAATGAAAAATTGGTTCCTTTCCCATAAACTAGGTTGTGTTATAATCATGTATTTTATAGTTGGATTCCTTAGTCACTGGCATATAATAGTGAATCATATTCTGGAGCTTTTTTTATCTCATTTTCTTGTTTTAATGTGATTATACAGGTTCATCCACTGAGATATATCACCACTGGAAAAAACTACACCATCCCATCAGAGAGACCCATTCCAGATCTCCACCCATTCTAAGGAAATTCTTCCAATTCTATTGTAACTCATTTGTTCTAGATCTAAAACATTTAGACTAGAGGAAGAAATATTGTCTACAAGAGGTGCATTTTTCCTAGAAACAAATATGGTGACTCCATTGGGGAAGATCTTTCAGTACATATAATCTTCCTTGGTCTTCAAACTCTTGTCGGAAATGCAAGCCCCAGTCTTTCATTATTTAGATCTACTAGTTGATCTAGTGAGATCCAGTTTCAATTCATCAAATCTACTAGCTGATATAGTGAGATCTTGGATTTTTATTATCATATCTATTTAGATCTGAGTCATTCTTACCTTTTGTACTTCATATTCCTACCAATTCATGATTTTTATGCTAGTATTACAGTGATTAACTTTTTTTTTTCTCCATTCTTTTATTTTTTGACTTCTACAGGATACCACACATGCACAATGGGTAATAAGCGGTGCAACCACCTGTGTTCAGTAATCAGTAAACAATGCCACCACCTGTGTGTACTAATTAGGAAGCGGTGCTGCCCCATAACCACTCTGTCAGTAACCCTCTAGAAGCGGTGCTAGGTAGGCCCTTTTAAAACTTGTCATTTCAAAGTTTGGCTTGTTTTTCTTTCAGTTCTAGATGTTTGGGCTTCTTTACAGATATATCGGTAGTTAGATTCAAGATATGGATGTCGTAAATGCTTGTTTTGTTGAATTCAAAAGCTAGATTACACTCATCATTATGTTTGCTTGTATGCTTGGTTTTGATTTTCGAAAGGAGTGCTTGGAAGCTTTAGTTTAGTTATATCTCTTCTTGCTAATTGATAAGACTAAAAAGGAAGACTTGCTTGTTTGTTTTTTCTTTCATTTTTTGTTAATTTTACGAAAGACTTATTCTTTCTTTTAGAAATATTTTTTTTGTTGAGATTCGATTAGAATTTTTGTTCAAAGATGGATTATTGGATCTGTGACTAGCCTCATAAGCTTTAAGATCTCCGTATTCTTCTTTCTCTTTACATTCTTGTCTCCTCAAAAGAAAAAATATATAGTAGTTTTAAGTTAGATATTTCCATTTTTGAAGAAAAATTGAAAAGTACTTAGCTATGCCTTATGGGTATTTTTGTCTTTCTGTTTAGGAAAAGAGATCTCGCTCATTTGTTTGCTTTCAATATCAGGTTAGAAGTGTGTTGCTTGCATGTATTCTCGAAAATATTTGTTTTGTTAGACTGTTTGGGAAAGTTTTGGTTTTACAACAAAATTGGAAAAAAAAACTCTCTCCTTCACGTAAGTGTTAGAATAATCAATGCATAGTTACCTACCTTAGACATTAATTAAATAATTTTTCTCTTATTTACCTAGTCTCCTATATTCCACTCTATGCCAGTTTCCTTCTACATGTCATAGAAGTCAACACTTGCTAAAACTGAGTCATGGAGTGCTTGGGAAATCTCCTATATACCATATTTAGCATGTCTGCCTTATTCTAGATCCTCCAAAGCGCATATCTTCTTTTTCTGTAAAGATTCCTGTTTATTTAGAATTAAGGCAAAAGGGAAAGCAATACTAGGTGTAGTTGACTTTTTTTCTGACATCATCCTCCATCCTTTTCTCCTAATAAAGGAATGTATGATTTGTCTTTCCATCCCTTATTATCTTGCCTACTTGACTTTTCCAATTCATGAGCATCCTAGTGGATTTGGAAACTTCTTTATGCACCCATGGGGGATTTCAATAGATTTAGTAAGCCTATTTTTTTACTATTTCGAATGGCATCCTTATGCATTCAAATATCTTATGTAACTATATATTTCAGCAGCCTATTAATTCACAACATTGGCTATTGTACACTTATTCAATACAAATTAGTGTTATGCTCCAATTTCAGTCTCCTTTGATGATAATTTTTCATGTTTGATTAGCAATTTTGTGAGTGTAATAGTTCTATCACTTGGGTTCAATTTCCACATGGTATGAGATATTTTGTATATTGATTTCTCTCCTTCCATATTGCTATTGCAGGTTCGACATCTTAACTAGGAGCATATTCTACTGACTGAAGGGCACAGTTTTTGAGCTATGGACCAATCTCAGAAGATCATCTTGAATCCATTTAATTTATTTCAATGGAAAGCTGAGATGGAGATATTTTTGAGAGTGAAATGTCTCTACAGGGTTACTATGGCAATTGAGTCAAAGCCCAATGCAACTGCAGAGAAAATAAAATGGCACAACAGGAGGGATGAGGCCTATGGTATTTTGTGTCTAAGCATTTCAAGAGACCTCCTCTTCCATCTTGATGGATTGACGTCACCTAATGAAGTGTGGGAGAATATTGTATAGATTTTTGGTAATACATATGAGATGAGAGGACATCAAATCAAGAATGAACTGATCTCCTTAAGTCTCAGCAGCTTCAAATCCTTGCAACTCTATTTTTCCAAGTTTAAAGCACTTGTTTTACAACTAAAACAGTGTGGGATTGAAAAGAAGGAGGAGAAACTAGTTTTGGCCATACTATCAAAGCTTGGCCCTGACTATTCAGTGTTTTTTTTGACCTTCCATGCCACCAAGTTGACAGCTCGAGCCTAGAAGATGCCTAAGCTTGCAGAGTTCATGGAATCCCTCACACAGGAACAAGATAAGTTGGTGATGATGGGAACCATCAAACCTTCCAAAGACCAAGATTTGGTTCTTGGAGATTCAAGGGTGGATTCAAAAATCAAGAAAAAAGCTAAAAATCCACCTAAGAAAAAGAGAGACAATAAAAAGTCTCAAGAGGAGCCCCAAGGCTCCAAGAAGAACTTCGAGAAGAAGAAGAACAAAGGAGAAATGAGCAAGTGCACATATTGCATAAAGGATATAATCCTGAAAGCTCTTGTTTGAAGAATAAAATTGATATGTTGACCCAAATCCTGGAGAAGAATAACATCTCCCTTCCTGATTGCTCAAAGAAGAGGGAAGGATGATCAAATTCAGAGGACAGAGAGAGAGTACATGCTTTGGTTGCTGGCACATCAATCTCACCTAGCTTCGTCATAGATTCTGGAGCTTCTAGACATATGGTTTTGAAAAAAGAGTTATTATCCTCTCTTGACATGTTTAAAGGTCCACCAATAGTTTTGGGAGATGACTCTCTCACTGAAAGTTTGGGAAAAGGAAGGATTGATCTTCACCATTTTAAGTTCAATAATGTGTTGTATGTTCTAGGTCTTGCCTCTAATCTCTTTTCAATGTATCAGATGACTCACACAGGGTATCTGAAGAAGGTCATCTTCTCCCCTGATGATGTTGAAATCACAGAGATTTTGAATGGTAAATTCATAGCAAAAGGTGTTGTTGATCACACTTCGAAGGTATACATGTTTTCCCATTTTCTAACCTACTCAAAACCCTCTGCTCTTTTGATTCATGCTAATGACGCAAGCAAGCTTTGGCATGAAATATTTGGCCATCTTAACTACAAGTATATTTTTTATTTGAGTGAAAAATATATGGTCATAGGGTTACCAAAGATCAAGTTTTCCAAGGGAGTTTGTCAAGGTTGTATCCTAGGAAAACACCCAGAGCACAAATTTGAGAGAGCTAGTCATGAGCGAACCTATGCACCTCTTGAGTTGATCCATAGTGACATTTCTAGTCCATTTTATCATATGTCCATGAGTCAAGCCAAATATGCACTGACATTCATAGATGAATTTTCCAGGTATTGTTGGGTTTACTTCCTAAAGCATAGTCTGAAGTTTTTGACCTTTTTAAAGTCTTTAAAGCCTTGGTTGAAAATCAGTCTGGGAGGAAACTCAAGATCCTCAGATCTAACAATGGTGGTGAGTACGTCAAGTCTAAGTTCATTCAGTATTGTAAATATTTAGGTATTCAGATGCAACATTCGATCCCTTACACACCACAACAAAATGGTGTTGCTGAGAGAAAGAACAGGTCACTGAAGAAGATGGAAACCTGTATGATGGAGGCTAATAATTTTCCACC
Source organism: Pseudotsuga menziesii (assembly GCA_001517045.1). Lineage (NCBI taxonomy): Eukaryota > Viridiplantae > Streptophyta > Pinopsida > Pinales > Pinaceae > Pseudotsuga > Pseudotsuga menziesii. The sequence continues at coordinate 212,617 of LPNX011077271.1, read as the reverse complement.
AAATTTTTGGTCCGAGGCTATAAAATATGTATCCTACATCCATAATAGGGTGCCTCATAAGCAGCTTGATGGTATGGCTCCTTTCAAATCTTGGAGTGGGCACAAGCCAAATGTGACCCATTTTAGGATTTTTGGCTCAAAGGCTTGGGCTAGAATTCCAACTAAAAAGAGAAAGGATTTACAGCCCCAAATCCAAGAGTGCCTATTTGTTGGTTATTATGAATATTCAAAAGGGTAAAATCTTATCAACTTGAGAACTAACAAATATTTCATTGAAAGAAGTGTTCAGTTCCAAGAAGAGCCTTTAGTAGCAGTTGAAGTTGGAGAGTCTTCTTGACCACCAGATCCATTGATTGTAAGTGGAAAGAATAATGAGTTTGCTGATTATGATATCTCTGATAATTATTATTTTATTGCATATCCTCACAGTCCTACGAGACCAAAATGGGAAGCAAATATCATTCATGCAGCTAGGGAACTAGCTGGAAATCCTAGTGACACTAGGAGGACTAGATATCAGTTTGAGAGTGCCCTGTGTATGAAAGATCCCTTATTTGCTGAGAAGTTCTATCTGATGGTTGAATCAGATCCACAGACATATGAATATGCAGCACATGATCCAACATGGCAAATATCCTTGAAAGAATAATTCAGCTCGCTCTAGAACAACAACACTTGGGAACTGGTTGATCTTCCCCCAGGGAGGAAGCTAGTTCAATGTAAGTGGGTTTTCAAAACCAATTTTGCTGCTGATGGTTCACCTTTGAAATATAAGGCAATATTGGTAGCCAAGGGCTACTCACAATTACATGGTATTGACTACAATGAAACCTTTGCACCAGTGGAAAAGATGGACTCCATAAGACTAGCTTTAGGCATTGCAGCTTCGAAGCAGTGGGAGGTACATCACATGGATGTGAAGTGTGCTTTCATAAATGGATATCTCATTGAATATATTTACATGTAGAAACCTCAATGTTTTTTTTCTAATCCATATTTTGTGTGCAGGTTAAAGAAATCATTGTATGGGGTCAAGCAAGCCCCCAGGGCTTGGTATGCCAAGGTTGATGGATTTCTGCTGTCATTGAGTTTTGTTCGATGTAAGTCTGATCCTAATGTTTATTTGAAGCTGATTCATGGTTATTTTATGATTATTGTCTTGTATGTGGATGACCTTTTTATTACAGGAAGTTCAAAGAAAGATATTGCCTCCTTGAAGGATGCAATGAACCATGCATTTTCTATGACTGATTTGGGATTGTTGATCCAATTCTTGGGTCTCAAAATTGCTCAATACCAACATGGAATCAAAGTACATCAGTCCAAGTATGCCTTATATTTTCTAAACATGTTCAACATGAAATATTTCAATCCAAGCAAGACTCCCTTCCTTTTAGGAGTTAAGCTTGAAGAAGCAGGTTCTTCTCCTATGGTAAATAATACACTGTATAGGCAGTTGATTGGGTGTTTGGTTTATCTTACACACACTCGATCTGATCTATATTATGCAGTTAGTGTGGCTTCAAGATACATGTATCAGACTCATGAGATCCATTGGAGAGTAGCCAAAAGGATCCTTAACTTTGTTCAAGGAACAAGAACTTATGGTATCTTCTACAAAGCTAAATCTAATTTTGATTTGATTGGGTTTACTGACAATGATTGGGAAGGTGACAACACAGATCGAAATTCAACATTAGGATATGTGTTCATGCTTGCAAAAGGACCAATTAACTAGTCAAGCAAGAAGCATATTTCCATAGCACTCTCATCTACAAAAGCATAGTATAGAGGAGTTGTAAATGCAACAACTCAATGTTTGTGGTTGCAGGGAATACTTGGAGAATGTGGCTTCGAATTAGTGTTTTTAACTATTCTCTATTGTGATAATCAGAGCACCATTCGAATCTGCAATGATCCAGTTTAGAGACAGTGAAACAAATACATTGAGATCCATATGCACTACATCAGACACCTTGTGCATGATGGCACCATTCACCTACTCTTTTGTGCATCTTCAAAACAAGTAGCAGACATCTTCACCAAAGTTTTTCTGTGAGAAGACATTCTGGAATCTCAAATCACTACTGGGGATTGTTGATCATGCTTGAAGCATGATTGATGACAATATTTTCAAATTTTGTTTTACTGTCCATGTTTAAGGGAGGATTTTCCCACTAGGTTTTTGCCTCTTTCCTTGGTTAAATGGACATGCAGTATGTAAATGGTGACTAAGCCTTGTTGCTAGGCCCTATAGTTTTCATGTATTTACTCATAAATTCAAGCTTAAGGGGGGGTGTCAGAATAATCAACCCATAGTTACCTACCTTAGACATTAATTAAATCAGTTTTGTCTTATTTACCTAGTCTCATATATTCCACTCTATGCTAGTTGCCTTCTACATGTCATAGAAGTCAACACTTGCCAAAACTGAGTCATTGAGCACTTGGGAAACCTCCTAGAAACCATATTTAGCATTTCTACTTTATTCTAGATCCTCCAAAGTGCATATCTACTTTATTTGTAAAGCTTCCTATTTTATTGTGAATTAAGGCAAAAGGGAAAGCAAGACTAGGCGTAGTTGACTTGTTTTTTTCCCACATCATCCTCCATCCTTTTATCCTAATAAAAGCATGTATGAGTTGTATTTCTATCCCTTATTAGCTTTCCTACTTGACTTTTCCAATTCATGAGCGTCCTAGTGGATTTGGAAAATGCTTTATGCACCTATGGGGGATTTGAGTAGATTTAGTAAGCCTACTTTTTGACTATTTCGAATGGCATCCTTATGCATTTGAATCTATCATATAATTATATATTGTAGCATCCTATTACTTCACAAGGTTGTCTATTGTACACTTATTCAATATAGATTATTGTTATGCTCCAATTTCAGTCTCCTTTGATGTTAATTTTGCATGTTTGATTAGCAATTTTGTGAGTGTAATTGTTCTATCACTTGGGTTCAATTTCCATAGTAAGTAGGCATCCTTTGAATGGTAAAGTGAAAATAATTTTCATATTTTAATTGCATGTTTTTACTTTTCTTTCAGAACTCCATGCATTCACCCAACCATTCAACTTAAAATTAATGGTAGCTATAGGTTAAAAATATTAGTAACTTGAGTGATAGGTTAGACACGTGTTCCAGCATCGTAAAGAGTAGGATTTTTTGTTTATTTCCTACACTGCAACTCAGGACCTACATGGGTCTTCCACATACCGCCGGTATATAGAACGACATTTCACATACCCTTAAGGTATATCGAAAGGTACTTCATGTACTCGATTGTATATCAGAAAGATCCTTGTGGATGGTTGTGCATTAGACATCACTACTATGGATTTGAACTCCCATGTACCTTGTGTATATCAGCAGTCCCTTCTAGGATTCCTGAGACCATTTGAGAAAATCCCTTTTGGTCATATTTTTGGCGGAATACATCGAGAACAGAACTCGGGGAGATTACTACGCACGTTTCATCCAGGTAGTCAGGTATTCAGGTGAGAGATGGTTGATCCACCTCGCCATGTTTTACTGTTGGACCCTATGGTATATAGCAAGTTGCAAAAACTTGACAATCCTAGTGAGGAATAGGAATATTCATCCACTCTTGTCACTTAATTTTTCTTGTGGATTATAGTTTGTGTAGGAGAATTTTTGTGTGTTTTTTTCTAGTTTTGAAACCCTAGATTAGGTTTTAGTGACCATATAATCTGGTTGAGTTTCAGTTGAGATGATCTAGAATAAATCAGGGCTTACCACCTGACTTTCCATCTATCACATGGGAGATTTCAATGGAGGCCACAAATCAAGGTGTTGCAACTGACTCCCATGTGGAAGGAAACCTAGTTGTGGATAGTGGAGAACAATTCATTACTTACATCAATCCCCTGGTCCAACACCCTCCTGCGGCTGACACTTCCTTTCATTCTCTGATGGAAGATCGTATTGATAGTCATGTTGAAAATGAATATGGCCGTAATGTACCTTTTTGGAGAACTTCTATGGGTCAATCCATTTCCAAGTTTGGGGTTACTAGACCTTCTTTTAAGAACCCTTGCCAAGTGAGGATGAATATAGGAGAATTCAAGCATATGTTGATCATGCTTAAAATTTCTCATAGAGAGTGGAAAGAATTATTCCCTCACCTTTACCTCACAAAGGACATATGTCAGTTATTTTACCCTACCTTTCAGATCCATGTCCTTCTGGATATCATTCACTTGCTGAGACTTTGGCTCCTATTAAAGATATCTCAACTCGTAGTGTGACTTCTCATAATCTAGGAAAAACCTCCAACCCTACAGTTCAAAATCCTATCTCTATTTCTAGTCCTCCCATACCCTCTATAGTTGGGCAACAATCCTTAGCTCAAATGGTATCAGCACATTCCAACATCGGCGGGAAACCCTCGGCGCGAGTTATGCTACCTGTTAGTGGAGTTTCTACTAGTGCTAGACAAACTTCTACTATAGGAAAACCCACAGTGTTTTTTCCTCCTACCCACACCAATATGGTAAACCCTCCATCAAGTTCAGGCCAACCATTAGGGCAACAACCTACAGTCAACCAATCTTCTTGGGGTTATGGTTATCCAGAGAATCAACTACATATATAAAATATGAACTAACAACCTACATCTACAGGAACTATGTATCCTGGAATCCCTTACCCTGGAAACACATTTATGCGGTGGGGGAAACCTAATTGGTCCTACATGCTAGTAATGGGAGGAATTCCTACTCATAATGTTGGAGGTTTTGTAGGGCCACCTTATGGTGGCCCACCCTTTGGAGGGATACATGGCAGAGGCCCACCTAGCGGACACCCACCTTATGGAGGACCACCATCAGGAGGACCACCACTCAGAGGCCCACCACCTGGATGTCCACCTTCGAGAGGACCACCACCCAGAGGCCCACCACCTAGAGGCCTGCCACCTCCAGGTGGCCCTCCTCCTCAAGGCCCACTCCCTTTGGGAGGCTCTTCAGGAGGATCATCTACCCATCAACTAGTGCAACAACCAGTGTATCAATTAGCTTATGGTCCTACTGGTATGTATATACCTTATCAATATTACAAGTACGTAGAACCTAATCGACAACTTTTGTTCCTAGAAAATTTGGACTTGCCTGATTTTTCCAAGTTGATAAATGATCCCATTTAACAAAACCCTTCATGGCCTGCTATTCCAGTTAGATTACCATTAGACATTCCAAAATTTGATGGGAAGCATGGAGATGATCCCAAAAATCATGTCATGGCATTCCATCTGTTGTGTTCTTCAAACTCCTTGATGGATTACTCTATTCCTTTGAGACTCTTTCAGCACCCTTTGAGTGGTATGACCACGAATTGGTATATTGAACTTCCACAGCATTCGTTTGTGGATTTTAGCTCATCGAAAACCATTTTTATCACACACTTTCAGCTACCCATTCACTATGAAATGGGTATGGATATTTTGACTTCAATACGTCAAAATACCTCCACGAACATTTTGGACCATATCCATGAGTGGAGAAGGCATAGATGACTTATTAAAGATCCCATCCCGAACCAACTATTAGCTTATTGGTTCATGAAATCCTTGTTTCCTCCCATTTCCCAAGATGTGGATATGGGTGTTGCTGCTACCGAAGAGCATGCTATCATTCATGCTCAGTATCTAGACTTGGTGTATTCCCAATATGGAACTTTGTATGACCTAATCCCTTAAGCTCCTTGTCCCAGCACGAACCCTACCAAGCCACCCGCAGAACTCATCTTCTTTTCTAGAGGGGTTTGGAACTCGTATGGGAAGATCACCATCACATATCTTCTTTTCTTCCTAATTCTAGTTCGGTAGATTTTGACCTTGTATCTCTTATTGGTAGTGATATTGCCACCAATCTGCAAACAACTGTATTTTTGCAAGACACAGATTCTAAAGGAAATATTTGCAACATCACTAAGACAACCCCGATTGACATATAAGTCAAGCCCAAAACTGTTGAGCACATCCATGTAGGATAGAACTGCTCAACAAATTAAACTGAAAGTTATAGAGCTCTTTTCAAAGAATTCCATGAGTTTTTTTCTTAGACTTATTAGGATATTACTGGGATCGATCTATCAATTATTGTACATGAGATTAGAACCTATCCCATGGAAAAACCTATTTAACAAAAATTATGTCAAGTCCATCCTAGGAAGGTTGCGGCTATTAAAGCTAAAGTGGTAAAAATTCTGAAGGTGGGGTTTATTTATCCTGTACCCCTGGCAGAATGGGTATCTAATATTTTCCCTATGGCTAAGAAGAAGGGTGCTATTAGAGTCTGTATAGATTTTTGAGACTTGAATAAGGATTGTCCTAAGGATAATTTCCCTGCTCTGCACATCGATTAGATCATCGATAATTGTTCTGGGAGTGTCATATTTTCTTTTATGGATGGCTTTTCTGGCTACCATCAGATATAGATTCTGCATGCCGATCAGCATAAAATGACATTTATTTTCCCTTGGGGAACCTTCACATATCGAAAGTTACCTTTTAGCCTAAAGAACGTAGGATCTACATTTTAACGAGCCATCTCCTATGCCTTTCATGATATGAAGCACATCATGGAACCGTACCTTGACGATCTCCCTGCTCATTTGCAACAAGAGGAAGACTATCCAAGGCACCTTAGAGACATTTTCCTTAGGTGTCGTCATTATAATATATGGCTGAATCCACACAAATGTGTCTTTTTTGTTGATACTGGATGCCTTCTTGACTTTGTGGTTTCCAAAGATGGCATTCGGATTGATCCATTGAAACTTGTTGCTATCTTGGACTTACTCTCCCCAACAAACATTATCGAGCTCCAAAGTTTTCAAGGGAAGGATAACTTTCTTCGTCATTTCATGTGCAACTTTGCTGAGAAAACACACGGTTATATGTGTCTCCTGAAGAAGGACACTTCATTCTTCTGGGATGACCAGGCCCAACGAGCCTTTGATAATCTAAAGCATGCTTTGACCCATTCAACTGTGATACACTCCCCCAGATTACTCAAAGGACTTTCTCTTGTATGTTTCTTCTTCCATTACTACTATCGGCATGGTTCTAGTGTAGGACAATCCCAATGGCCCAGAACACATGATATATTACATGAGTGAGAGTCTCATTGAATCCAAAACCCTTACTCGCATGTGGAGAAGTTAGCTTTGGCCACAGTCATTGTTGTACAAACATTTTTTCATGACATTCTTCTTTCGTACCACAACTGTACTCGCAAATCAAAATGCTATGTACTACATTCTAACTCTCTAGGTACTATGAAGAAAAAATTCACATTGGATCATTATCCTACATGAATTTGATCGTGAGTTCATCGAGGCTACTTCAAAGAAATTCTAGGTTTTCATGGATTTTATGTCTGACCTTGCCTGTGCTTTGACAGAAGCTGAGCCCAATGATTCATTCCCAGACAAATTTTTTTTCTTGATAAGCACAAATGATCCATGGTATGGAGATTTAATCATCTATCTCCAGAATCGGAAATTTCAGCTTGACATTTCCCATGACAATCGCTGTCGTATACGTCACCATGAAAAGTACTATCTCATTTGGAATGATACATTTTACTGACGCGGTATTGCTTCCATTCTTCAACAATTCCTTACACATGATGAGGCTAAAGAGGTTCTCAATGAATTCCACTCTAGAGAATGCGGTAGTCATCTTTCTGGGATGGCTACATCCTAGAAAATCCTTTGCGCTGGGTATTTCTAGCCTTCGATCTTTAAAGATTTTCATGAAAGAGTTAAGAAATGCCCACCCTGTCAACACTTTTCTCCAACAAAGTGCACCCACCCTGCTCCTTTATACCCCGTCATTGCAGTTGGCCCTTTTTCCAAGTGGGGTATTTATTTTATGCATTATAAGCCTACCTTAGCCGAGGTGCATGGTTACATCATCGTAGTCATCGATTACTTTAAAAAATAGGTTGAGGCAATGCATACATATGCATGGGATGGTAATACTTCTGCCATCTTTTTATTCAATCATGTGATAGCTAGGTTTGGATTCCGCAAGCTATAGTCACTGACCACAAATCTCATTTCTAGAATCAGATGATGGTAGAGATGAGTGCTATGTTGTCTTTTCTCTATGAAAACTCAAATCCGTATTACCCACAGGATAATGGTCAGGTCAAGGCCATTAACAAAGTTTTGAAAACTATGCTGCATAGAATGGTTGAAGATCACAAATCCAACTGGCACTTGACTCTCTTTTCCACACTTTGGGCTTATAGGAATTCGGTAAAAACAATAACTGGTTTCAAACCATTTTAGTTGGTCTATGGACTAGAGGTTGTCCTCCATATTGAGTGTCAAATTCCATCACTTAAACTTGCAGCAGAACTTCTTCCAAGCACTTCTACCGAGGAAGAGAGATTTCTGTACTTAACCAACCTTGATCAGAATAGGAGAGATGTTTCCTTGGCTTATGAGGCAAACAAGAAACATGTCAAGGCACAATATGATAATTCTATTCAACCTTGTGTCTTCAATGAAGGTGACCTAGTCCCAACTTACAATTAGAGACATGATAAACTAGGGAAGGGAATGTTCGAATCCATGTGGTACAGTCCCTTTCTCATTAGTAAGGTCTTAGAGAAAGGGGCTTATGAGATCATAGATTATGACGGGATACCCTTCGTGTAACCTCGCAATGGTTTGTACCTGAATAGGTACTATGCCTAAGACATTTATGTGTGGTACCTTGTATATATGTATATTTGGCTTTCAGTGTGTTTTTTCATTTTCAATATGGTTTTGAGTTTGATGCCCATACTATTTATACCATGTTTTTGTTATGCAAATTGGATGGATTTATACGGTTTCATTGATGGTGCATGGTGCCAAACCTTGAACCTTGATTGAACGACTTGGGTGTTTTATTCCCCAGCTCATGACTTAGTCAGTTCAGGAGCGGTTTGTATTGGTCTAGCTACCAACAACATTGCCGAGTATCAGGAAGTCATAGGTTTACTTATCAAGGATGCATCTTGGTACATTCATGATTTGATTATTTTTTGGACTCTCAACTAGTGGTTTATCACCTAAATCACGTTTACACTATCAAGAAATATACACTTCTCCACCTCTTTCGGAGACTGTGTTTGTTGGAAAGATCATTTGATTTCATCACTTACAGGCATATCCCTAGGTCTAAGAATATGATTGTTGATTCATTGGAAAATTTCATCCTAGACTGCCATATCACCCATTCATAACTTTTAAAAACAAACATGGTCAACCAAAAAGTAAAATAAACTGTAAAAGACATGTAAAACTCATGTAAATATAATTTATCCATTTGAAGCACGTATAAACACCAAAACCAAGTATGTATATATATGTGTGTGTGTGTGTGTGTGTGTGTGTGTATAAAAAGTGTTTTTACAAAAAATATGGTTGCAAGACCTCATCTGAAGCACTATGGCTTTCAGGCATACAAAATAATACAAAAATCCTGAAGCTAGTTAGCTTTCAGGGACACATCATGATAACCACTCTAATGGTGCTTGTGGTAACACATAATGGCCCTTGCTACCTTATGTAGCAAGCGACTGAAGCGACTTGATACTCCCACAGTATGTCTCTAAAACCTCCTAGGGATGTCATCTATAGCATCATCTAGGATATCAAGAGTCAGTTGATCCAGGTTCTCCTCCAGCTCCGTGATCTCATCATCATCTCTATGAACAAAGTGAGCTCCTACTCGCCTGTCCATTGGAGAAGATCCCCCAAGCTATGCATCACCAACATTTGCATGCAAATTTTACGTCTTGTTATCATCTATAAACATGAAAAAATATTAAAACATAATCAACATATTAGCTATTGATTCTTACCGATGTCACCCCACTAAGCGCCAAGTGGTAGTGGTAGATCGGGATCTCCTCGAAATTCGATCCTTGCATATGCATAGTCCCCAATCATGAGGATCTGATCATTCAACCAATGGAAGAAGTCATCCTCTAACTTGACCCTACCTTCATCGCCTCCTGTGCGGGCCATGATCTCTGCCCACCACATCATACAGAGGTCTCTATCCCTAAGCTCTGTGAATACCACCTAGGGCCTCATGACGGGTACCCTCTCAAAGAAGAACCATGCTAGGATGGTCCCATACCCAAACTATTTCAGCTCTACTTGTCGACACTTTGTCAACTGATCCTTGAACACAGGTAATAATTCCTTAGCCCAGTTATATACCATGGGTTCCATAGCCTCCAGGACATACAGCATATGTGTTCGGGATTCCTGGTGGGGCCCTTGGCTCCCAGCCACCCTCTACATAATAAATAGAACAGTCTAAAGCAGTAGATCCATCACAACCTTGATAGGGATCTTTCCTAACATGTTTGTTCCTGGGAAGCAATTGTTACACATAAATCTCGTCATGAGCATGTGATGAGACCCCAAAAATAGTATTTTTCCCTAAATCCCAAGTCATGAAGTAAAATCCTGGTTCAGATATCAATCCTGCATATCAAAATCTAGCACCGCTCTTACCTTTGAGTCAAAGAGAATTACCTTATTTAACATTTCATTAAATATTTTTTAGTAAGTAATGGAACCACCTTTAACCCTTGTACAAGGCATGGTTCTAAGCTGTCACTGCTTTGTCATAGTGGGGAAGAAGCGGTGCCCTTGGTAAAAAGTGAAAAAGAGAGGATTCCATGAATCTTCTTGAAGGAAGGCTTCACAGCGCCCTTATCGCTACACTTAAATACCACCTGAGCTCAAGATCCATCCTTTTGGGTTTTATAACTAAATCCTATCACCATCATTTGATAAGACCCTTAATTTCCATGTTTTCCCCTAATCCCAACACTTAGAGTGGAAACTTGCTCTGTTTGTCAATTCTACTTAAAAACACCTAGCACCGCACTTTCCCTATGGCTGATGAGCGGTACCTTGCTCAGCACCACCTGTATCCTGTTTTAGAGAAGCGGTGCCAGTGCCTATGGTCTTTGAACTAAAAGTGGTTCTCATCTAAATTGCTCTGTCATAAGAGTAGAAAAGCAGTACCCTGGTGTTGCAGCTGCAACTATTTTCCCCAATTTTTTTAAAATTTTGGACCCCCTCATGATTTTTATGTTGACTTGAATCATTTGGATCCATGAACGCTTTTTGGTCATGTTTTAATCTCAGACTATTTCAAGGTTCACTCTCTTCCTGTTTTCAAAAAATTGCTTATGTGTGAAATTGCTGTGGGTCGCAGAGTTTAGAGTTTGTTTTGTTACCCTTCGAGCTGCATTTTCTTCTCGGGAATTTTGTCCCCGTGCTACCCATGGTTTCAGAAGTCGTTTAAAGAACTTATCGGCAACATGTTTCTTTAGGGATCCTCCGTTGCGGAAATCGAATGATGACCTTAACTTCTTTGTTGTCACGTCATGTTTTTGGCTTGTTCACATTATTGGAGGAGTTAGTCTGTTTATCTTTCACCCTTGTGGCTCTCAAACAAACTAAATGTTCGGCATACCATTTCTCTGCCCACTGATGCTTTATCAGGTCTTCATCACTTTGTGTTGGATTGGAGGTCGTAGTCTTTCCTCCTTTGCCCTTACGGCTATGTAACGCACTAAGTGTCCGACGTTGATGTTCTTCCGCTCGTCGACTGGAACTTTTTTCACCTAGAGTTTGAGTCTAGCTTTTCCGACTCCGATGAACTTAACGATCTCATGGATCCCGTTTCCTGTTGGAAATCCGCCGACACGACGGTAAGTAAGACTACCACGGCCAAGGTTTTTGTTTTTTCAGCCGCTGATAAGTTTTCTCTCCCTGTCGTTTCAACTGTCTTAAACCCTTATGGACGAGACAGTGGTTCTGGCGTTTGTTAAGGTTTTTCCATAACAGTATAAGGCCTTTTTGATGACTAGTCGTTTCGTTGATACATTTTGGTTTTGTTGAAAAATGTAGTCCTGATTAATAATACATGTCTTGTAATTGCAGGTGAACTCAAGGGATAAATTACTACTATGAGAAAAAATAGTAGGGAGACGAAGTAGCAGAATCGATGGCGACAAAATCCCATGCCTGGAAATATCTGTCATTTACCGAGCGGATCCGCTTTGCTGAGTACTCTAAAACGTAACGCATGAAGTAAATCATGAGGACTCAGAAAAAAGACAAAAGGGGGATATTAAACGATTTATAGGAACCCAAAGGTGACACGGTTGGGGGAAGCCCAAGCGGTTAACTGATTTAGTTCAAATATAGGAAAGTGAGAACTTACAGGGGTTTTTTCCGTGGAAAAAACTTGTGAACCATTGTGTGTAAGAGGAACTACTTCGTTTTACAATAAGAAATTACAATTTTTTGCCTGTTGGAAAAGGTGTTGTGTGGAATGTTTCAATGCGATAAATGAACAATGTTGAAGGGGAACTATTTCATTTTCAACTGTGTGTCATTAACTGTGAGAGAATTCTAACTTTCTAAACCTTTGTTCTTGCTTGAATGTTCTCTAGTATATTCTATGATGTTTTCCACTATGAGTAATGGGATTTTTTAACTATTGATGAGCTATCTTATCATGTATATTTTTATTCATGTTTATATGTTTTTGGTTATAATAGCAGCTATCTGTGATTTTCCATAACATGTGGATAGTATTGCATTACTCATGAATTAATATCCAGCTCTCTAGAAATAGCCTAGTCAGTATTTATTGCATGGTGTGTGATTTAGATGTGGGGAAATTAAGACGAGAGGTAAGAACCTGCGCATCACATTGTGAGCGTTCCCTGGATTCTTAATCAATATGCATGTTAAATAGGCACTTGCATATCATACTTTAAGTCAAAAATACAAAAATATATACGGTGGATCGGGCCACAACCGGTAAATCCTTTTATTTTTGTTACTTGACCTACAGTAGCCGGACCGCAAAACGGACGGATTCCCTATACCAAACAGTCACGGGCTAATTGGGAACATTGACTAGGGAGAATCCCTTATTGTTTCCGCCTACAAATTTCCAGGCCTCAATAGTTTTTGGCGCTATAAGGAGGGCCGCCAATGCATGGCTAGCTGAGGAAACCCGTTTTCCCGAGACTATTCCACTGGTAACAGTTCAGAAAGCAGTGTGTTTCATAATCCAATTCCAGAAGAAGGGAGTAGAGAACATTTGTATTCTGTCGACAATGAAGTTGTTAATGATCTGAGAAGACACACTAGGGAATACGTGAAGAAGATTGGAGGATTGCCGATTATCCTTGAATTTCCCAGAAGAGAATATAAAAGGAAATATTGTCCTATATTGGAAGACTCAGTGCTGGTTAGGGATTGGGAAGAACTTGTAGAAATAGCCTTATAGGAAGTTGTACTTCCTTTGAATCAAGTAGGCCCGGATACTCCTCATAGTTCTCCTATTCATACTCCTATTCGCTCACCCCCTCACTCTCCACCGAGAATCATGGCAGGCGTAAATACAAATCAACCATCCAACCCACTGAATCTGCCACCTTCCTGGAAAGCCATATCACCTTTAAACCTAACACCTCCATTGCATGATTTACCTCAATCTTTTGAAAAGATGCTGCCCAAATTCGACCCAAATGAGAAGATACTAGTAGATGACCACTTGAAAGTTTCTATTTGGTGATAGAGGGGTTAAGGGCTGGGGAGTATGAGGATGTAGTTTGCAGACTTTTCCCACACACCCTTAAGGGAGCTGCCGCATCGTGGTAGTTTGGTCTTCTTGCAAATTATATCCTTGATTGGGATACCTTTGAGAGGATTTTTAGAAGTAAGTATGTGAACCAAAAAACTCATGCATCTCTCATGAAAGGACTATGCGTCTTAAATAAAGAAAGAAAAGAGAAGGTGCATAGCTTTACCCAAATATTTGCAGCATATCTTAAGAATTTTTCTGAAGCTGATAAACCTTCGGACAAAGTCCTGATTAAATACTATACCTCGGCTTTAGGACCCGAGTTGGCCATGTTTGCCAAAATGAAGGCCAATCCTACTCTAGCGGAAACCTATGAGGAGGTGGAGAAAGTAGAGGCTGAAAAGGAAAGTATTGAAGATTATCCTGAACGATCAGGAGAGAAAAATGTGGGAAGGAAGAATTTGTTGTTTACTAAGCCTAAGGAGGAGCAATCACCATATTTTGAAGGAATGGAAAAAATGATGCAGAATATTTCTAACAGAATCATAGACTTGGTGTGGAAATTAAGGCCAGCAATAGATTAATTTTACTCACAACAATTATCAATTGATCATGCAAAATTGCTCACAAAAGAGACTGAATATGGAGCTGTAACACTAAATTTTATTAACTGAGTGTACAATAGCCAAACCTATAATAACATAGGTTTCTAAATAAATATAATACATCAAGAAATCGAATGCATGAGGAGGCATCCAAATCTAGCATAAAGCAGGCTTACAAAAAATAAGCAAATCCCCCATAGGTGTAAAAAGCTGATCCCAAATCTGTCATGGAGCTCACGAATTGGAAAAAATACATAGGCAAGCTAAAGAGTGGTGGAATGGAAGCTCATACATGATTTTTCATGGAGAAAAGAGAGGAGGATGCGTAGGACAAAAAACAAGTCAACCTCACCTAGTCTAGCTTTTCCTTTTGCCTTAAAACATTGAAAAAGCAGGCAATAAAGCAGAAAAAGTAGAAGGGTGCCTAAGAGGCTAGGAATAAAGCAGAATTGATTCCTTTAGCTCTCCCATGTTCTCCATGAGTCAAATATGGAAATTTTGACCATTATAGATAGGCAAATAACAACTTGCACAAGGTGGGACACATGAACTGGGAAAATAAGACAAAAATAATGGAATTAATGTCTAAGTGGGTAAACTATGGGTTGATTATTCTAAAAGCCCCCCTTAAGCCTGACTTGTGAGTAATATATCAGAAAATTATAGGGCCTAGAAACAAGGCTTAGTCACCCTTTACATACTGCAAATCCATTCAAACAAGGAAAGAGGCAAAACCAACTTGGGAAAATCCTCCCTCAAACATGGATTGTAAAACAAAATTGTAGAATCTTGTCTTCACTCATGCTTTCACAGCATGATCAGCAATCCCTAGCAGTGATTTGAGATTGCTGAAGGTCTTCTCACAAAATGATTTGGTGAAGATATCAGCTACTTGTTCTGAAGATGAACAGAAGAGTAGGTGAATGGTGCCATCATGCACAAGTTCTCTGATGTAGTGCATATGGATCTCAATGTGTCTGGTTCTCTGCTTCTAAAATGGATCGTTGTAGATTCAAATGGTACTTTGGTTATCACAATAGATGGTAGTTGAGTACTCAGGTTCGAAGCCACACTCTCCAAGTAAACCCTGCAACCATAAACATTGAGTTGCTGCATTAACAACTCCTCTGTACTCTGCTTCTGTAGATGAGAGTGCAATGGCACTCTGTTTCTTGCTTGGACAGTTGATTGGCCCTTCTGAAAGCATGGACACATATCCTGATGTGGACTTTCTATCTGTGCTATCACCTGCCCAATCACTGTCAGTAAATCCAATCAACTCAAGATCAGATTTTTCTTTATAGAAGATCCCATGTGTCCTTGTTCCTTGAACAAAGTTAAGGATCCTTTTGGCTGCTTTCCAATGGATCTATTGAGGCTGATCCATGAATCTAGAAGCCACACTTACTTCATAATAAATATCAGGTCTAGTATGTGTCAGATACAACAAACATCCAATCAATTGCCTATACAGTGTATTGTTTACCATCGGTGAAGAATCAGCTTCTTCCAGCTTCACTCCTGAAAGGAAAGGAGTTTTGCTTGCTTTGAAATCCTTCATTTTGAATTTGTTCAGAAAGTACAAGGAATATTTGGACTGGTGCACCTTGATTCCATCTTTGGTTTGAGCAATCTCAAGCCCCAAAAATTGACTTAAGAGCCCCAAATCTGTCATGGAGAAGGCTTGGTTCATAGCTCCTTTTAAGGAAGCAATCTCAGCCTGCGAGCTTCCTGTAATGAGGAGATCATCAACATATAACACAATGATCATTAATTAACCATTAACTAACTTCAAATAGACATTTGGATCTGATTTGCACCGAACAAAATTCAGTGATAGCAAGAAGCTATCAATCTTGGCATACCAAGCCCTGGGGGCTTGCTTTAGCCCATACAATGACTTTCTCAACCTGCACACAAGAGAAGGGTTAGTAGCAAAACCTTGAGGCTTCTGCATATATATATCCT
>LPNX011077271.1:88888-195113 GCA_001517045.1 Pseudotsuga menziesii | reverse complement strand
TTTTCATACAAGAGCTTTCAGAGTGATTGCCCTTATTGCAGTATGCGCACTTGTTCATTTCACCTTTGTTCTTCTTCTTCTGGTTATTCTTCTTGGGACCCTGTTGATCCTCTGGAGACTATTTCTTGTCTCTCTTTTGCTCAGGTGGCTTTTTAACTTTCTTTTTGATTTTTGAATCCACCCTCGAATCTCCAGCAATCAAAGCTTGATCTTTGGATGGTTTGATGGTGCCCATCATCACCAGCTTGTCCTGTTCTTGTGTGAGAGATTCCATGAAATATACAAGGCTAGGAATCTTCCAGGTTCGAGCTGTCAGTTTTGTGGCATAGAAGGTCGAAACAAACATTGAATAATCAGGGCCCGGCTTCAAGAGGATGGCCAGTATGAGCTGGTCATATTTCTTTTCAATACCACACTGTTTCAGCTGCAAAACTAGTGCTTTGAACTTGGAGAAATATAACTGCAGGGATTCAAAGCTTGTTGGACTCAGAGAAATCAGCTCATTCTCGATTTGATGTCCCCTCATCTCATCTGTCTTTCCAAAAATATCAGCAAGCTTCTCCCATACTTCATTCGGTGATGTCAATCCATCAAGATGGAAAAGGAGGTCTCTGGAAATACTCAGACACAGGAGGCCATAAGCCTCATCCCTCCTGTTGTGCCATTTTATCTTCTCTGCAGCTGCATTGGGCTCTACTTCTATTTCCATAGTCACCCTATAGAGGCCTTTTTCTCTCATCAGTATCTCCATCTCTTCTTTCCATTCAAAGAAATTGAAGGGAGTCAAGATAGTTTTCTGTGGTTGATCCATAGCTCTAGAAAATCTGTCCCGGCTGTCAGTAGAAGGCTCCCAATCTTTGATGCCGAACCTCCAAAACAATTTTTGAAGGAGAGAAACAACCTACAATGGCTCTGATACCATGTGGAAATTAATGCCAGCAATAGATTAATTTTACTCACAACAATTATCAATTGATCATGCAAAATTGCTCACAAAAGAGACTGAATATGGAGCTGTAACACTAAATTGTATTAAATGAGTGTACAATAGCCAACCCTGTAATAACATAGGTTTTTGAATAAATAGAAGACATCAAGAAATTGAATGCATGAGGAGGCATCCAAATCTAGCATAAAGCAGGCTTACCAAAAATAAGCAAATCCCCCATAGGTGTAAAAAGCTGATCCCAAATCTGTCATGGAGCTCACGAATTGGAAAAAAGGCATAGGAAAGATAAAGAGTGTTGGAATGGCAGATCATACATGCTTTTTCATGGAGAAAAGAGAGGAGGATGTGTAGGACAAAAAACAAGTCAACCTCACCTAGTCTAGCTTTTCCTTTTGCCTTAAAACACTGAAAAAGCAGGCAATAAAGTAGAAAAAGCAGAAGGGCACCTAGGAGGCTAGGAATAAAGCAGAATTGATTCCTTTAGCTCTCCCATGCGCTCCATGAGTCAAATATGGCAAGTTTGACCATTATAGATAGGCAAATAAAAACTTGCACAAGGTGGGACACATGAACTGGGCAAATAAGACAAAAATAATGGAATTAATGTCTAAGTGGGTAAACTATGGGTTGATTATTCTAACACTTGGAAAATGAAAAGGAAGCCCAAAATTTCTACAAGCCCTATTACAAGAAAATGGAAGATAACAATCAATC
The DNA here is from genome assembly GCA_001517045.1 of Pseudotsuga menziesii. Taxonomy (NCBI): domain Eukaryota; kingdom Viridiplantae; phylum Streptophyta; class Pinopsida; order Pinales; family Pinaceae; genus Pseudotsuga; species Pseudotsuga menziesii. Next base: position 193,450 of record LPNX011077271.1, on the reverse strand, counting down.
CCAACCCCCTCCGCACAATTTGGCATCTATGAATTTAATAGAGGTAGGAATGGACAATTTTTGCACTTTCCACCAACAACCCCAGTCTGAAAAGAATTGTCCTCAATGGATAAACTCAATGATGTTTGTTATGAATCAGCTGTTGGATTCTAAATTAACAGAAAATGAATATGAAGAAAGGAAAGACAATAATACATCAACAAAAGAACAAGAGGATGAGACCATGGTTCTATGGGACTGTGTTTCGTTATTTGATGACGAGGAAGAAAGGAATTTGGGATATGAGGATGTCATGGAAACAAATGTAACAACAAGAAGCCAAGGGTTGGCTAAAGAAGACAGTCTCTTTCTCCCAAAGATTAAAAGGCTTCAAAGGAATGTTAAGAAATTTTAGAATAACTCCTCAGCCAATGAATTTCCAGAATTTACCATCACCATCCAAGATCCTAGACAGACTAACATGTTCACCAAGCCCAATGAAGGGAAAACAAATAATGATAAACCAAATCCCACCGAACCTAAGATGGAATATGACATTGTGGAGGATATAAAGAAGGTAATGGTGAATATCTCATTATTTGAAATGTGTAAGGTGCCGCATCAGAAAGAAAATCTTTGGAAAGCACTTGAAGCATCAAAGGAGGGGCTTCCCACGAGCAATCAACCCAAGGAGGAAAAAATTGGAGAAGAAAGCGTAGGAATTAAGTCTAAAATCAAAAATCCACCATTTCTCCTCACGTTTGAAATCTTTAACCACAATGTACATAATTGCTTGGTAGACTCAGGGGCATCGGTTAACGTTATGCCACTGTCAGTCTACAAAAGGATAAATGGGAAGCCTAAACCATCCACCTGGAGGGTTGTTCAGTTGGATAGAATGAATGTAAAGGTAATTGGGGAGATGGAGGATGTTCTAGTCTGCTTATCTTCGAATGATAAGGTGTGTCAAGTTATTGATATTGTGGTGGATGACATACCAGAGGCTTATGGGCTTGTTCTTAGCAGGGACTGGTTGGCAAAGCTAAACGGATATTTTTCCTTGGACTTGTCACATCTGTGGCTTCCATATAAAGGAATCCCGAATCAAATCAAAATTATGAGGGAGCCCCATATGAAATACAATGTTTCTCATTTTGAGGAAAAAAATGAACCAGTGGATTCTATTTTGGGAAATTACTTTATTGAGTTAGAACTGGGAAATTACCAACTAGAAGAAGCCAGCAACACATCAGACGCTTATCTTGATCTCCTTCAGTTTTCATAGGCTGATGAAATCGATTGTAAAATAGTAAACTTAGTAGTAGAAGTAGATTCCCGTACAGTAGTTAGCGATTTCTGGACACTTTTTTTGATGGATCTAAAACGTTAGAAGGGTCAGGAGACGGCTGTGTCCTGATAGACCCCAAGAAGAACAAACATTTTCTTTCATGTAGGTTAGAGTTTTAATGTACAAATAACATAGCTGAGTATGAAGCGTTGGTTCGAGGTTTAAGGAAAGCAATCGAATTAAAAGCAAATAATCTAAAAGTTTTTGGAGATTCTAAAATAATTGTAAAACAAATTCGGAATCAAATACATTGTATTTCTCCTCACTTAAAAGCTTATCAAAATGAGGTATGGGATTTACTCAAATGTTTTAACACATTTAATATTATATCAATTCCAAGACTTCAGAATGCAGCAGCTGACTTGTTGGCCACATCAGCCGCTAGGCTTGTGCCTACTAATAATTGGTGCTCCATTGAATTGCTTTTCAGGCCCTCAGTTCCAGATATGATTACCAAGCTAGGAGTGTTCGACGATTATCAGCATATTATAGAATGATTAACGAATGACAAGGTATTTAAAGGGGTGATTATTGATGATGAAGAAAATCAGGCTGAGCTGAAATTTGATAATTTCATCCCTAAAGGAGTCAGAACCTTAGAACAGATGTTTGATTTAAATGAAAAATTTAGAAGACCGGCAAAGGTGAAGACTCACAGCTCATATTTACAGTTTGAATTGATAAATTTAGGGACTGAGGCAAAGCCTAAATATGTGAATCTTGGAAAATTCTATTCACCAACAGAAAGAGATAAGTTCATCGGTCTTTTAAATCAATATAAAGATGTTTTCGCTTGGACATATGAAGATCTGAAGACATATGACACCAGTATCATCCAGCATGTTATCCCCATCAAATCTGGAGTCAAACCTTATCAACAACCTTTAAGGAAAATGCACCCAAAATTGGAGCCTCTAATCTAGAGTGAAGTTAAGAAATTATTGGATGCTAGAATCATTTTTAAGGTCAGATACTCTGAATGGGTCTCAAATCTGGTACCAGTGAGGAAAAAATCTGGAGAAATTAGGCTATGTGTGGATTTCAGAAATTTAAATCGCACTTCAGATAAAGACAATTATCCTATTCCACCCATGGAGAAACTACTACAAATGGTCTCAGGTTCTGAACTATTTTCTTTATTAGACGGATTCTCAGGCTACAATCAAGTATTAGTAGCTGAAGAAGACAGATTGAAAACAACATTCAGGACCAGATGGGGAACTTTCGCTTACTGAAGAATGCCCTTTGGGCTTATAAATGCTGGAGTTACATTCCAAAGGGCTATGGACATAGCTTTCCACAGTTTGATTGGCCGCAGTGTGGTAGTGTACCTCGATGACATCACAATATTCTCAAAGAGGAGAGAAGAATATGTGTTTCATCTAAATCATATTTTTGTACGCTACCGGAATTATGGTATCTCACTCAACCCTAAGAAGTGCATGTTCACTGTTACGGAGGGTAAGTTGCTGGGTCACGTAGTTTCAAAAAACGGAATCTCCATAGACCTAGAAAGGATCAAAGCCATTGAACAGATCCCCTTGCCCCATAATAAAAAGGGGGTGTAATCATTTATGGGGACAATAAACTTCGTGCGAAGGTTTGTGCCAGATTTCGCTCAAATTGTCAAACCCCTGCAGCAAATGGTGAAGCAAAGTGTACAATTCAAGTGGACTGAGGTTGAGAAGAATGCATTCAGCAAGATTAAAACCACTGTTGTGCACGCACCCTCCCTCAAAAGCCCAGATTTCTATAAATATTTTATTCTATACACTTTTGCATCTGATGATTCGCTAGCAGCTGTGCTTACTCAGAAGGAAGATGGGGGAGATGAATTCCCCATATCTTTCATGAGCACTGGTATACAAGGGGCTGAATTAAATTACCCAGCTATTGATAAACAAGCTTACGTAGTGTTTAAAGCAGTGAAACAATTCAGGCCCTACATACTAAAAAACTGAACCAAGGTAATCGTCCCATACCCAGCTATGAGGTCTCTTTTAGTACAGAAGGAGTTAGGAGAAATAAGGGGTAATTGGGTAACAACTCTTTAGGAGTATGACCTCGAGTTCAAGCCAAATTCTATAGTTAAAGGGCAAGGGTTGTGCAAACTAATGACTGAAAATGGAAACCATGAAGAACATTCCTAGGAAAACGAGGCTGAATTACATTTGATGGATGTATGTCCTCTATTCACAGCTCCTGAATCTTGGTACCGAGATCTTGTGCATTACCTTTAGACAAGATTGTTTCTAGAACATTGGAATTCTAAGCAAAAAAGAGCGATGCGTCTTAAATCAGCCTCCTATCAAATTATTGAAGGAATATTATTCAGAAAAAATTATGACGGAGTTCTTCTTAGATGCTTAGAAAAAGAAGATGCGAAGAAGGTAATGAAAGATTTGCATAACGAGCCTGCTGGGGGACATTTTTATGGAAATGCTACAGCTCACAAAATTCTCAGAGCCAGATACTATTGGCCCACGCTTTTCAAAGATACACATGCCCATGTCAGGAAGTGCGACATTTGTCAAAGGTGTAGTAGAAGACAAGCTAAAGCAGCAGGGCCATTGAATCCTGTGATAATAACAGAACCCTTTGAACAATGGGGGTTAGATATCATTGGGGAGATAAAGCCGAATTCTTCCCTGCAACACAAGTATATTTTGAAAGCAACTGAATACTTCACTCGTTGGGTCGAAGCCATCCTGTTGCACAAAATAAATGAGAATGTGGTCATAGACTTCTTGCAAGACCATATTATGACCAGGTTTGGAGTTCCAGTTTCTTTAGTTTTTGATAATGCTAATTACTTTTCCTCTATAAAATTAACTGATTTTGCTCATGAGAAAGGGATTAAGTTGCATTACTCTGCTAATTATTATCCACGGGGAAATGGCTTAGCTGAATCTACCAACAAGAACCTAATTAGGATTTTAAAAAAGACGGTGATAGAAAATCAGAGGAGTTGGCACTCATCTTTACCAAACTCCCTCTAGGCTGATAGAGTCACCCCCAAGTCTTCGATAGGAATGTCTCCATATACCCTTGTGTATGGTAAAGAGGCCATTCTACCCCCCAATATCATGCTACCCTCTTCCATAATAGCTCAAGAATCTAGAGGATCAAATAATGAAGTCTTGCAAATGAGGATATATAATCTCCTGAAGGCAGAAGAGTCTCGATCTAAAGCTAGAGAATTATTTAAGTAACTACAAGAGGTAGTAAAAATATGGTTTGATAAACACAAGGTGGGAACAAAAGACTTTGAGGTGGGAAATTTGGTTCTCAAGTGGGACCACCCCCATGATGAGAAAGGAAAACACATGAAATTCCAGTAGTTGTGGGTAGGTCCTTTCCAGATTGCAGCAAAGCTTGGCCCTTCAACTTATAGGTTGCAAGATTTACAAGGGTGGGAAGAGAACTTACCAGTAAATGGCTTAGTTCTCAAACGTTATTTTTTTTGAGTTTTGTTTATGTTCTTCTATCTTGTATATAAATAATCCGGCCTGGCCTCCTTCTTTAAGTTATGTAGTTCAGTTTTGTTTTAGTTTAAATTCTGTTGATTTCAATAAAGGAGGCAAACCCACGATTGCATGGAGAACGTCAGAATTTTGGAATGATTAAAGTTCTTGGGTATACGATTGTGTATTACTATTTATATAAAAGAATTTCTTCCATTTTAGCAGTTTTCTCGAATAGTTATGTACGCATTGAAGTCCTGTGTAACCCCTGTGAAATAAACCAGAATCAAAGGGTCTGGAATACTATTTTGAGGCTCCATCCATGTCACATTTAAAATGTCCTAGGGAGTGATAGCGAAAGGCCCATGGAAAAGAAGAAAGGTAAACATTATATTATATACAAATGATCCCATGCCAAGAATTGAATTCCAAAAGGCAGATAAGAATCAAAAACTCCTATGAAAGCATTATATATCAAAGCAAATGTTGAACCACATAAGCACTAAATCACCAAAAGTTCCTCTTCATCCGTGAGCTGAAACATGAATACACCTCTCACACAAAAGGACACTTGGGATAGAGGAGCCTAAATCAAAATTCAGAAAGAAAGGCATGCAGGAGGACTCATATGAAAAGGACAAAAGTCCAAAAGCATGAAAAGTGCTAAAATGGCATGGGAATGAGGAACAAGTGAATCTTTCTGTTTACCATATGCTACAATCCTATGGTGCCCAAGTTGGCAGCTACCTGTAGACAGAGGTAAAAAATGAAATTCATCTTTTGGCCTCAAAAGAGTTATCTTGACTTGAAGATCCTGGTTTCCACTTTCCTAAATTGGACTATCATCAATGATTAAAAGTACATATACATGCCATTTGAGAAATCCAGATAGCTAGAAGGATTCAATAGGTTCATTTGTTGTTAAACAGTCTGTCACTCAAGGAATAATCATCCAGAGATCTAGGTTCACCAGGTAGTCACCATTTGTTACAGCTGCAACTATTTTCCCCAAATTTTTTAAAATTTTGGACCCCCTCATGATTTTTATGTTGCCTTGAATCGTTTGGATCCATGAATGATTTTTGGTCATGTTTTAATCTCGGACTATTTTAAGGTTCACTCTCTTCTTGTTTTCAAAAAATTTCTTATGTGTGAAATTGCTGTGGGTCGTGGAGTTTAGAGTTTGTTTTGTTACCCTTCGAGCTACATTTTCTTCTCGGGAACTTAGTCCCCATGCTAACCATGGTTTCGGGATTCATTTAAACAACTTATTGGCAACATGTTTCTTTAGGGATCCTCCGTTGCAGAAATCGAACGATGACCTTAACTTCTTTGTTGTCGCGTCATGTTTTTGGCTTGTTCACATTATCGGAGGAGTTAGTCTGTTTATATTCCACCCTTGCGGCTCTCAAATAAACTAAATGTTCGGCATACCAATGCTCCGCTCACCGATGCTTTATCGGGTCTTCATCACTTTGTGTTGGATCAGAGGTCGTAGTCTTTCCTCCTCTTCCCTTGTAGTTGTGTAACGCACTAAGTGTCCGACGTTGATGTTCTTCCGCTCGCTGACTGGAACTTTTTTCACCTAGAGTTTGAGTCTAGCTTTTCCGACTCCGATGAACTTAACGGTCTCACGGATCTCATTGCCTGTTGGAAATCTGTCGACGCGGCGGTAAGTAAGAATACCACAACCTAGGTTTTGGTGTTTTCAGCCATCGATAAGTTTTCTCTCCCCGTCCTTTCGACTGTCTTAAACCCTTATGGACGAGACATTGGTTCTGGCATTTGTTAAGGTTTTTCCATAACAGTATAAGGCCTTTTTTATGACTAGTTGTTTCGTTGATACATTTTGGTTTTGTTGAAAATTGTAGTCCTAATTAATAATACATGTCTTGTAATTGCAGGTGAACTCAAGGGATAAATTACTACTACAAGAAAACATAGCGGGGAGACAAAGTAGCAGAATCGATGGCGATGAAATCCCAGGCCTGGAAAGATTTGTCAGTTACTGAGCGGATCCGCTTTTCCAAGTACTCTAAAATGTAACGCATGAAGTAAATCATGAGGACTCACAGAAAATACAAAAGGGGGATATTAAACGATTTAGAGGAACCCAAAGGTCACACGGTTGGGGGCAGCCCAAGCGGCTAACTGATTTAGTTTAAATATAGGAAAGTGAGAACTTATAGGGGCTTTTTCCCTGGAAAAAACTTGTGAACCATTGTGTGTAAGAGGAAATACTTCGATTTACAATAAGAAATTACAATTTTTTTCCTTTTGGAAAAGGTGTTGTGTGGAATGTTTCAATGCGATAAATGAACAATGTTGAAGGGGAACTATTTCATTTTCAACTATGTGTCATTAACTGTGAGAGTGTTCTAACTTTCTAAACCTATTTTCTTGCTTGAATGTTCTCTAGTATATTCTGTGATGTTTTCCACTATGAGTAATGGGATGTTTTAACTATTGATGAGCTATCTTATCATGTATATTTTTATTCATGTTTATATGTTTTTGGTTATAATAACATCTATCTGTGATTTTCCATAACATGTGGACAGTATTGTATTACTCATGAATTAATATCCAGCTCTCTACAAATAGCCTAGTCAGTATTTATCGAATGGTGTGTGATTTAGATGTGGGGAAATTAAGACGAGAGGTAAGAACCAGCGCATCACATTATGAACGTTCCCTGCATTCTTAATCAATCTGCATGTTAAATAGGCACTTGCATATCATACTTTAAGTCAAAAATACAAAAATATATACGGTGGATCGGCCCACAACTGGTAAAGCCTTTTATTTTTGTTACTTGACCTATGGTAGCCGGACCGCAAACCGGATGGATTCCCTACACCAAACAGTCACGGGATAATTGGAAATGTTGACTGGGAAGAATCCCTTACTATTGCCTCCTGCAAATTTACAGGCCTCAACACCTGGGTAAAATGGGAAAAAGACAAGTTTCTTGAGGCTTCTAGATCTTAATCCTCATGTCCTCCCTTGTCGCTATCATTGTGGGTTGGTTTTAGCTCGATATCCCCCATCGTAGGATCTTGGAGACACCTCACCCACAATTCTATCAACTATTCCTATCCATTGAGCCTTATAAATACAAGCTCATATCCATAGCCAAGGGGGAGAACTATAGAGGCATTGTTATGTTGTTGGATTGACCACTTAGTCCAAGTCATTAGAGAGCATAGAGAGCAAAGTTGGAGCTTATGGGGATGAAGTATTTGTCTCGTGGAGGGGCTTGTCGACACTAGAGCAATGATTGTAAGCTTCTCCATACATTCTTAATGCAAAGCTGATTTTTGTCCCACATTACTATTGTTTTGATTTCACATGTACATGTTGTTAGATTCCTTAGCCACTAACATGGATAAGTAGATGATTTTCTGGTAGCTTTGATGTTTTTGCATGTTTGATCTGTTTGCAGGTACACAGGTTCACAATTGAAGCAGTATTCCAGGTGTCTACGACATTCAGGGAAGGTCTTCATCCTTTGTCATTCACTCATTTGTTCTAGATCTGAACCATTCACACTAGAGGAACAACTTCTTTCTGTAGAAGGTGCAATATTATTGGTAACAAATGTGGAAACTCCACTGGGGAACAATGCAAATCTCAGTTGATATGATCTTCCTCAATTCTTGAACTCTTGTTCAAATCCAGGCTCCATATCCAACTCTCTTCAGTTAGATCTGCCATCTGACTTAGTGAATTTTGGTTTGAAACTTTCAGATCTGTTTGGATAGGAACTATTTCAACTTTATATTCTCTTTTTTACTGTCAATCCATCAATTTTTTCCTTGATATGATGAATTTCTAACTTGATATTCCATTCTCCTTGTGTTTTGGATCTATTCAGGGAACCACTCATGCATTGTTGGCAACAAAGGGTGCCACCGCCTGAACTCTGTTAGCCATAAGCGGTGCCACCACCTGAGTCCCGTTATCCAGAAGAGGTTCTCATCCAAAACCGCTCTGTCAAGACCCCTCCAACACGGTGCCAGGCAGGCCTTGTTCCAGAACTAGTTTTCCATCATTTTTTGCAAAAAAATGAGTTTGTTTGCTTTCATCCCTGCACTGTCAAGCTTGTGTGTTAGAATCTGAATGCTCATGGTTGCAAATTATGTGGTAAAATATTGGTTTGATTGAAGAATTCAAAAGCTAGACTAGGCTTGTTGATTATTCATTTCCTTCCGTGCTTGTTGGTTGTGATTGTGAAAGGAATTTTTTGAAAGCTTAGGTTTTAGTGAGCTCTCTTTTCATTTCTGTTATAAATACTGAAAGAAAAACCATTTGATTAGCATCTTGATTTCATTTTTGGTTTCCATAGAGGACTTCTTTTTGCTTGTTAAAAAGAATTTTTTTTTACTGAGATTAGGACATTATCATTATTGAACATAAGGCATTGGATCTCTGATTAGCCTCACAAGCTTTCAGGTTCTCTGTGTTCTTTTTTCTCTTTTGCATTAGTACTATCTCATCAAAAGAAAAAATATTGTAGTTTTAAGTTAGATCTATCTATGTTTTAAGAAAAATTGAAAAATAGAGTGCATATGCATGTAGAGTTCTTCTTATTTTTCTTTTAGGAAAAGAGACTCTTACCCTTTCGATTGCTTTTAGAAAATGAAAATGAGTTTGGAATGTGTTTCTTGTCTTTGATTTTGATTTGTTCAAAGATATTTGTTTCAGAATTTTTGTTTCTAAAATGAAAAGAAAATACTCTCTTTCCCTCTCGTAGGTAGGCATACCACGAACGATAAAGTGAAATATTTGCATCTGCATACTGCATGGTTTTACTTTTTCTATCAAAATTCCATGCATTCACCTAACCATCCACTTTAAAATTAATGGTAGTTATAGGTTAAAATTTACATAGCAATTTGAGTGATAGGCTAGAGATGTGTCTAGGCATCGTTAAGCGTAGGAGCTGTCGTTACTCGTCCGCATTACATCCTGGGACTGGTGTGGTTCTTCCATGTACCGTCGATATATCGAACAACCTTTCATGTACCCTTGAGGTATATAGAAAGGTACTTCACATACTCGATTGTATATCAGAAGGCCCCTTGTGAACAGTTATGCATTAGACAACACTACTACCGATTTGAGCTCCCACATACCTTGTGTATATCGGGAGACCCCACTAGGATACCTTATCTATCCGAGAAAATCCCTTTGGCTGTCTTTATTGGAGCCATACACCAAAAACAACATTCAGGGAGATTACTATGCATGTATCCTTGAGGTATTTCGCAAGTGGCACCTTCTTGAAAATCCCGGTGAGAGACCTGACTATCTGAACTCCTCTTGTCATTTAAGTTTGCTTGTTTGGCCTATAGCTTGAGTAGGGAAATTTTTGGTGTGTTTTCTAGTTTTGAGACCCTAGGTTAGATAGGAGTTGTACAAAATGTCTGAGCTAAGACAGTACAAAAAAGTATGGGGCTTGCCACCTGATTTTATTCCTGTTTTAGGAGAAAATCCTATGGAAGCTATTGACCAAGGAGCTACTACCAACTCCCAAGTGGGAGAGAATGTGGTTACAGAAAGTAGAGGACCATATCCTTCACACTCGCCTCCCTTGGTACAACAACCTTCTCGAGGCAATACTTTGTTCCATTCTCCCATAAAAGGTCATGTTGATGATACTACCCGTCCAGATTTAGGGATGATTTTAAGGAACCATACTTATTTAAAAGCATATAAATGTTGGCGAATATTACCAATTCTTAAAACGACAACTATAAAATGATTGACGATATTTTTCAAAAAATATTTTAATTTCCAAGGATTTTATATCGTTTATATAATAATTTGGCGATTTTTAAGGTGAAAAAATTTTACCCCATCAAAATTGAGCGAAATGGGGCTTCAAAAAATGCAAAATGGTGAATCTTTTTTGGGAGAAAAACATGAAAAAATAGCCCACTGGGATAAAATTCTCCCCTAAAATCATCCTTGTCTAGATTATGGTCCCAATGCTCCATTTTGGGACACCTCTATAGGACAATCCATTTCCTCATTTGGAACCCGTTTAAACTTTTCTGAAGAAGTTTCACCAGATGAAGAAGAACGTAGACAATACCAGGTAGCTATTCTCCATGCACAAGAGATGGAAAAGAAAATAGATGATATATTGGGCATGCCATCATCACATTCCATAGTTGTTCCTGTGGGATATCGTTCACTTGCCGATTCTATGAGACCCATTGAACCGATTCTAGATCACACAGTGACTCCACGTAATCTAGGTCAAACTTCCAACCCCACCACCTCCCATATTATGTCTGTTCCCAATCCTCTCGGGTCTTCCTCACCTAGGGATCAACATTCAATTCTTGTTTCATCATTACCTTCTAGTGCCGGGGGGCAACCCCCAGCACGACCTACATTATCTAGCACTGGATATGTATCTAGTTAAGGACATACCTCTAGTATATTAGAGAAATCTATAGTTTATGTCCCTCCAACCCACACAAATGTGGTTAACCCCCCATTTAGTTCAGATCAGCCCCTGGGGGTACAACCTATAACCAATCAAACCTCTTGGGGGTATGGTTACACAGAAAATTAAGTACCTGTAGGAACCATTAATTATCCACACAACCCTATAGGAATTCCTTATGCTGGAATTCCATATCCTAGTAATACTTTCACACCATGGGGGCAACCTAACTGGTCATACATGCCAGCTATGGAGGGGATACCTATACATACTATGGGGGGTGCCGGAGGACCACCTTCTAGAGGTCCTCCCCCTAGGGGATCTAATGGTCTCGGAAGGCCTGGTGGATTTCCTCCTTATGGTCCCGGTGGACTTGGGGGGCCTGGTGTCTTCCCTCCTATTGGTCCCAAAGGGTTTGGTGGCCTTCCTCCTAGTGGTTCTGGTGGCTCCAGAGGTTTACCTCCCAGGGCTCCCAGAGGTTCTGGTGGTCCAGGTGGTCCCGACAGTCCCAATGGTCTTGGTGGTCCCAGAGGCCATGGTGGTTCTCCTCCCGGAGGCCCCGATGACCCTAACGGTCTCGATCCTAGAAATCAACCCCCTGCAGGTGGATATTTCGGTAGTTATTCATCACAATAGCCTGTCTATTAGTATAATTATGGTCATACTGATACTTATATGCCATAGTGATATTACCAGTATGTACAACCTAATCATTAGTTACCTTTCCTAGCAACTTTTGACTTTCCTGATTTGTCCAAGTTGATTAATGACCCCATTCGACATAACCCCTTGTGGCCTCCCATTCTGGTAAAGTTACCATCGGACATTCCAAAGTTCTATGGGAAGCAGGGAGACGATCCAAAAAACCATGTCATGACATTCCATTTGTGGTGCTCTTAAAACTCCCTTATGGATGATTCAGTCCGTTTAATACTCTTTCAACAAACTTTGACCGGTACAGCCACGAAATGGTACATTGAACTTCCGCAACATTTGTTTGTGGATTTTGGCTCATTGGCAATTGTATTTCTTACACACTTTCAGATTCCTATCTATTATGAAATGAGAACTGATCTCTTAAATTCTCTATGATAGAACACCTCCACCCACATATCCGATCATATCCATGAGTGGAGAAGGTGGAGAAGACTTATTAAGGCTCCTATTCCAAATCAGTTATTAGCTGATTGGCTTATTAAATCTTTGTTGCCTCTAATTTCTCAATATATGGCTATGGGTGGTGCCATTACTAAAGAGGAAGGCATTAGTTGAGCCTAATATCTGGACTTGGTCTATTCCCAGTACAGAAATTTGTATGACTTGATCCCTCAAGCTCCTTGTCCAAGCACCGATCCTCCAAAGCCACCAGCAAAATTCCCTGTTGAGGGGATTGTTGGTTCAATCCAGTCCTCTTCATCAATAGAACCTTCCAAGCAACCACATAGTACCACCCCTACTCATTCGAATCCCAAGGTTTCCACCGAGTTCAATTCTATTTAGAGTATTCAAACACTTGGAAACAATAAAAAGAAAGGTAAAGCTAAAAACAAAAAACCTAGAAACCAACAGGAGAATCCAAAACCAACCACCAACGATAACGATAAAGAGAAAATAAAAGAAAAATATCCATGTATGCTATGCGAAGGTGATCACTTCACAAAAGAGTGTCCTCGTCGGGATGAAATCACCCAATTTTTGAAAACAAATCCCGCACCCGCAGTTCTCACTGATCCTTTTCCCTCTCAACAACAACTGATAGAACACATGTATAATCAGGGAAACTCTAGTTCTTCAGAGGAAATTTGCATGATGTCTAGAGATACTATTAGTTTGTAAAATTGAAGTCAGAATTATGACAAACCCGTAGACAAGAAAGAAGAGAATTCTTCTTCAAGAAAATCTCCCTCTATTGGTTCTCCCGAATCCTCATCTATTGTCCCCCTAACCATCGAGAAGCCTACTCTCGACATGGTTTTACGTCCACCTAAAAGTATTGTTAGGAAGGCTATGTTTAACCCTAATGCCTGAGCTACTCAATTTTATAATGTAGTTGAAGATCTCGCTTAGACACCATGTGCAATGTCTACCTTGGAAGTACTCCAAAGTTGTCCTACACAATGCAAAAACTTGTTAACTGTGTTAGGAGCTTTAGACCTGGACAATAGTAATTTGATTCATTTCAATGTCAAGAAATGTAAGTCTATACTACCTCACAAACTCACTTTCCAACTCATCATTAAATTAGTCGAAAAGAAGATCTTTAGAACTGTCTTAGATGAAGGAGATTCAACTTCGGTTTTGTCCCTATCTTGTTGGAAAGCTATTGGCTCTCCCGAGCTTGTAACATCACCTATGACTCTAAAAGCCTTTGATGAACAAGGTTTCTAGCCCCATGATCTCATATCAGCCCTTTCAGTAGAGCTTGGGGAAAAAACTATTTCTATTCAAGTAGAAGTAGTAAACACCCCATTAGATTACAACCTCTTTCTAGGAAGAAATTGGTTTTATGCCATGACTGCTATCGCTTTGACGGTATTTCGAACTGTCTAATTTCCACATATAGGGAGAATTGTCACCATTGACCAACTCAATTTCTATACACTAGATGTTACTACCTCTACAGCTAATAACATCCCTATGTTAGGTCAGTCCCCTCCTCCTTACCAGTCGATTGGGGTAGGCATGTTGAAGGATTCGTCCCTTATGGGGATTTTTCCCTCCACTCCTCCTAACACAGACATAGTGATAGTAAATATGATTGCGTCATTTGATTATGATCCAAAGGGAAAACAAATTGTTGAGGCCACCTCATTGATTCCACATGAAGAACTATACAACATCATTCAAACCCTTTCTGATGACCACACTGATGAACTTCATCTAGTGGCTTCGGACCCTTACCACCTGCCCTACTAGTTAGAACCCTCTCTGCCTATTCTAGATTATCTCTCTTAGAATTTTCCTTCCAATGAGTTGATTATGGAGATCATGAATATGAATGAGCCTATCTGGGAGGATCACCATCATAGATCCTCGTTCCTCCCCAACACCAGTTCGGTAGACCATGACTTTGCATCCCTGTTTCCCACTAATATTGTCAACACACCTCAAAATTGTATATTGTTGCAAGACATAGATTCTGAAGAAAACCTATGCAACATTACTCAAGCAAATCCAATTGACATATCATCCAAGCCTGGTACCATTGAGCAAGTTCATGTTGGGCAGAACTACTCGATAGAAGAATCTGAAGCATACAAGGTACTTTTCAAAAAATTCCGCGATATTTTTTCCTGGTCTTATGAAAAAATGCCGGGGATAGACCCATCCATTGTGGTCCATGAGATAAAAACCTATCCCACTACTAAACCTGTCAGGAAAAATCTAAGGCAAGTCCATCCATGGAAGGCTGCAGCTATTAAAGCTGAAATAGAGAAACTTCTCAAAGCTGGGTTTATTTATCTCATACCCTTGATGGAAAGGGTATCGAACATTGTCCCTATCAATAAAAAAATAGGACACCATTAGAGTCTGTATTGATTTTAGAGATTTGAACAAATCTTGTCCCAAATAAAACTTTCCTACTTCGCATATCGAACAGATTATCGACAACAGTGCCAGAAGTGTCATATTCTTATTCATGGATGACTTTTCTGGTTATAATCAGATTGAGATTTTACCACCGATTAGCACAAGGCGACATTCATTTTCCCATGGGGAACCTTTGCATATAGGAAGTTACCATTTGGCTTAAAAAATGTTGGAGCCACTTTCCAGCGTGCTATGTCCTATGCGTTTCATGATATAAAACATATTGTTGAACCATACCTTGACGACCTCCCTACTCATTCACAACGATGGGAAGACCACCTTGGTCATCTTAGAGACATTTCCTAAGATGAAGTCATTATAATATATGGCTCAATCCTCATAAATGTGTTTTCTACATTGAGACGAGATGCCTATTAGGTTTTGTGGTTTCTAAGGATGGCATCTAGATAGACCCATTGAAAATTGCCGCTATTTTAGCTCTACCATCCTCAACCAACCTTTTAGAACTCCAAAGTTTACAAGGGAAGGAAAACTTTCTCCGTTGTTTCATGTGCAATTTTGCAGAGAAAACACACAGTTATATGCGTCTCCTTAAGAATGACACTCCATTCTATTAGGATGACCAAGCCTAATGATCCTTTGATAATATCAAACACACTCTGACTCATTCACCCGTGATACACCCCCCAGATTATTCAAAGGATTTTATCTTATATATTGCTGCCTCCACTACTACCATCGCTACGGTTTTGGTGCAGGAAAATATCGACAGTCAGGAGCACATGATTTACTATGCTAGTAAGAATCTTATGGATTATGAAACCCAATATTCATGCATGGAGAAATTAGCATTGGCCACAGTCATTGCTGTCCAAAATTTTGTCACTACATTTTGCTCCGCAAAACCACTATATTGGCAGACCAAAACCCTATGTATTACATCTTGACTTGTCAGGTGCTCAGGGGAAAGTACTCTCGATCGATAGTCATAATACAAGAGTTTGATCTGGAATTTTCCAAAGCCACATCAAAGAAATCCTTGGTCTTTGCTGAGCTCATGTGTGATCTTCTCGGTGCTTTGATAGAATCTGAGCCCAGTGATTCATTTCCAGATGAATTCCTATTCTTGATAATTACTACAGACCCATGGTATGAATATTTGCTCATTTATCTCCAAACACAGAGAATTCATCCAAATCTATCCCATGACGATCATCGTCGTATCCGTCACCACGCAAAATAATACCTCATCTTGAATGACACTTTGTGTAGATGTGGTATCGATTCTATTCTCCGACAATGCCTCACCCATGAGGAAGCTCAACAAGTGTTGAATGATTGCCACTCTGGAGCATATGGAAATCATTTATCTAGGATGGCTACAACCTAGAAAATCCTTCATGCTAGCTATTTATGGCCTTCAGTATTTAAATATTGTCACAAGGCTATCAAGAAATGCCCACCTTGTCAACATTTTTATTTGAAAAAGCACACTCATCCTGCTCCGCTACACCCCGTCATTGCCGTTGGCCCATTCTCCAAATGGGGGATTGATTATATGCATTTCAAGCCTACCTCAGTTGGGGGGCATGGTTACATCATCATCAATTGACTATTTTACAAAGTGGGCTGAGGCCATGCCTACATATCTGGAATATGGTAAGACTGTTGCTCTCTTCCTATTCAATCATGTGATAGCTAGATTTGGAGTCCCACAGTCCATAGTTACTAATCACGGATCACATTTCTGTAATCAAATGATGGAGGAACTAAGTGGCAAGCTAGGTTTCCATCATGAAAAATCTACACCCTATTATCCAAAAGCTAATGGTCAGGTAGAGGCCATTAAAAAAGTTTTGAAAATGATGCTTCATCAGATGGTTGGAGACCATAAATCCAATTGGCACCATATCCTTTTTTCTGCTCTTTGGGCTTACAGGACTTCGGTGAAAACAACTACTAGTTTCATACCTTTCCAGCTTGTCTATGGACTCGAAGCTATCTTGCCGATTCAATGTCAGATTCCATCCTTGAAACTTGATGTCGAACTTCTCCCAGACACTTCCACAGAGGAAGAGAGATTTTTATACTTGAACAACCTTGACGAAACTAGGAGAGATGTTGCCTTGGCTAATGAGGCAGACAAGAAATGCGTCGAGATGTAGTATGACAAATCTATCCAACCTCATGCCTTTAACAAGGGTGACCTAGTTTTGACTTACAATCAAAGATATGACAAACTAGGGAAAGGAAAGTTTGAATCCATGTGGTACGGTCCTTTCGTTATTTCTAAAGTTTTATAGAAAGGGGCCTATGAGCTCGTAGACTACGATGGAATCCCTTTAGGACAACCTCGCAATGGGTTGTACCTGAAGAGGTACTATTCCTAGATCTCTCTTGGGAAGTATCTTGTATATATGTATATTGCTTGAATTTTAGTGTGCTTAAGTATTTTCAATATGGTTTTGAGTTTAAGTGTCCGTATCTATTTATACCATGTTTTGGCCGTGTAGAGCAGATGGATTTCTACGGCTTCGCTCCTGGTGCTTTCCACCACACCTTTAATATTTCCTCAGCTACTTGGGCTCTCTATTCCCTAGCTTATGATTTGGTCAGTTCAGGAGCGATTTTTATTGGTTCCGCTACCAACAATATCTCCGAGTATCGAGCAGTCATAGGTCTTCTGACTAAAGCTGCCTCCCAAGATGTTCGCAACTTGGTAGTCTTGATGGACTCACAACTAGTGTTTTATCATCTAAACCATGTTTATACCATTAGGAATCCTATGCTTCTCCATCTCTTTCAGAGGGTATTCTTGTTAAAAAGGTCATTTGAAACTATCACCTATAGGCATATCCCTAGGGAACATAATGTAATTGCTGACTCATTGGATAATTACATCCTAGACTGGCATATTTCCCATTCATGACATGAAAATCAAACTTAGTTCATTTTAAATAAATGATTAGAGACACGCAAAACTCATGTAAAATACATTCACCATTTGAGACATATAGACACCAGGTAAAAATATGTATATAGATATATATGAACATGTTTTACAAAAAATAGTTCACGAGACCTCATCTATAGCATGTAGGATTTCAGATAAAAAATCACCATACAAATCCTGAAGCTATCAGCTTTCAGTGGATACATCATGCACTTATCGTCTAATGATGCTCGTGCTAACACATCACTGCCCATGCTACTCTACATAGCAGTCTGCTAAAACGACCCGGTACCCCTACTGTAGGCCTCTGATACCTTAGTAGGAGATCATCAATAGAAGCATCAGGGATGTCTAAAGTCAACCTCTCTAGGTTCTCCTCTAACTCCCTTGTCACATCGTCTCCCTACAGTACAAAACGGGATCCGGCTCATCTATCCAATGGGGAGGCTCCCCCCAGGACATGCTGCTTCAACGTTTGCATGAAAACATTCAAGTCTCATCACTTAAAATAAAAAATATAAAACATCAAAAACATAAAAACACTATTTCCATTTTAGGGTCTTTTGTTTCTTACCGATGTCACCCCATTCTCCACCAGGTGGGAACAATATATCAAGGTCACCGCTGAAGTCAGTGCCCGCATATGCATAATCCTCCACCATGAGGAGCTGATCTCTTAGGCATCAAAAGAATGGGTCACCGAACTTCACCTTCCCCCTACTCGCTCCAGTACGGGCCATAATACAGACCCACCTCTGCATGTGAGGGTCCCATGCCCTCAGCTCTGTAAAGACCACCTGGGGTCTCATCTATGGAACCTGCTCAAAGAAGAAGCAATATAGAATGGAACCAAAACCAAATTGCTTCAGCTCCCCTTGTCGACACTTGGTCAGCTGATCCTTGAAGATTGGAAGTAGGGCTTCTGCCCAGTTAAACACTGTAGGCACCATGGCCTCTATAGCGTACAACATATGCATTCTGGACGCCTGGTGTACTCCTTGGTTTCCTACCACTCTCTACATGGTAAACAACACGGTCCGTAGAGGGCCATCCATCACTGCTTTTATGGGGATTTTCTCCCCCGATGTCCTTATCCCATGAATGCAGTGACAGTCTATCAACTTGTGAGTAGTAATGTCCCCCCCGCGGGAACCAGTCAACGAGATGGGAGAACCCCGTATCCAAAGGAGAGTCAAGAAGTAGATGTCCTCTACCTCAACTTTCATAATGTGAGCACCAACCTTGAAATATTGTTGCTCTGGATTCCACACCCATAGTATATTCTCTAGTAGTCACTCATGCGACACCATATTGGGTGCGCAGAAGAAATTTAAGACTCTGTAGTTTCTCAATGCGGCTATGCAACCCACATTTCATTTGGTGAAGGTATCGTCATTATCATGTTGTCTCTCTTTCCATATGACCATTTTTTATCCAAAAGAACCTACCAAAAACCATCACAAGACTTGTTAGAAGCATTCTTAGTCATCCAAATCAATTAAAATGAGCTAATTTTTCTTGTGCAATCAATTTTATTTCTCCACGGCCGGCACCGCCTATGTCCCATTGGGGACAAGCAGTGGCACCACCTATGGGCTATTTTTTTGGCACGGTTCTAGTGGGGTACCGCTTATCCTGCAAGGGATAAGAGCGGTACCCACTCCCATGATTTTAGGGCTTTCCATATAAGCCCAAAACACCATTAAAAATCAAAATTAAAGGCATAAAATGAAAGAGTAGGGTCTAGACTATTACCTGGAATTGACAGTGCATGAAACTGATGGTGGATGCTCCCGATATTAGCGATTGAAAATCTAGCTAAGAAAATGCTCCAAAGGCTCTCCACTATGGGTAAATAGTAAAATGTTTCAATTTTTCACTATTTACATGGCTTTTATATACATTTTTGGGTTTGACATGCTATAGTTTTGTTTTAAAATCATTTATTACTCAAAATCTATTAGTCGTAATCCTTTAATGTCAGTTATTGGGGCATTTAACACTTGTTTTTTAGTCATTGCAGGATAGAAGAGCAGTAGCAGTAAAGTTTTGGGAGTTCGTTTTTGACTTTTTTGTATTTCCATAAAACAGAAAAATTCTTTGAGCATTTATTGCAACACTTTGGTCACGCTCTTGAAAATTGGCATCAAAGGTCCGAGTCCATTTCTGATTCTTTTTAGGCTCATAAAATCTCTCATCGTGAAAATCGACCTAATGGAGTCTTCTTTAAACTCTCTTCGGGCTCCTTAAATACAAGAAGATTGTTGAGTGATCTTGTCTTCTTCACGCTCATTAAAGCATTTGAAGAGTCATTCATCTAAAGGTAGGTTATCACTTTTTTGGTTCAGGGGAACTATTTTACGAAAAAGGAGCATTCCAGCCAATCATGAGTGGAAGAGTTCTCTAAGGTATTATTTTATAATTTTTCAGTCCTTATGGACTAAATCATACGAAAAAGGACCCTTTGGAGTCTTCTTCCATGGTCGTTCAGACTCTCTAAACATGAACGATACCGAGTTTTCTTTCTTTGGAATCATTAAATTAAACATTGAGAGACCCTTTTTAGGGAATGAGCCCCTCCTCTCTCAGGTTTGTAAAACATATGATTTTGGACTTGTCTTCGGATGAGCTATAATGAGTGTTTGTTACCCTCTTTGAACTCGTAAAACCAAAAAGAGGCAGTCAACAATCATGATGGGGAAAATGGGAAGGGAATCAATTTGCAAATAAATGGCAGTAGTTTGTTGTTACCTTTGAACATGGCACTTGTCTGCATATCATTTCAGTCAATTAGGTATTCAGCTAATTTTCGTGACGATCCACTTTCATGAGTCATGTCACTCCTTTGAGTCTTTCAAAAGAATGCATTGTCCACCATCGTACTGTGTGTTTTTTTGATTTAGTCATGCTGCCAAGTCTTTTGTCGTGCAGCCTGATGTTCAAAGGGAAATTGAAGAATTTTTACCTCTGTAGTCAAAACAGTCTCTGTGTCAGTACTTTTGAGTCAGTATTATGGTTACTACATTCACATCATTCTAGAACTATGTTCAGAGTTTCGTGTCATCGATGTGAGACTCATCATGGCCCTCCTTCAACAAGACTATTCCTGTCGACATCAGGTCATTATCCGGGAAATAGTCTTAGAAACAAAACTTAGTACCTTGAGATCTGTATGCCTTAATGACAGATTCTCTCACTCTCGACATGGGTTCATATCATTGACCTTTGATCGATAGAATCAACTGGGTGTTCGACATCAAGAAATCTATTCACGCTCAGTATATTGTACTAGGGTACCTTGGGAATCATTGACATCAATGGTGATATCCCTCGCACTTGTTAACGGTTCACATCATTGGTCGGTAATCAAGTGGTTTCTACCATGTTTGACTTTAGATCATTGTAATCACATGGATAGAATTGTACCTTGTGGAAGACGAGACGAAGACCCTGGGTATTTGTTTAGCGCTCATTTCTTTCCCTAGGTTGTGATGGAGTTTTGTATATCTAGCATGGATCCACATGTGTATGGTCATGGCTATGCTCGAATTTGCATCTGTATGACATAGATCTAGGTTGTATGTATGGTAACTATGTCCAAGTTTGAGTCCTCTATCAGATGGATCTACGTTGTATTCTAGTAGCCATGCTGGTTTATTCCTCTCATGGATCTACCTTGTATTAGTATGCAGCCATGAGTTGGTTACATTTATCTATGATTCAAAAGTATTGATGTACTACAGATGCCTACTGGACGACATTCTCCGATCGAGCTGACATTTTCACCTCGAAGTGACAACTTGTTCTCTCAAAGCTCTCGCTTATCTTTTGGGGGGCATTCTGTTATACCTAAATCCTTTCACCATCATGTGATAAGACCCTTAACTTCCATGTTTTCCCTTAATCCCAACACTTAGAGTGGAAACTTGCTTTGTTTTTCAATTCTACTTGAAAAAACCTAGCACTGCACTTTCCCTGTGGCTGATGAGAGGTACCTTGCTCAACACTGCATGTATCCTATTTTAGAGTAGCAGTGACACTACCTATGGTCTTTGGTCTAAAAGCAGTTCTTATCTAAACCGCTTTGTCATAAGAGAAGAAAAGTGGTACCCTGGGTAAAATGGGAAAAAGAGAAGTTTCTCGAGGCTTTTAGATCTAGAGCCTCGTGTCCTAGTGTTTGTCTCATGGAGGGGTTTGTCGACACTAAGGAAATGGTTGTAAGCTTCTCCATACATTCTTAATGCAAAGCTGATTTTTGTCCCACATTATCGTTGTTTTGATTTCACATGTATATGTTGTTATATTCCTTAGTCACTAACATGGATAAGTAGATGATTTTCTTGTAGCTTTGACATGTTTGCATGTTTGATCTATTTGTAGGTACAAAAATTCACAATCGAAGCAGTATTCCAGGTGTATATGACATTCAAGGAAGGTATTCATCCTTTGTCATTCACTCATTTGTTCTGGATTTGAACCATTCAGACTAGAGGAACAACTTCTGTCCACAGAAGGTGCAATATTCCTGGTAACATTGGGATCTCCTATCCATCTCACCCACCATTTTATTAACCATCCCTATCCTCCCAAGGCCTATAAAAGTAGGCGCATATCCATGGTTAAGAGAGAGAAAGGTTATGTTGTTGCATTGTCATTGTAGCTTAGATCTGTAGGGTGAGCATAAGAGGAGCAAAGTTGGATCTATTGGGGACAATATATTGGCATTGTGAAGGAGCTTACTGACACTAAGGCATAGGTTGTAACTTCTTCTTCTTTATTTAATGCAAATTGGTTCGTTTCGCATAAAGTATATTGTGTTAATATCATATGTTTTATTGTTAGATTCCTTAGTCACTAGCATAAAATAGTGGAACATTTTCTGGTGTTTTTTGATATTCTGTGTTGGTTTCATGTGATCATGCAGGTACATTAGTGAAGAGCTATCATTACAGGAGACAACCACAATTTTCATCAAAGACCCTTATTCCATATCTCCACCCATTCTAGGGAAAGTCTTCCAATTCTATTGTGTACTATTTGTTTTCAGATCTAAACCATTAAGACTAGAGGAACAGCTCTGGTTCGTAGGAGGTGTATTTTTCTTGTTAACAAATTTGGTGACTCCATTGGGGATGAACGTTCAGCACATCTGATCTTCCTTGCTTTAACTCTTGCCCGAAATCCAAGCTCCATTTTTTTGTAATCATATCTACTAGCCGATATAGTTAGATTTTGGTTTGGTATCATCAGATCTATTTAGATCTGAATTTTTCTACTTTCTCTACTTTATGCTCCTGTTAATTCATGATTTAAAAGCTAGTTTCAAAGTGATTAACCTTGCTTTCTTTCCAATTATTTTGTTTTAGACATCTATATGGAACCATGCATGCATAGTGGGAAGTAAGGAGTGCCACCACCTAGACTTAGTGACCATTAATCAGTGCCACCGCTTGTAATCCGCAATCAGAAAGCTGCGCTCTCTTAGAACCGCTTTGTTAGTGACCCTTTGGAAGCGGTGCCAGGTAGGCTTTTCCAGACTTTTTTTTTCAATTTTTTTGTAAAACTTTTGTGTGATTTTATTTTAGTTCTAAATGTATGGGCTTGTTTAAAGAGATCTGAGTGTTTGAATTTCAAAATTTGATGTGGTAAAAGGCTTATTTTGTTAAAATCAAAAGAGCTAGGATAGACTCATATTTTCATTTGCTAGTATGCTTCGTTTTCAAATTTTTTAAAGGAGTGTTGCTTGAAAGCTTAGCACCAGTTAGATCTGATTCATATTGTTTGATAAATTTGAAGAGAAAGAATTTCTCATTATAGGAAATTTCAACTCAAAAAGGGCCTCCTAAGGAAAATTAATAAAATAATATTTAAAATAATATTTATTAATTTTGGAGGAAGAAAAGAAAAAACTACTTTTTTGTTCATATTTTCGACATATATCCTTGTGTTTTAGCTCAAATTTTGATCACTAGAGCTCGTTGGGTGCAGAATTAAATTCCACATCCAACGAGTACCCACTCGGCATACTTTTGACAGGCCCTGCTACCCCGAAAACAAGAAATACCTGAAAAAACGTGATGATGACATCACCATCACATTTTTCAGGTATTTCTTGTTTTCGGGGTAGCGAGGCCTATCAAAATTATGTCATGTGGGTACTCGTTGGATGCGGAATTTTATTATGCATCCATTGAGCTCTCTCGATCGAAATTTGAGTAAAAACACACGGAGATATGTCAAAAATACGAACAAAAAAAGTAGTTTTTTTATGATACATATCCCCAAATTTACATTGAAAATTTGTTTAATAGGTGCTTCCTTTTTTAATTTTAAAGAATTTTGATTGGCTAATACATGATGGCATGGAATTTGTATTATTTTTGGAAGGCCCATTTTAAATTGAAATTTTCTCTAATGATTGGTTTATTGTTTTCATTTTTTGATTGAATTAGTGAAGGACTTCTTTTTGCTTATTTTAAAAAGAAATTTTTTTGTTGAGATTTGGTTATAATTCTATTTGAAGACGAAATATTGGATCTCTGACTAGCCTAATAAGATTTCAGATATCAATTTTTCTTCTTTCTGTTTACATGCTTGTCTCAATTGAAAGAAAAATATTAGTAGTTTTAAGTTATATCTTTCTATTTTCGAAAGAAAACTTAAAAGTACTTAGTATACCTTTGAGTGTTTCTTGTCTTTTGTTTTAGGGAAAAAAGAGATCTCTTCTTATCTGCTTCCTTTCAAAAGATTAGTTTAGAAGTATTTTTTCTTGTTGAAATTCTTGGAAATTTTTTGTTTAGTTTGACTGTTTGGGAACATTTTGGTTTTGAAACAAAATTGGAAAAAGAAAAATACTCTCTCCTTCCCGTAAGTAGGCATATTTCGAACGATAAAGTGAAAGAATATACACATCATTATTGCATGGTTTTGCATTTCTATCATAACTCCATGCATTCACCTAACTGTTCAACTTAAGATTAACAGTAGCTATAGGTTAAAATTTATTAGTAACTTGAGTGATAGGTTAGAGATGTGTTTCAGCATCGTAAAACATACGAGCTGTCATCCATTGTCTGCACTGCAACTCGGGACTTGCGCAGTTCTTCTACATACCATCGGTATATCGAAAGGTACGTCACATGCTTGATTGTATATAGGAAGGCCCCTTGTGAATGGTTGTGCATTAGACAACACTATTATGGATTTGAAATCCCACATACCTTGAGTATATCAGGAGGATCTACTAGGATTCCTAATACCATCTAAGAAAATATCTTTTTGTCATCTTGTTGCTGCCATACACCAAGAATAGCACTCGGGGAGATTACTACGCATGTGTCTTCCAGGTACTCAGGTATTTAGGTGAGGGATGTTTAATCCTCCTCACTGTGTTTTCTTATTGGACCCTACGATATATCGTGAGTTGAAAAGACTTGAAAATATTGGTGAGGAACCAACTTTTTCAGCCCCTCTTGTCACTTAAGTTTGCTTGTGACCTATAGTTTATTTAGGAGAAAGTTTTGTGTGATTTCCTTAGTTTTGAAACCCTAGGTTAGGTTTTTAGAGACCATACAATCTGGTTGAGTTTCCATTGAGATGATCCAGAAGAACCCAGGGCTTACCACCCAAATTTCCACCTGCTATAGGGGAGATCCAAATGAAAGCCATAGATCAAGGAGCTACAACTAAATCCCATGTGGAAGGAAGTACAGTTGTGAAAAGAAGAGAACAATTCACTGCTTACGTAAATCCATTGGTCCAATAGCCTCCTGTGGTTGATACTTCCTTCCATTCTCTGAGGAAATTTCGTACTGATAGTCCTACTGAAACTTAATATGGCCCTAATGCTCCTTTTTGGATAACTTCCATGGGTTAAACCATTTTTGAATTTGGGGTTACTAGGCCTTATTTTGAAAATGCTCATCCAGGTGAGGATGATATAGGAGAATCCAAGCCTCTCTTGATCACACTTGTAATTTTTTAGAGAGAATGGAAAGAATTGTTCCTTCACATGTATCTTATAGAGAACCCGTGTATGTCATTT
Organism: Pseudotsuga menziesii; assembly: GCA_001517045.1. Classification (NCBI taxonomy): domain Eukaryota; kingdom Viridiplantae; phylum Streptophyta; class Pinopsida; order Pinales; family Pinaceae; genus Pseudotsuga; species Pseudotsuga menziesii. Next base: position 167,650 of record LPNX011077271.1, on the reverse strand, counting down.
TACCCTATTTGTTAGATCCGTGGCCTTTTTGAATATTACACACTTGTTGAGACTTTGGGTCCTATTGAAGAATTTTTTTTAGTGGTGCGATTTCTCATAATCTAGGTCAAACCTCCAACCCTGCAGTTGTAAATTAAATATCTACATCTAGTCTTCCCATACCCTCTACAGTTGGGGGGGGAATCCTCAACTCAAATGGTTTCAGTACATTCTAACACAAGGGGGGAAATCCCTGGCGCGAGTTATGTTACCTATTAGTGGAGTTTCTACTAGTACTAGATAGACTTCTATTGTAGGACAACCTGTAGTGGTTGTTCCCCCTACCCATACCAATATGGTAAACCCTCCGTTGAGTTTAGGCCAACCCTTCGGGGTACAACCTGTAGTAATCCAACCTTCTTGGGGTTATGGTTACCCAAGAAATCAATTACTTGTAGAAAATGTTAATTATCAACCTAAATCTATAGGAACCATGTATCTTGGAATCCCGTACCCTGGAAACACGTTCATGTTGTGGGGGAAACCTAATTGGTCTTACATTCAAACTATGGGAGGAATGCCTATTCTTACTGCTGGAGGTGTCAGAGGGCCACCTTATGGTGGCAAACCTTTAGGAGGCCCACCAGGTGGGGGTCCATCTGCTGGAGGCCCACCTAGAAGTGGTCCACCTTATGGAAGACCACCACCTAGAGGACCACCACTCGGAGGTCCACCTCCTGGGGGTCCACCTTCTAGGGGTCCACCACCTAGAGGTCCATATTCTGGGGGACCACCAGCTGAAGAACTGCCACCTGGAGGTCCACCACCATTTGGAGTCCCACCACCTTCAGGTGGCCCTCCTCTTAGATGCCCTTCCCCATTAGGAGGATATTTGGTAGGATCTTCTTCCCATCAACCATCTCAACATCCAATATATCAATCAGCTTATGGTCCTACTAGTACTCATATGCCCTATCAATATTACCAGTATGTTGAACCTAATCAACAACTTTCATGCCTAGAAAATTTGGACTTTCCCAATTTGTCCAAGTTGATTAATGATGCCATTCAGTACAACCCTTCATGGGCTGTTGTTCGAGTTAAGTTACCATCAGACATCCTAAAGTTTGATGGGAAGCAGGTAGATGATCCCAAAAATCATGTCATGACTTTCCATCTATGGTGTTCTTCGAACTCCTTGATGGATAACTCTATTCAGTTGAGAATCTTCCATTGCACTTTGAACGGTACGGTCATGAAGTGGTATATTGAAATTCCACAACATTCATTTGTCGATTTTAGGGCATTGGAAACTATTTTTCTTACACACTTTTAGCTACATATTCATTATGAAATGGGTATGGATATTTTGAATTCACTTCGTCAAAACACCTCCACACACATTTTGGACCATATCCATGACTGGAGACGAATTATTAAAGATCCTATCCTGGACCAACTATTAGCTGATTGGTTCACTAAATACTTGTTTCCTCCTATCGCCCGAGATGTGGCCATGGGAGGTGTTGTTACCGAAGAGTAGGCTATAAGTCACGCTCAGTATCTGGACTTGGTATATTCCCAATCTAGAACTTTGTATGACCTCGTCCCTTAAAATCCTCGTCCTAACATGGACACTGCAAATACACCTGCAAAAACTCCTGTTGATGGGGTTGTTGGTTCAATCTATCCCTCATCAACAACCAAATATGCCAAGAAACCTATTGCTTCTTCTATTACTCCTTCAAATCCTACGGTTTTCACCGAGGTAAATGCTATTCAAAGTACACAAACCCAAGAAAAAAGGAAAGGGTAAAAATAAAAAAATTGGAAACCAATAAGAGAATACCACGACTGCAGCCACATATAACGATAAAAAAAGGAAAAGAAAAACTAAGTACCCTTGCTTGTTATGTGGGGAATATCACTTCACGAAGTAGTGCCGTTGTTGTGAAGAGATTAGTAAATTTTTGAAAAGTAACCCTACACCCGCAGTGCTTACCGATCCTTTACCATCTCAACAACAATGGATAGATCACATGTCTAATCAAGGGACCTTTGGCTCCATGGAAGTGTAAGTAGGAATATTTTACCTTCTACGGATAGAAGTTTTTCCGCTGGTCTGAATGGTTCAGATCCAAAACAAATGAGTGAACGACAAAGAATGAAGACCCTCCTTGGATCTCGTAGACACCTGGAATGCTGCTTCGATAGTGAACCTATGTACCTACAACTATATCAAACACACAAACACATCAAAGCTACTAGAACATCATCTACTTATCCATGTTAGTGACTAAGGAAACCAACAACATTTACATGTGAAAATGAAACAATAGTAATGTGGGACAGAAATCAGCTTTGCATTAAAATGAATGGAGAAGTTTACAACCAATTAAGCCTTATTATCAACATGCATCTCCATGAAACCAACACTTCATCCCCATAAGCTCCAACTTTTATCTCTATGCTCTCAAATGGTTTGGGCCAAGTGGTCAATCCAACAGCATAACAATACCTCTATGGTTATCCCCCTCAACCATGGACATGAGCTTGTATTTATAAGGCTCAATGGATAGGAATGGGTTAGATATTTGTGGATGAGGTGGCTTCTAAGATCCTATGATGGGGGATATCGATCTCAACTGACCCACAATGATAGCAATAAGGGAGGACACAAGGCTCATGATCTAGAATCCTTGAGAAACTTATTTTTTTCCCATTTTACCCAGGGTACCAATTTTCTCCTCTTATGATAGACTGGTTTAGGATAGAAATGCTTATGGGTCAAAGGCCATAGGCTATGGCGCCACTTATGGAAAACAATATACAGGCGGTGCGAGCAAGGTACCGCTCATGGTTAATGGGGAAAGCGTGGTGCTGAGTATTTTCATGAAAGATTGACAAAAAACATAGGTCTCCACTCCAAGTTTTGGGATTAAGGGCAAATATGTAAGTCAAAGGTATTATCACATGGTGGTGACAAGATTTGGGTGTAACAGGATGCCCCCCAAAGCATGAGTCTTACAGGGATACGATAAACGAGAGCTTTGAGAGAACAAGTTGTCACTTCGAGGTGAAACTGTCAGCTCGATCGAAGCATGTCATTAAGTAGGCATCTATAGTACATCAGTATTTTTGACTCATAGACACAAGTAACCAACCCATGGTTGCAGACTAATACAAGGCATATCCATGGGAGGAATAAACAAGCATAGATACTAGAATACAACGTAGATCCATGTGATAGAGGACTCAAACTTGAACATAGCTACCAGACATACAATGTAGATCTATGTCATAGAGACACAAATTTGAGCATAGCCACGACCATACAAATGTGGATCCATGCTAGATATACAAAAATCCATCGCAACCTGGGGAAAAGAAATGAGTGCTTTAAACAAATACCCAGGGTCTTTGTCTCATTTTCCGCAAAGTACGATTCTATCCATCTAATTACAATGATCTAAAGTAAAAAATGGTAGAAACCACTTGATTACTGGCCAATGATGTGAACCGTTAACAAGTACGAGGAAGATCACCATTGATGTCAATGATTCCCAAGGAACCCTAGTACAATCTACTGAGTGTGAATAGATGTCATGATGTTGAACACCTAGTCGGTTCTATCGATCAAAGGTCAATGATGTGAACCTATTTCGAGAGCGAGAGAATCTGTCATTAAGGCATATAGATCTCAAGGTACTAAGTTTTTGTTTCTAAGACTATTTCCTGGATGACGAGCTGGTGTTGATGGGAATAGTCTCATCGAAGGAGGGCCATAATGAGTCCCAAATCGATGACACGAAACTTGGAACATAGTTCTGGAATGATGTGAATGTAGTAACCATAGGAATGACTCAAAAAGTACTGACACAGAAATTGTTCTGACTACAGAGGAAAAACTTCTTCAATTTGCCTTTGAACATCAGGTGACATGACAAAAGACTTGGTAGCATGAATGAACAGGACAAACTCACGATGCAACAATGGACAATGCATTCTTTTGAAAGACTCAAAGGAGTTGCATGACTCATGAAAGTGGATCATCATGGAGATCAGCTGAATACCCAATTGACTGACATGATATGCAGACAAGTGCCATGTTCAAAGGTAATCACAAACTACTACCATTTATTTGCAAAATGATTCCCTTCCCATTTTCCCTATCATGATTGATGAGTGTCTCTTTTCTATTTTACGAGTTCAAAGAGGGTAAAAAACACTCGGTATAGCTTTTCTGAAGACAATTCCAAACTCATATGTTTTATGAACCTGAGAGAGGAGGGGTTCGTTCCCAAAACGGGTCTCTCAATGTTTAATTTAACGAGTCCAATGAAAGAAAACTCGGTATCGTTCATGTTTAGAGATTCTGAATGATTACGGAAGAAGACTCTAAAAGGTCCTTTTTCGTATGATTTAGTCCCTAAGGCCCCAAAAAGTATAAAATAATACCTTAGATAACTCTTCCAGTCATGATTGGTTGGAGTGTTCCTTTTTCATAAATAGTCTATTCGAACCAAAAAATAGATAACCTACCATCGAAAAGACGACTCTTCAAATGCTTTAACGAGCGTGAAGAAGATAATATCGCTCGACGATCTTTTTGTATTTAAGGAGCCCAAAAAGAGTTTAAAGGAGACTCCGTTAGACTTTTTCATGTTTGAATCTAGAGCACGAAAAAGTAATAAACTAATCTCAAGCCACTTTTCATGTTTTAACCAGTGCATGAAAAATGAAAAGTAAGCTGAACACCATCTTACTATTTTTAACGAGCTCGAAGATCAGTTCAAAGAATGCTCAAAGATTGGTTTCATTTCAACGCAATATTGAAACCAATGGGTAAACTATGCTTGAAAAATCCCATTAACAAGATATACAGAGGTTGGAATCTTGCCCCCAGCATGATTGCTAGTGAAGCTTACCCCTAGCATGGTTGCTAGGAGCTCGACATGCCCCCTAAGCTTCGTTTCGTCTTACGGTTCTTCTTCCATACCCAACCTAAAAACCTGGTTACTAATGAGAAAATGTTCACCAAGGGGTAGGAAGAATGAGAATTGGGCAGGTGAAAAGAAGGTTCAAGTTCTAACACTAAAGTGAAGACTCGACTCAAGGGAAGGGGATCTATTTCATTTTTATGCAAGCTTGAAACAGAAGGTAACTATGCTTGGAACATGGTTTCATTTTTATGCAAGCTTGAAACCAAAAGGTAAACTATGCTTAAGGAAACCTACTTCATTTTTTAACGAGCTTGAAATAGAAAATAAACTATGCTCAAGAATGATTTAATTTTTATGCAAGCTTGAAACCAAAAGGTAAACTATACTTAAGGAATCCTACTTCATTTTTTAACGAGCTTGAAATGGAAAATGAACTATGTTCAGAAATGATTTCATTTTTATGAAAGCTTGAAACCAAAAGGTAAACTATTCTTGAGGAGATCCATTTCATTTTTTAACGATCTTGACATAGAATGGGAACTTTTCTCATAAGGATCTGCTTCATTTTTTAACAAGTTTGACACAGAATGGGAACTATGCTCACAACATGGTTTCATTTTTATGCAAGCTTGAAACCAAAACGGTAAACTATGCTTAGGGAGTGGTTTTATTTTTTAACAAGCTTGAAACCAAAAGTAAACTATGCTCTCCACATGGTTTCATTTTTATGCAAGATTGAAACCAAAAGGTAAACTATGCTTAAGGAGTGGTTTTATTTTTTAACAAGCTTGAAACCAAAAGTAAACTATCCTCTCAAACTTGCTCCTACCGAACATGATATCTAGAGGTTGGTAGGTTTCCCCCATTTCATAAAATCTAGTGGCTTAGCTCCATTATGATTTCCATAGACTAGATCCATGCCCCCCATTTTACCTATGATGGGAAGAAGCTAACTAGAAGAAGGGGAAGGAATCACAAGAACATGCGGCACATTCAGGGTAGTCTTATTACTAGGAGTAATGTGATGGTCAGGTGTAACAGAAGAAAGTTGATAAATGGTCACAATATCCCCATCATGGGGAAAATGCATAACTCTAAAGAGTGTGGACACAACATCCTTCATGGCATAAACATAATCACGTCCAATGATCAGATTGAAATCTAAAGGACCTTGGACCACCATAACATCAATATAGACAGTTTTCCCTCCTAATGTAATAGGCAAATAAGGAAGCGTCCCTAAAGGTGCAATAGGTCTTATATTAAAAGCCAGTATCTGATCGGTGGATGGCACAAGTTGAGGAGAACCTAAAGCTTTCCAAGCAGTTGAGGATAGAATACTAATAGAATCCCCTTTGTCAACAATCATGTGAAGAATCCGCCTAACAGTAACATTCACAACTATCTAGAAAGGAACACTCAAATGAAGATGATACTCTGTTAGGTTAATCCAGTCAAAGGAAATAATGTCACTACTCAGAAAGGGTTCTGTCGAAACAGACAAAATTTCCTCTTGCTGAGAACAATCAGAATGAAGCATAAAAACTTCAGCAAAATTATGTTCATTCTCTACTGGAAGAGAAGAACAAGATGAAGATTTGGTCAAAGAGACTACTTCAGTATTAACACTCTCTGATGAAAGAGCGGGATCGGGTGGAAATGACACCGACTCAACCAATTTAACTTCACTCTCCAAAGGAATAGTGGGATCAACCATAGATAAATCCGAATCGACCACTTGGTCAAACAGTGGGGGATCAAGGGATAACTTACTATCACTTGTTGGAATGACCTGTTGATGATCAGTGATATTTTCCAACCAACACAAAGCTTCATCCATGCTTGGACAAATAAAAGTACGATGCATAGCCTTGCATATCAAACAAGGATACAAAATTTTACCCTTACGACCTTTTACCAATGGGTCACTGGTGGAGGGAGTATCATCAACATGATGGCTAGAGGTTGATGACAAAGATGGTTTGGACCTTTTAGACCACTCATCTTGTACACGGGAGAGACCAGGACAATCCTTAAGAAGGTGGTCCCCCTTGCAAAGCTTACAAGGGAACTTGGGTTTTTCGGGCGTTCTCTTAGAATGATCACCATCAAGAGCAGATGGTTGTTGCCTTTTCTCTTTCTTGTCCTTCTTCTTCTTACCCTTCCCTTTCTTCTTTTTCTTATCCACATGACTACTAGCCATAGATATTTGGTTAAGTGAAGAAGAAGAAATGGGTGAAACAACAACTGACGAAGAAGGAGAGGGATTAGGTTGAGGTCGATCCTCTCCCGGAGGAGAGGTGACATTTGAGACATTATGTGTAACAAGAATTACCAGATTAAACAACCAGATCGGTAATCCTATAGTTAATCCAGGAATATTTAGAGTGGCAATAAAGGGAGGACCAATACCTTCACTTGGAGGGAATACAAAAGGTACACCTTGGAAAGGGACCTTTTGAGTGGTAATCCCAGATGAGGATGCCATCTCTAAACTCTCTAAAAACCTCCTAACCACCACGCACAAGCAAGTACTACTCAAACTAAAATCAATGAGCAAACATGTGAAAGGAGTGGATATGAGTTAGGAATCTCATAGGATAGGACAAAAGGATAACTTAGATGGTTTGAGGATTCCTAAAAGGGTCTCCCAATATGCACAAGGTATGTGGGAGCTCAAATCAGTAGTAGTGTTGTTTAATGCATAACCGTACACAAGAGGCCTTCCAATATACAATCGAGTACATGAAGTAACTTTCTATATACCTCAAGGGTACGTGAAAGGCCGTTCGATATACCGACAGTACGTGGAAGAACCGCGCGAGTCCTGAGATGTAATGTGGACAAAGTAACGACAGTTCCTACATTTTACAACGCCAAAACATGTCACTAACTTATCACTCAAATTGCTAAAAGTTGTAACCTAGTACTACCGCTAATTTTATCTTGTGTGTTTAGGTGGAACCATGGAGTGAAAACTTGAAATTAAAGAAGATGCACACTGATCTATATGATCATGCAAGTTTTCCTCTTCAATGAAATTCTACCTAAGAGAGGGAGAGAGAATTACTTTTCTTCCAAAAATGCACACCCAAATGCAAATGCAATTCTATCTCTTCAAACGAAAACTAAAATATCAATGCATCCCAAACAATCTTCAAATAAAATAAGAAAGAGATCTAGAGAACATCAAACATAAATAAACCAAAAATGTTTCCTATCTTTTCATGCTTGAAAAAGATGCATAAAAACTTAATGGAAAGATGATCTCACTAACATTTCCAAACAAAACTAACTCTAATGCACGCAAAGATGAAAACAAATATTTCTTCTTAATGAAAGTAAGATCTAGAATTTCAAACAATCACATTGCACAAAACAAGAATAAAATTGTTCGACAAACTTGCGAATAAAGAAAAAGAGAGAGAAAACTAAAACTTCTCTTTGAAACAAACCAGGAAATGAAGAACCAATCTTTCCTACCAAGCACTGAAAAATTCAGCATGCAAAAGGAAACAAGAATCACCCCAAGCAAAGAAAGACTCAAAACAGCATGGATCACTCATGCATTCCAAGTCCAAAAAAAACCAAAACCTACTCATGAAAATGAAATGTATATTTTCCAATTCCAACGAATAATATCTACATAAAGGAGTAAGAGATTTCAAGCAAAGAAAAGAATGTAAACTCCAATGCAAGAAACATATACTCTCTTTGAATGCATAAATAATATAACAATCAAAGCGACTTCATTTTCATCAAAAAGTAAGCCAAAAATACACAAAAAACAAAATACAAAGTCTGGAACAGGGCCTACTTGGCACCGCGTAGATGAAGCTGTTGACAGGCAGTTTTGAGGTAGAACCACTCCTTGCTCACTGTATTTAGGTGGTGGCACCACGTATTGCTAACTAGACTCAAGAGGTGGCACTGCTCGTTTCCAACAGAGCATGTGTGGTTCCCCGAATAGATCCAAAACACAAAGGAGAATGAAAGATCAAGTTAGAAAAATATCATATCAAGGTAAAATTTGATGGGTTGACAATAAAAAAGAGCATAAAAGGTAGAAATCATTCAGGTCTAGAAGTTTCAAACCAAAATACACTAAGTCATATAACAGATCTGACCGAAGAGAGTTGGAGATGGAGCCTGTATTCTGACAAGAGTTGAAGAACTGAGGAAGATCAGATCAACTGATATATATATCTACTCCCCAACAGAGTCGCCATATTTGTAAGCATGAATATTTCACCTTCTATGGACAGAAGATGTTCCTTTTCTCTGAATGGTTCAGATCCATAACAAATGAGTGAACGACAAAGGATGAAGACCCTCCCTAGATGTCATAGACACATGGAATGCTGCTTTGATAGTGAACCTATGCAACTTCAACCAAATCAAACACACAAACACATCAAAGCTACCAAAAAATCATCTACTTATCCATGTTAGTGACTAAGGAATCCAACAACATTTACATGCGAAATCGAAACAACAGTAATGTGGGACAGAAATCAGCTTTGCATTAAGATGAATGGAGAATTTTACAACCAATTAAGCCTTAGTGTCGACATGCATCTCCATTAAACCAACACTTCATCCCCATAAGATCCAACTTTTCTCTTTATGTTCTCAAATGGCTTGGGCCAAGTGGTCAATCCAACAGCATAACAATACCTCTATGGTTCTCTCCCTCAACCATGGACATGAGCTTGTATTTATAAGGATCAATGGATAGGAATTGTTGAGAGATTTGTGAATGAGATGGATTCTAAGATCCTATGATGGGGGATCTCGAGCGCAACTGACCCACAATGGTAGGGATAAGGGAGGACACGAGGCTCATGATCTAGAAGCCTCGATAAACTTCTCTTTTTTCCCATTTTACCCAGGGTACCTCTTTTCTCCTCTTATGACAAAGCGGTTTAGGTTAGAAACACTTATGGACCAAAGGCCATAGGCAGTGGCACCACTTATGGAAAACAAGATACAAGCGATGTGAGCAAGGTACCGCTCATGGTTAACGGGGAAAGCATGATGTTGAGTATTTTCATGAAAGATTGACAAACAACATGGGTCTCCACTCCAAGTGTTGGGATTAAGGGAAAATATGTAAGTAAAAGGTCTTATCACATGGTGGTGATAGGATTTGGGTGTAACAAGAGGAAATCAGGATGATTTCTTCGAATACCATCAATTTTAATACTCATAGTCACTCATATTACAAGCTTGTGGAGAATATGGACAAAAATCCTTCTGCCAAGAAAGTCCCTTCTACTATTTCCCCTCCATCTTCGTCTAATGGTACTCTTGTGATCAAGAAACCTAATCTTAATTTGATTTTATGACCACCTAAGGCAACCCTTAGGAAGGATTTTTTAATCCCAATGGCCGAGATGCACAATTTTATAATGTTGTTGAAGATTTAGCACATGAACCTTGTGTGATGTCTACCCTTGAGGTACTCCAAAGTTATCCAACACAACGTGAAAACTTGCTAACAATTTTGGGGGAATTAGACCCAGATAATACCAATTTGATTTATTTTAATGTGGAGAACTATAAGTCCATATTACCTCACCAACTTATATTTCAAATTGTCTCTAAAGTAGTTGGGAGAAAGGTCCATCAGACCATTCTAGATGAGGGAGCTTCGACTTCAATTTTGTCTATAGCCTGTTGGAGAGCCATTGGTTCTCCTAAGCTTACAAAGTCTCCTACGACATTAAAAGCTTTCGATGGCTGAGGTTTCCAACCTCATGGTCGATTACCAGGTCTTTTAGTCAAACTTGGGGGAAAGACTGTTTCCATTCAAGTGGAAGTGGTTGATGCCCCATTGGATTACAACCTCCTATTAGGTAGAAACTGGTTTTATGCTATGACTATTATTGCATCAATGGTTTTTCAAACTCTCCAGTTTCCTCACTTGGGAAAATTTGTGAATATTGATCAACTTGATTTTTGTTCACCGGATGTTAACACTTTCACCGCGAATAATATCACTATGCTAGGTCAGTCCCCTCCTCCTTATAAGTCAATTGAGGTAGGTATGCTGAAATATTCAAATATGATGGGAGTATTTCCTTCAGCCCCTCCTAGTATGGAAGTGGCAACAGTGAACATGATTTCCACAACTGGTTATAGTTCCAAAGGAAAATAAGTTGTTGAGTCATCCTCTCTTGGCTCCTATGAAGTGATATATGATGTTGCCTAATATTCCTCTGATGTCCAACCAGATGATCTTCATCTGATAGCTTCAGATCCTTAACAATTTCCCTACTGGTTAGAACCCTCTCTTCCTAGTCTAGACTATCTCACACATAATTTTCCTTCAAACGAGTCCATCATGGAGATTATGAGTGTGAATGAATCTGTATGGGAAGATCACCATCATCGATCTTCTTTCTTCCCAACCCCAGTTTGGTAGGTTTTAACCTTGTTTCTCTTATCAATACTGATATTGTCAATCATCCACAAATGCCTGTATTGTTGTAAAACATAGTATCCAAAGGAAATATTTGCAACATCACTAAGATGAATCTGATTGACATATCAGTCAATCTTGGAAGCATTAAGCATGTTCACATAGGCCAGAACTACTCGATGGAGGAAACTGAATATTTTAGAGCTTTTTTCAAAGAATTCCATGATATTTTTGCTTGGACTTATGAGGACATGCCTAGGATCAATCCATTTATCGTTGTGCACGAGATTAAAACTTATCCCACAGCAAAACCTGTTTGAAAAAAATTATGTCAAGTACATCCTAGGAAGGTTGCGGTTAATAAAGCTGAAGTAGAGAAACTTCTGAAGGTGGGGCTTATTTATCCCATACCCTTGACGGAATGGGTATCTAACATTATTCTTGTAGCCAAAAAATAGGGCACTATTAGAGTCTACATCGATTTTCGAAACCTGAATAAATCTTGTCCTAAATACAATTTCTTGACTCTACATGTCGATCAAATCATCAATAACTATGCTGGAAGTGTCATCTTTTCATTTATGGATGGATTTTCTGGCTATAATCAGATAGAGATTCTACCCTTCGATCACCATAAAATGAAATTTATATGCCTATTGGGAACCTTTGCATATCGGAAGTTACCTTTTGGCTTGAAGAATGCCGAAGCTACATTCCAACTTGCCATGTCTTATGCCTTCCATGATATCAAGTACATTGTGGAACCGTACCTTGATGATCTCCCTGGTCATTCATAGCAAAGGGAGGACCATATTAGGAACCTTAGAGACATTTTCCTTAGGTGTTGTCATTATAATATACGGCTAAATATGCAAAAATGTGTCTTTTGTTATGATACTAGACGCCTTCTTGGATTCGTGGTTTCTAAATATGGAATTCAGATAGATCCTCTAAAAATTGCTGCTATCTTGGCCTTACATGCCCCAATGAACCTTACTGAACTCCAAAATTTGCAAGGGAAGGAAAAATTTCTTCATCGTTTTGTGTGCAACTTCACTGAGAAAATACACGGTTATATACATCTCCTGAAGAAGGACACTTCGTTCTTTTGAGATGACCAGGCCCAATGATACTTTGATAATCTAAAGCACACTCTGACCCATTCAGCCATGATACACCCCCCAGATTATTCAAAGGATTTTCTCTTGTATGTTGTTTCCTCAACTACTACCCTTGCAATGGTTCTAGCGTAGGATAATCTCGATGTCCAAGAACATGTGATATATTACATGAGCAAGAATATCATTAAATCCGAAACTAGTTACTCATGTGTAGAGAATTTAGTATTGGCCATAGTCATTTCTGTTCAAAAATTTTGTCATTACATTTTTCTTAGTACCAAAACTGTACTTGTAGATCAAAACCCTATGTATTACATTTTGACCCATCAGGTGTTGGCAGAAAAATATTCCCATTGGATCATTATCCTATAAGAATTTGATCTTGAGCTCACCAAGGCTACTTCGAAGAAATCCTTCATTTTCGTGGAGCTGATGTGTGACCTTCCCTGTGCTTTGATAGAATTTGATCCCAATGATTCATTTCCAGATGAATTATTGTTCTTGATAAGAACAACTTATCTTTGGTATGGAGATTAGACAATCTATCTCCAGACCCAAAATTTTTGTCCGAACACATCCTGTGACGATCATTGTCATATCCGTCATCATGGAAAGTACTACCTCATTCTAAATGATACCTTGTACCGACATGGAATTGATTCTATCCTTTGACAATGCCTTACACATGAAGAGGCTAAAACGGTTTTGGATGATTTCCACTCTAGATAATGTGGTTATTGTATTTCTGGGATGGCTACAACCCATAAAATCCTTCACACTGGTTATTTTTCTCCTTTGATCTTCAAATATTGTCATGCGGTAGTTAATAAATTCCCACCCTGTCAACATTTTTATCTGAAAAAGTGCACCCACCCTACTCCTTTACACCCTATCATTTCAGTTGGCCATTTTTCCAAATGGGTTACTAATTTTATGCATTGTAAACCTACCTCCACCGAGGGGGCATGGTTACATCATCATAGACATGGATTATTTCACAAAATGGGCTAAGGAAATTCCTACATGTGCAGAGGATGGTAAGACCGCCGCCCTCTTTTTATTTAATCACGTGATATCTAGGTTTGGAGTCCCACAAGATATAGTCACTGACCACATATCTCATTTTCGGAATCAGATGATGGCTAAGCTGAGTGCTAAGCTGGATTTTTGTCATGAAAAATCAACTCCTTATTACAAGTAGGATAATGGTCAGGTTGAGGCCATTAACAAAGTCTCAAAAAAAATGCTGCATAGGATGGTTGGAGATCATAAATTCAACTAGCACCTAACTCTCTTTTCTGTACATTGAGCTTATAGAACTTTAGTAAAAAAATAAACTGGTTTCAGACTCTTTCATCTAGTCTATGGACTGGAAGTTGTGCTACCTATCGAGTGTAAAATTCCGTCACTCAAACTTGCAGTAGAACTTCTCCCACACACTTCTACCGAGGAAGAAATATTTATGTACTTGACTAACCTTTACAAAACTAGAAAATATGTTGCCTTGGTTAATGAGGCACACAAAAAATGAGTCAACCCACAATATGACAAGTCTGTTCAATGTCGTGTCTTCAATGAAGGTGACCTAGTCATGACTTATGATCAAAGACACAATAAACTAGGGAAGGGAAAGTTTGAATCCATGTGGTACGGTCCCTTTATTGTTAGTAAGGGATTAGAGAAGGGGGCTTATGAGCTTGTAGATTATGACGGGATACCCTTTGGGAAACCTCGCAAGGGTTGTACCTAAAGAGGTACTATGCTTAATTAATTTTTGTATAGTACCTTGTATATATGTATATTTTGTTTTCAGTGTGTTTTGTTATTTTCAATATGGTTTTGAGTTGATTTCCACGCTGTTCATACCATGTTTTGGTTATGTAGATTGGATGGATTTCTATGGCTTCGCTGATGGTGCATGTCGTCATACCCTGAACCTTGCTTCAGTAGCTTGGGTGTTGTATTCCCCAAATTAGGATTTAGTTAGCTTAGGTGTGGTTTGTATCATTCCAGCTACCAATAATGTTTCTGAGTATCAAGCAGTGATAGGCTTAGTCACCGAGGTTGCATCTGAAGACATTCATCATTTGGTAGTATTTTTGGACTCTCAACTAGTGGTTTGTCACCTAAATCATGTTTACACTATCAGGAACCCTACACTTCTCCATCTCTTTTGGAGGGTGCGTCTGTTAGAAAGGTCATTTGATTTCATTACTTATAGGCATATTCCTAGGTCGGATAATATGATTGTTGATTCATTGGAAAATTTCATTTTAGACTGGCATATTGCCCATTCATAACTTGTTAAAATAAACATGATTAATCATAAAGTAAAATAAACAGCAAGAGACATGTAAAGCTATTATAAATAAACACATAAAATCATCAATTTGAAACCACATATAAACAACAGAATCAAGTCTATATGTATGTATGTATGTATGTATGTATGTATAAAAGTGTTTTTTACAAAAAATATGGTCACGAGAACTCATATGAAGCATTGTGGCTTTCAAGAATACAAAATGATACAAAAATCTTGAAGCTTTCTAAGATTTTAGGTATACATCATGTAGACCACTCTAATGGTGCTTGTGGTAGCACATAATGGCCCTTTCTACCCTGTGTAGCAAGCAACTGAAATGTCATAATACTCCTACAGTATGTCTCTGAAACCTCCTAGGGAGGTCATCAATAGCAGCATATGGTATATCTAGGGTCTGCCAATCTAGGTTCTCCTATAGCTATGTGAGCTCATCATTACCTCTATGAAAAAAATGAGCTCTTGCGCACCTGTCCATCATAGAACATCCTCCAGTTGATGCATCACCAACATCTGCATGTAAAAAATTCAGGTCTTGTTATTATACATAAAAATCATAAAATATGAAAATTATAAAAAAACAATCAACATCTTGAGTCTTTATTCTTACCTATGTCACCCCACTATGTTCTAGGTGGAAGTGGGAGGTCAAGATCCCCTATAAAGTTAGCCCCTACATATGCATAATCCTCAATCATGAGGATTTGATCACTCGGCTATCGGAAATTTGTAGCCTTAAGCTTCACCTTGGCCCCGCCACCTCTTGTGTGAGCCATAATCTTCACCCACCACAGCATATGGGGGTATTTATCCTTGAGCTCAGTGAATACTATCTAGGGTCTCATCAGAGGCACCCTCTCAAAAACGAAGTATGCGAAGATGCTCCCATACCCAAACTGTTTCAACTCTCCTTGCAGACATTTCGTTAGTGGATCCTTGAATATAGGTAATAGTGCCTCGGCCTAGTTATAAATAGGAGGTACCATGGCCTCTAGGGAATACATTATATGTGCCCAGGATTCCAGGTGGGGCCCTTGGCTCCCTACCACCCTCTGCATAGTAAATAAAACTATCCATAGTGGAATATCCATCACAACCTTTATAGTAATCTTCTTACCTAACATTTTTGTACTTGGGAGACAATGGAGATATATGAGATCCTGTGTATTGATGTCCCCACCTCAAGAACCAGTTAAAGAGATAGGATTCCCTCATCTTGGCAGCCCTGTCAGAAAGTATATTTCTTCTACCTCTACGGTCACAATGTGAGGTCCTACCTCAAAGTAGTGCTACTCTGGATTCCACATCCATAATATATATTCCAGTAAGCGGGCATGTGAAACCATACTAGGGGTACGGAATAACTTCAAGAGGCCACAACCTCGTAGGATAGCCACATAAACCACATTTCTTGTGGTGCAAGCATCATCATCATCATGTTGTCTTTCTTTCCAGATTACCATTTTTGACCAAATGAACCTGCCAAAAATCATCAATGAGCTAATTAGAAATATATTTTACCATTAAAAATGCTCAAAATATTTTTATGTGGCCTGGGAAAGTATTTTTTGAAGATCATGGTCGGCACCGCCTCTGCCCAGTTAAGGCAGAGCAATGCCACCACCTGAGTTGAACTGAAAAAACACGTTTTTTATGGGGCACCGCCTTTCCCGTAAAGGCCAAGCATGGTGCTCACCATTTCTCTTTTAGGTTTTCCCATTGAGCTCAAAAACTCATCAAAATAAAAATTGGAAACCATGAAAAGGAAGGGAAGGGTTCAAGCTTTTACATGGACCTAACAATGCGAAAAACAAATGGTGGATGGCTTCGTAATCTCTGATTGAAAATTGCACTACAAATCTCCGAAAATGCTCTCCAAGGTATGGTAAATGGTAAAATGAACTTTTTTTTACTATTTACTCATCTTTTATAATATATTTTTAGGGCCTTTTGTATTATTTTAATTTTTTAAAATCATTTTATCAAAAAATACCCTTTTACATAGATTATTAAAGTCATTTAAAAAATATTTTTGGGAATACTAATAGCTTTTTAGAGTTTTGCATGGACAAAAAATGCATAGTTTGTCTATGGGGAAATTTGTTTTTTGAATTTTTTGTACTTATGAAAATGGAAAAGTTCCATGACCATTTGTTTCGACATTTTGGTCATGCTCCTAAAACCTAGCATCAAAGTTCCGAGTCTTTTTCCAATTCTTTTCAGGCTCGTAAAACCTGTTCATCACGCAAAAGAAACCTATTGGAGCCTTCTTTGAACTCTTTTAGGACTCCCTAAATTTTAAAAGATTGTCGATTACTTGTCTTCTTCATACTCATAAAAGTATTTGAAGAGTTGTCTTTTTGACAGTATTTTATCTCTTTTTCAGTTCGGATCGACTATTTTACCAAAAATGATCCCTTTAGAGTCTTCTTATGTCTTCATTCAGACTCTCTAAACATGAATGATGCTGAGTTTACTTTCAATGGACTCATTAAAATAAACACTGAGAGACCCTTTGTTGGGAACGAACCCCTCCTTTCTCAGGTTCGTAAAACATATGAGTTTGGACTTGTCTGAAGGACAAGCTAAAACGAGTGTTTGTTACCCTCTTTGAACTTGTAAAAATGAAAAGAGGCACTCATCAATCATGGTGGGGAAATTAAGGGAAGGGAATCAATTCATTTTGCAAATAGTATTGCAGTTTTTCATCACCTTTGAACATGGAACTTGTCTACAATTCATTCAGTCAATTAGGTAAATCAACTTGTCTCTGAGTTGATCCACTTTCATGACTCGTGTCACTCCTTTGAGATTTTCAAAAGAATGCATTGTCCATTGTCGCACCGTGTTCCACCTCATTGATTCAATGCTGCCAAGTCTTTTGTCATGCCGCTCGATGTTCAAAGGGAAGTTGAAAGTTTACTTCTGCAATCAAAACAACCTTTGTGTCAGCACCTTTTGAGTCAGTCCTATGGTTACAATATATACAACACTCCTAAACTTTGTTTCGAGTTTTGTGTCATTGATGTGGAATTCATCGTGGACCTCCTTCAACAAGACTATTCCTGTTGTTATTAGCTCATCATCTAGGAATTAGTCTTAGAAACAAGTTTAGTACCTTGAGATTTGTATGCCTCAATGAATGATTCTCTTTCTTTTGATATAGGTTCACAGCATTGACCTTTGATGGATAGACTCGATTGAGTGTCCAAAATCAAATCATCTATTCACACTTAGTAGTTTGTACTAGGGTACCTTGGGAATCATTGACATCAATGGTGATCTCCCTCACACTTGTTAATGGTTCACATCATTGACTGGAAATCAAGTGGTTTCTACCATGTTCGACTTTAGATCATTGTAATCACGTGGATAGAATCATACTTTTTGGAAGACGAGACGAAGACCTTGGGAATCCGTTAAAGCACTCATAGCTTTCTCCCCACGTTGGGATGGAGTATATTGTATGAAGTCCCAGCATGGATCCACATGTGTATGTTCATGGCGGTGCTCAAATTTGTGTTCATTTGACATAGATATACAGTGTATTTCGGGTAGCTATGTCCCAAGTTTGAGTCCTCTATCACATGGATCTACATTGTATTCTAGTAGCCATGGTTGTTAATATCTCACATGGATCTTCCTTGTATTGGTCTTAAACCATTATGAGGACACATGATTTAACACTATTGATTTATTGCAGATGCCTAGTTGTTGATCTCCGATGAAGCTGATTCTTGCCTCAATGTGATAACTTGCTCTTTCAAATCTCTCACCTATTGTATCCCTCTAGCCTCATTATTTGGGGGACATTTTGTTACACATAAATCTCATCATCAGCATGTGATGAGAGCCCAAACACAGTATTTTTTCCTAAGTCCCAAGTCATGCAGTAAAATCCTGGTTCAGATATCAATCCTACATATTAAAATTCAACAACGCTCTTACCTTTTAGTTAAAGAGCGTTACCTTCTTCAGCACTGCCTTAAGTATTTTGGCAGTAAGTGGTGGCACTACCTTTAACCCTTGTACAAGGCATGGTTCTACCCTATCACCACTCTATCATAGTGGGAAGAAGTGGCACCATTGGTAAAAAATGAAAAAGAGAGGATTCCATGAAGCTTCTCAAAGGAAGGCTTCATGGATCCCTTATCCCTACACCTGAGGACCACCTGCGATCGAGATCCATCCTTTTGTGATATCCTATCCACATCACCCACCATTTTCTCAACCATCCATGTCCTCCCAAGTCCTATAAAGGCAGGCTCATATCCATGGTTGAAAGAGAGGAAGGTTATGCTGTTGCATTATCATTCTGGCCTAGATTAGTAGCATGAGCATAGGAGGAGCAAAGTTGGAGCTATCGGGGATGAGATCTTGGCATTGTGAAGGAGATTACTAACACTAAGGCATAGGTTATAATTTCTTCTTCTTTATTTAATGCATAATTGGTTCCTTTCCCATAAATTATATTGTGTTAATATCATATGTATTATTTCTAGATTCCTTAGTCACTAGCATAGAATAGTGGAACATTTTTTGGTGCTTTTTTATCTTATGCATTGGTTTCATGTGATCATGTAGGTATATCAATGACGAGATATAATTATAGGAGACAACCACACTTTTCATCAAAGACCATTATTCCATATCTCTACCCATTCTAGGGAAAGTCTTCCAATTCTATTGTGTACTATTTGTTCTAGATCTGAACCATTCATACTAGAGGAACAACTCCTATCCACAGGAGGTGTATTTTTCTTGTTAACAACAATGGTGAACAATAAGAGCCTGTGTAGTTATGTCCCCATCTCGGAAACCAGTCATAGAAATAGGCACTCCTCGTCTAGATAGACCTATCAGGAAATATATATCTTCTACCTCCAGAGTCACAATATGGGGTCCCACCTCAAAGTACTATTGTTCTGGATTCCACATCTGTAAGATGTACTCCAGTAAACATGCATGTGAAACCATGCTGGGGGTGCAAAATAATTTTAAGAGGCCACATCCTCTCAAGGAATCTATACAACCTACATCTCTTGTAGCATGAGCATCATCATCATCATGTTGTCTCTCCTTCCAAGTCACCATTTTTTACCAAATGACCTGTCAAAAACCATTAATGAGCCATTTAGAAGCATATTTCACCATTAAAAATGATTACAAACTTTTATTTTGACTAGGGCATATGTTTTTTGGACCTCACTGTCGACACTGCGCTTGTCCCTTTAAGATAGAGTGGTGTCACTCCCTGAGAAAAACTAAAATACCGTTGCTCTTATCAGGCACCACTCTTCCCGTGAAGGCCAGAAGCGGTACCCTCCATATGTTTTTTAGTTTTTACCTTAAGGCCCAAAAACTGAACAAAAATAAAAAATGGAAACAATAAAAATGAAGAGGAGGTTTCTATCTTTTACCTAGATCTGATGATACGGAAACCAGACGGGTGATGGCTACACAATCTCCGATTGAAATCTGTACTCCAATTCTCCCAAAACACTCTCCAAAGTTTGGTAAATGGTAAATGATTTGGTTTTAACTATTTACTTAGCTTTTCTAAAATATTATTAGGGGTTTTTATATTATTTTAATGCCTTTAAATCATTTTTATTTAAAAATACCCTTTATATAGTTTATAAAAGTCATTTTTGATATTTTTTGGTAGACTAATAACCGTTTTAAAAAGTTTTGCAGGGACAGGGATGAACAATATTGTCTATGGGGAAGTTCATTTTTTTACATTTTCATACTTTTGAAAAATGGAAAAGTTCCTTGAGTGTTCATTTCGACACTTTTATCATGCTCCCAAAACCTAGTATCAAAGTTCTGAGTATTTTTTTTATTCTTTTCAGGCTCGCAAAACCTGTTCATCATGAAAATAAACCTAATGGAGTCTTCTTTAAAATATTTTTTAACTCCCTAAATGTGAAAATATTGTCAAGCGAACTTGTCTTCTTCATGCTCCTAAAAGTACCTGAAGAGTCATCTTTCTGATGGTAGTTTATCTCTTTTTTCAATCGGATTGACTATTTACAAAAAAGGACCCTTTGGAGTCTTCTTCTGTCTTTTTTCAAACTCTCTAAACATGAACGATACCGAGTTAACTTTCATTGGACTCGTTAAACTAAACACTGAGAGACCCTCTTTTGGGAACTAACCCCTCCTTTCTCAGGTTCGTAAAATGTATGAGAATGGACATGTCTTCAGATGAGGTAGAACAAGTGGTTGTTACCCTCTTTGAACTCATAAAAATGAAAAGAGGAACTTATAAATCATGATGGGGAAATTAAGGGAAGGGAATCAATTCATTTTGCAAATAAAATGGCAATTTTTCGTCACCTTTGAACATGGCACTTGTCTGCATTTCATTCAGTCAATTGGATATTCAACTTGTCTCTGCATCGGTCCACTTTCATGAGTCATTTCATTCGGTTGATTCTTTCAAAGAATTCATTCTTCATTGTCACATTGTGCTCTGCCTTGTCTAGTCAATGTGACCAAGTATTTTTTCATGCCGCTCGATGTTCAAAGGGAAGTTGAAAGTTTACCTCTACAGTCAAAATAGCCTTTTGAGTCAGTCATGTGTTTACATCATCTACAACATTCCAGAACTTTGTTCCAAGTTTTGTGTCGTCGATGTTGGAATCATCATGGCCCTCCTTCGATGAGACTATTCTTGTCGGCATCAGCTCATTATCTAAAAATTAGTCTTAGAAACAATTTTAGTACCTTGATATTTGTATGCCTCAATGATAGATTCTCTCTCTCTTGACATAGTTTCACATCAATGACCTTTGATCGATAAAATCTACTCAGTGTTTGACATCAAATCATTTATTCACACTCAGGAAATTGTACTAGGGTACCTTGGGAATCATTGACATCAATGGTGATTTCCCTTGCACTTGTTAACGGTTCACATCATTGATTGGTAATCAAATGGTTTCTACCATGTTCAACTTCAAATCATTGTAATCACATGGATAGAATCATACTTTGTGGAAGATGAGACAAAGACACTCGGTATCTATGAAAAGCACTCATAAATTTCTCCCTAGTTTGCAATGGAGTATATTGTATGAAGTCTCAGCATGGATCCAAATTTAGTATGGTCATGGTTGTGCTCGAATTTTTGTTCATTTGACATAGATCTACAGGGTAGGTCTGGTAGCTCTGTCCCAAGTTTGAGTCCTCTATCACATGGATCTACGTTGTATTATAGTACCCATGCTTGTTAATCACTCTCATGTATATTCCTTGTATTGGCCTGCAACCAGGATGAGCACACATTTTCTCATCAGTCAAAAGTATTGAAGTATTGCAAATTCCTGGTTGATGATGATCTCTGATCAAGTTGATTCTTTCCTCGAAGTGATAACTTTTTCTTTCAAATCTCTCTCCTATCATATCCCTCTAGTATCATGCTTTGGGGGGAATTTTGTTACACATAAATATCATCATCATCATGTGATGAGGTCCCAAACATCAATATTTTCCATACATCCCAAGTTGTGAAGTGAAAATACTAGCCCAGACTTCAATCCTACATATGAAAATCCAGCACCACTCCTGCCTTTAAGTCAAGGAGTGTTACCTTCTTCAGCAATTCCTATAACCCCTTGATAGTAGGTGGTGCCACTACCTTTACCTCTTGTTCAAGGCATGGTTCTACCTTGTTACCGCTCTGTCATAGTGAGGAAGAAGAAGTACCCTTGGTAAAAGGTGAAAAAGAGAGGTTTCCATGAAGCTTCTCGAAGGAAGGCTTCGTGGAACCCTTATCCCCACACCTCAGGAACCCCTGGACTCAAGATCCATTCTTTTGGGATCTCCTATCCACCTTACCCGCCATTTAATCAACCATCCCTATCCTCCCAAGGCCTATTAAAAGCAGGATCATACCCCATGTTTGAGAGAGAGAAATGTTATGCTATTGCATTGACATTATGGCCTAAATCAATAGGGTGAGCATAGATGGAGCAAGTTAGAGATTTGGGGGATGGTATATTGGTATTGTGAAGGAGCATATTGACACTAAGGAAAAGTTTGTAAAATTCTTCTTCATCATTAATGCAAAATTGGCTCCTTTCCCTTAAAGTATGTTGCGTTATAATCATGTATTTTATTGTTGGATTCCTTAGTCACTGACATAGAATAGTGGATCATATTTTGGTGCTTTTTTAATGTCATTTTCTTGTTTTCATGTGATTATGAAGGTACATCCATGAAGACTATCATCAGTGGAAAAAACTACACCATCCCATCAAATAGACCCATTCCATATCTCCACCCATTTTAGGGAAAGTCTTCCAATTTTGTTGTAATGCATTTGTTGTAGATATGAACCATTCAGAATAGAGGAATAGCTCTTGTCTGCAAGAGGTGCATTTTTCCTAGAAACACTCAGCATCCTATACAAACATGTACATTATTGTAACAATCAACCAACCTTCATGGACAAGAAGTAATAATAGAAATTGGTTCAAATTCTTGCATATTGTCTGTGCACATACTTTCTATCGACATAGTGTATTTCCTACTTTACTTTTTCTTTTTCTATGATTTTGTCATAACAGTTCTTGATGCATTCAGTCATTTTTTGTCCCCAGCATGCACTTGGGAATGACCTGGATCATTGGTACCTCTTCTTTGTGACACCATTGTGGGACAATGCATACGTCATACAAGGACGAACGCCATTCCCTTATTTCAAGTGGCTAAAGTTGGATAGCTCCCTGAGAAAGGAAAATGGTAGTCTTCTACTGAAATAGACAACAAGTTTTCTCACCTCAATGAATACACAATGGATACCATTGTTTCTTAAGGAAGGAGGAATGATCCAACCAGCAGTAGGCATGTTGTTGAACTTTGACAAAGGATAGAACTTCGACTACTTTCACTACTTCGACAGGTTCCGCATTGGCTTTGATAAGTGGGAAACTTGAAACAACTTAACTCAACAAATATTGATAGGTTTCATGTTTGACATACAACATATTGAAATTCCTTGATGGAACCTGTCGGACATGGACATAATTTCTCTATCTTCCAATTGTCTTTGATGGTTAAACTTCTAAACTGTTATAACTTCTTGTAACTGAACGTAATTGACTAGTCACACAAGCGTCTCAGCATCCTATATAAACATGTACATTATTGTAACAATCAACCAACCTTCATACAAAATAAGTAATAATAGAAATTGGTTAGAATTATTGCATACTGTCTGTGCGCATACTTTCTGTTGACATACTGTATTTCCTAATTTACTTGTTATTTTTCTATTCTTCCACCATAACATTGCTCGAATCATTCAGTCGATTGTTGTCCCCAACATTCACCCAGGCATGACCTGGATCACTAACACCTCTACTAGAGCACAATAAAGGATCCCTTTCCCTATCTGTATCCACCTAGTTAACTGTAGGTACCAACGGCAACTCCCCTTCCACGCGTTCATTTTCCTTTTCACCATCTTCTTTATCTGAATCTTTGACATCCGTCCTAAAGCCTAGGTCCCACTGACACTTGTTGAAAATCAATGTTTTATTCCTCACTATATTCACCACTAAAAAACTATTCCAAAATAATAGTACTCAGATCTAGCTACCAATAAACCTGCAACAACCCTCGCTAGGGTTGGAGAGGTTGATCCCAAAACGTTATTTTCATCTTCTAAACTCTCTGTACCGCTAAGGATTCTTCTATTTCTTATCAAAATGCTTGAAATACTGGAAACATTGATGATATTTGTATTTTCCTGCAATGAAAGACTTTCTAGAGTCATATTTGAAATCTTTTGGATTGAGAGTGGAAAAAAAACATGTATTTGTCCCCATTGCTTTGAATCCAAATTGGTCATTGTTATTATTCATTTCGTTTCCTTATTTTTTCTAGATTTTTTGGTTATTGTTTTATATATTAGTTTGTGTTGAAAATGCATTAGGTGGGTATATAGGGTTTGGTCATTGTTATTATTCATTTCATTTCCTTATTTTTTCTAGATTTTTTGGTTATTGTTTTATATATTAGTTTGTGTTGAAAATGCATTAGGTGGGTATATAGGGTTTGATGTTCTTAAATTTACTAGAAATGATTTCTCTGATACTAGGGATTCTTCCATAATCTCAATTCTATTTTAAACCTTCCATTTTAAATTATCAAATGTGTGAAACTACGAAACCATGAACTTTATAGCAATTTTGTGATTTGTGTAAAATGGGCATTGGAAAAACACAGGAAAACACCCTTTTGCAAGATAATATTGATTGAATTCTACTAGTATTAGGTTTAGATGCAAGCCAACCTCATGAATGATATCAATGGTACTGGTAGCAGTGATTTAGGGGCTAAAGATATAGGTGGGGAAGATTCCTAATCTCATTTTCCAATGACCATGGATGCTCTTGAGTGCAATGGTATGGAGTATGTGAAAAAATAATATAGCATGGGTTTGGATGGATCTGCTAAAATGGATGATAAGACTACAGCAAAGGATGGAAAAAATCTCATAGATGACATTCAAGACATAGAAGATGATCGCTTTTTACTTGGCCAGGAAGTGTGGATGCAATACAAGTTATTCAGGATGCTAAAGAATGTTAATATTTCATATTATTATCTAGATATCATTAGTGTTTAATCCAAATTTACAACAGTACTGAAAGAAACACAATCATAAGATAGACATAGATTTATCCTGAGAAACCCTCAAGGGGAAGAAAACCAAACAAAACTTCATCTATATAGATGTATAAGATAAAAACCCCAAAATAGGTGATGCTACTCCTTGTTGGTATCTCTCTCTCTCTCTCTCTCTCTCTCTCTCTCTCTCTCTCTCTCTCTCTCCTATGCACTATACACAAGTGAGTGTGTGTGTTCAAATGAGGAACACAACTCCTCTATTTATACTCTTTCTGTCACTTCACCTAGGAAGAATCAAAACAGTATTATATTATATTCATTGGGGTACTATTGACCCGATTTACAATGGAGGTTATACCTCATGACTCTATGTGACCAAATACAATAGTAACATCCCGATAGAGGAATACGAAATCTCCCTTAGGGTACATCAGTAAAATACATTTAGAATATTCTTCAAAGTTACAATATTTCAACACTCCACATTAACAAGAAGGGTATTCTACTGACAACAACATCATCAACTATATGATTAATGAGAGAGAGTATCTTCAACAGTATTAAGGTAATACATCTATATGTCATAGGTGTTAGTTTTTCAACATTAAGCTAGCATTATTAGGATCTTTAACTTAGAGAATAGCAAGTAAAACAATCAAACACAAGAGACAATGAACACAGTGTTTTTCCTCGAGGAAAACAGAAATGGAGAAAACCCTGCAACTTCCTCAGAGATAGAATCAGCACCAAAATGGTAAAATCCCAAAATAGTAAGTGATCTCCCGACAGCAGTAACCTTCTTCTTATCTATCCCCAGTGTCTTCTCCTTCCTCGACTATGCACTACATTTGAGTGTGTTTGTGATGTGTATTAAATAGAGAGTCTAGCTCTCTATTTATACTAATCCTGGCATGACTAAAACCCTACGAGGGCCGACCTCTACTAGGAGAGTCTAATAACCCTAGTGTACGGAAACTGCAGGGACTTTAACCCTTAGAAAATTGGAGGGTTACTAAAAATGACTTGACATTACTTGTTTACATTATTGATCCTCCTAATATGAACATCGGGGCATGACAACATGAGTCAATTACATTATAGATACATCCCAGAATAAACATCATGTTACAATACATAAGATACATAGATGAATACATTCCGAAGTTACAAATACATCAACACTCCCTCTTAAATAGGAAGGTATTCTTTCGACATAATTTTTAGCACAGGTCTTCTTCTCTCGTCATCTACATCTTCAAGTCTTCTTAGTATTTAAGTCATCTTCATCTTCAAGACATCTTTGTCTTCTGATCTGGATCATCACTAGATATGGATCATCACTGGACATCATCACTGGATCTGGATCATCACTTGATCTGGATCATCACTGCTGGATCATCATTACTGGATCTGTTTCATCACTCAATCTGGATCATCATGGGTGCTATTTCATGATTCTTCTCATCACAGGAAGTTCTACAAAGCCAGCCCTTTCTCATGCTGGTTGTAGGCCTAGCCTCCATGTAGGTATTCTTCAGCGCTAATATCTGACCTACTTGTCAGAAAGGAACATGACTCACATCCATCCATGTGGGAACACATCTTGCCACAATGATGGAGGGTCTCTGCACTTCCATCCAGGATGAAACACATCCTACCACAATGATGGAAGATATCTACACTTCCATCCAGGCTAGAACACATCCTACAACAATGATGGAGGGGCTCTACACTTACATTCATCTAGGCTGGAATACATCCTACCACAATGATGAAAGGACTCTACACTTACATTCATCCAAGATGGAACATATCCCACCACAATGATGAAAGGGCTTTTCACTTACATTCATTCAAGCTAGAACACATCCTGCCACAATGATGGAAGGGATCTGCACTTACATTCATCTAAGCTGGAACACATCCTACCACAATGATGAAAGGGCTCTGCACTTACATTCATCCAGGCTAGAGAACATCCTACCACAATGATGAAAGGGCTCTACACTTACATTCATCCAGGCTGGAACACATCCTACCACAATGATGAAAGGGCTCTGCAATTACATTCATCTAGGCTGGAACACATCCTACCACAATGATGAAAGGGATTACACTCATATCTGATCTTGTAGGAACCAATCCTATAGTCATATCAAAATGGCCCACAATCCTCGACTGAGATACCTGGTAATTGACCAAGTGCCTCCATTCTCCCAGAGAATGGTAGTTTCCCTTACATCCAACCTGCTCGTTGGAATGTCCAACACTCACATCTGACATGGGAGGAACCTAATCCTTTAGCCATGATAGAATGGTTCAGCCCTTACATCTGATCAAGTGGGAACACATCCCTCTATCACATCAAAATGGCTTCTCAGTCCTAGACTAAGTTTTCCTGGTAACTGACCATGTACATCCATTCCTAGAATGACAGTTGCCCTTACAACTGTCCTGCCCGATAGGATTTCCAGCACTCATATCTGACATGGAAGGAACCAATCCTCTCACCATGACAGAATGGATCATCCCTTACATCTGAACATGGAAGGAACTAATCCTCTTACCATGTCAAAATGGCTATGGGTCTCATCACTTTCTCTTGGAGGAAACCTCGATATGGAGAACACAAAGCTTCTCCCTAAAGTACTCAAACTTCAGTCTATCTAATGGCTTCATCAATACATTAGCTATCTGTTCCTCTGTCGCAACATACTAGAGCTTCACTGCTCCCCTCTACACCATATCCCTGATATAGTGATACTTGATCTCGATATGCTTCGACTTGTCATGGAACACTGATTCTCAGATAACTTCACGCAACTATGGTTGTCACAATGTATACAAGTAGCATCCAACTGGAGATCAAATAAATCAGATAGTAGCTTTCTCAGCCATACTGCCTCATAACTAGTTGAACAAGCTACGACATACTCTGCTTCAGCTATACTCAGTGACACACAGGATTGCTTCCTACTAAACCAGGAGATCACACCTGATCCCATACTAAAGCAACACCCTGAAGTGCTCTTCCTATCGATGGCATTGCCTACCCAATATGAATCAACATAACCTTCCAGGTTAATCTTCTGATTCGCATCATACTTGAGCCCATAATCAATTGTACCTTTCAGGTACCTCAAAATATGCTTTGTAGCAATCAAGTGAACATGTCTCAGATCTGTCAGGAATTGGCTCAAGGTGTTCACAACAAAGCAAATATCTGGTCTCGTGTTCGTCAAGTACATCAAGGACCCAATCATCTGACAATACATCATAGCATCAACCGAATCTGATGAAGCATCGTTGAATAACTTTAGTTTCGATGCCATAAGTGTGGCCATAGCCTTACAGTCCATCATCCCAAACCTCTTCAGGATCTCTACTGCATACTTCCCTTGTCTGAGGAAGATTCCATCTGCGCTCTGCCACACCTCCATACCTAGAAAATAATGCATCATCCCCAAGTCCTTCATTTTGAACTCGGCAGCAAGATTTCTCTTCGTATCAAAAATCAACCCATCCATACTGTTGCAGCTACAACAATTTCCCAAAATTCCAAAAAAAAATTAGGATCCTCCTTTGCTTTGGATTAGTTTGATTTGCTTCCCTAGGTCGATCTAATAATTTATAGAGTGTTTCTAAAATGCTTGGATTGCTTTAATACTTCATTTGATTCCTCCCTATGGCTGTCTTTGAATGCATTTTCACCACGCTGAATCAGAAGATTATTTAATTGACATTCCCGCTGTTCCGGAAGAATTTCAAGTCGTGACTTCGACTTTCTGTCCGATGCATTGGTTTTAATCGGCTATTTTCTCGGTTTAAATCAGAAGGATTTGCTCTTTATTTTCCCGTTGTTGCGGATGAACTTTAGGTTTTGGCTTCGGTTTCTTTGCCGATTTCTTTGCTTTACCTTGGGTACTTTTGTGTTTCGACTATTTTTAAGCTTTACATCGAAGCTTGTCATCGTTTCCTTCTCCACCGTTGCGGAAGGATTTCTGCTAACTCTTCTGATCCATAGTCATCCACTCTTTTGATGCGTTGTGGTCTTATTCGGAAGAGGATGATATCTTTGGTAGACGCCGTTGCGGCCGCATTCACGCTTTCATCCCGATGTCAGAAACTCTCCGACGTCCGATCTTGTGTTTCTTCCACCGGGCATGTTGCCGCGGATGGATTAACGCTCGAGCCGTTTGCCGTTGTGGAAGGAAGTTGGCTTTCAACTTCTGATTCAGGATTTTCTCCCGGTTATCCCCACCGTTGCGGAGGGATTTTTGGTTCAGCTTTCTGCTGTTATGGAGAAAAATAGGCTTTCAGCCTCTGATTCCGAAACTCTTCGACATCCGATCTTCTAAGTTTCCCGCCATGCGCGTCTCTGCGGCTGGATATACGCTGTGGTGATCCTCCATTGCGGAAGGACGAGAGCTTTCAGCCTTCGATTAGAAAGTGCCCCGACGTTCAATGTTTTTCGCACCCGTGGTGTTGACTATATATATGGGTCAAAGGGTTATATTTTTATTGTTGTTTTCGACTATTGAGCACTGTCATTGTCGTGCGTGCCGTTCTCACAAGCTGCGAAGGATTCATTGCTGGTACCCATGACCAGGTGGCTTGATTGTGGACATTTGACCGCTCATCTTCCCATTGATTACGCATTGTATTTCCAGGTAGGCTCGTTGACCTTTTCCCGTTTCCGTTTAGGTTTTTTGATTGATTGCTTGCTGTGGTTAGGGTGTTGAGTGCAGTCGTTTCCTTCATCTCATTTTTCTATGCCTATTTAATTGGGGATTTTTGTCATAACTGTCTTGGGAAGGGGGAATTTTAAACAACAGATTAGTTTGCACGCTGCCGTTGTCTCGCAACCTCGCGCAGTGGTTGGGGGTTTGGTGCAGGCGGTCATTACGCCGTCTACACCAAGCTTCCCTGTGTGTGATGATGGGTTGCAGAGGGAGAGTTTGTGGTTTTTCTATAGCATTTGGTGGGTACCCTTTTTGTTGATATTTTCAGTCCCCCCATATCCTGAAACCCTAGCCATTTTTCCTACGCGGTCCCGTGCAACCGATTCTTGCTCAGTTTCGAACCATGGCCTGGAAAGGGGTTTGACTACCACACTAGGTTGCTGACCAAGGTTTCGCACAGGCGGTTTTTTTTTTTGAGCACACTATAGAAACCCACATCCACGAATAGCAAGGTTTCGCTGTGCCGCTCCGCGCTCCGTTGGATTTTATCTTAAACCCGAGCCGAAGGGGGAAAGGATGTACCGTGGCATTTAGGTTATCCACCATTAGATTGCAGGAGGTTTGTTTGTAGAGTGCCGTTGAGAGGGATTGCAGGGGTTTTTCGTCCTTTGTCTATCCTGCACAGCAAAATGTTAGTAGCGCCCGCAGAGAACGGAAGCTTTAGTCATGTCAATATAATTATTTTCCCCGCAAGCAGCATGAGCCTTTTCAATTTTATGTAGAAACAATTCCTGTTGGATTATATTGTTAATGTTTATATTGGAAAGTAATGGTAGTATGCACATTTTATTGCACACAGCTAGTTTCCATCATGATAGACATAAACAAAGTCTCTGAAAAATGCCCATTTGGTTCAATAATCCTGTTAGTTAATCCATTTCAGCCTAGGTACACATATATTTTGGCTTCATTAACTAATTGCTGTCACAATACACATTGAAGAAGTAAAACACTGCACATTGTCATATAAGTGTCTGCAACTTGAATTGCTTAACGTTACAATGTATATATGGCAGGAAGAACTCAAGCTCACCATGTCAACGAGGAAAAAGTAGAAGGCCCCTATGGTCGAAGAAGAGCCAGAAGTGGAGGTTGTTACCAAGACAAAATACGTGTATGAAGACACTAAATGTATTTCTGGTGTTGAACCGAAGTATTAGTGGGGGGGAATCTATGGACCGATTACCCGAAGAGAAGTTCCCAACATGGGCTTAGAAGAAGAGTCCATATATGCAAACATTGAAAGATCTTCCCTTATGAAGGTCGCCACCAGACCAGAGCTGTTCCCATGCTCTGAGGTAATTGGCTGGATTCTGCCCCAGGCAGATGTAACCACAATGATTCTGGGAAATGATGAAAGACAGGGCTATGCTGCATTTAGCCTTGGATATGTGGCATTGGCTTATCATCTGCCAGAATCCCAATTATTCTTATCTAATGACTGGTTGAATAGCATTAGAATGGACCTCATAGAGACTCTTAAGAGAATGTTGTTGCAGGGAAAACATTACCGATATAGACCGACAGGTGAGTATGATATAGCGAGCTTGAGGGATCCCTACAGATTTATAGCTCTGATGCTTAATAGGGTCTTTGGGACAGCTCATGGAATATTTTTCAAGCTAGAGTGGATACCCATCATTTTTCATGTGGCCACCCAAGGGACAATCTTCAATTGGGCCAGCCTGGTATCCAGCAGTATTTCTTCTTGCTTGACCTCAGCCTTGGAAGGGGAGTCCTGAAAAAGGTCTGAGTTTTATATGAGCTCAATACTCATAGACTGTATACTATGCAACCATCCTTTCCCTGGTCTCAGGTGCATCTAGGACAGGGAAAGAATGCCTATCTATGCTGCTTATAGACCATTGTGGGCACACCAGTACCAAAGCCATTACAGGGAAGTCTGTGAGCACTTCATTATGCCACTATACACACTCATTTTCTGGAAAGAGTGTGATTGTATGTCTGAGGAGGCCATGCAAGTGATACAATATTACACAGACTACTATTTGACCGAACATGGCATGCACTTCAGAATGTTTGGGGGCTCAAGAGCACCTTCCCTACTGCCAAAATATGCAACTGATTACATTGTCCATAAGGAGGTAGTCAGACAAGTGTTCCTAGATGGAATAGGAAGCTTCCTGTTCGAACACAAGAAGACTACTTATCCTCCCTTGCCCTTCAAACTTGGGAGCTACAGGTTCACTAAGGTGAAACAAGCTGGTGAATTCGTAGAGGAGCTAGAGAGGTTCCATTTTGGGGAGATGTCCTATCACAGAAATGAATCCCACGGTAAAGTGGCTAATCATTGTAAATAAAATAAGGTGCATTTTGAATATACCCATCATTTTGATAGGGAAGAATCTGTCTTCTGGAATGCCCCAAACATGACAGCACTGAAAAGAATATTCACAAAGAAAATCACCACCAAGGGTGGAAAGGGGGATGAAAAGGCAAAGGAAGAGGAAGAAGCCAAAAGGAGAAACGAAGAAGCCCAGAGATTGGCACAGGAAGCTGTAGAGTGGTTGCACAGTGAAGAGGAAGGGAAAAGAAAAGCTGCTCAAGAAGCAGCTGAGAAAGCCCAGGAAGCAGCTAAAGAGGCAGAAGAAGCGGCTAGAAAAGCAGCTGAAGAAGAGAAAAGAAAGATCGATGAAGAGCTCCAAACGCAAGAAGCTGAAAGGATAAAATTGACACAGCAGTCAGCTTCTGAAACAACAGCAGAGAAAACCCAAGAAGTGGAGAACCCCGAGGTTCAGACCTCTCAAGTACCTGCTGCCAGCACACCCATGGTCCCCACACTCAAGCTGGTCCCTTTTGTGCAAGAAAAGGGAAAGGAAATCCCTGATTTCAACACTGTATATTATGATAGGGAAACAAAGAGAATAATAAAGAGGATAGAGAGGAAAGTTGAGGCAGAAGGTCTACCTGGTAAAATGATAACGGATACGGCTGTTATGTTAGGAATAGACCAAGATCCAAGATTTACCCTAAGAGCCAGGTCTGCATTCATCCAAGCTTCAGAGGATAATGTAAGAAAAATCATGATTGACTTGGAGCAATCCAAGAAATCTTCTGCTCAATTGAAATATACATTGAGGAAAGAGAGAGAAGAGAGCAACAGGCTCAAGAGGAAATATGAATACATGCAAAGGGAAATGAAATCCTCAAAACCTGAGATACAGGCCCTCCAAGTAGAGATGCAATTCAAGGAAACAACACAGGAGGCCCTAGAGAAAGTGCAGAAGGAATGCCAAGATCTAAAGAGTGAGAAGGAACAGCTACTGGCAAAGGTGGAAGAGCTAGAAGAGCAGCAGAAGATCCTCTTGTAGGCCAATGATCTGCACACCCAAGAACTGAGAAAGAAACATCAGGAGCAAATTTCTTCTTTGACCACTGCTTTGGAAGTGGCAAGAGAACAACAGGTTAACCTCCAGCATTTCAAGGATCATGTATTGACCCAAAAAACCAAGATGTTGCAGCTACAGACTGCTATTGAAGAAGAAAGATGTAGAGTGCTGCAGATTGATGGCTGATTGGAGGAGATCCTTGAAACTGCATCCTACTTTTTGGACAGATCCCAGGACGTCCTAGAGGTCCTAGTTGCAAGAATGGCAAGGTTGGAGAACAACGAAGAAACCCCAGCAGAGCTACCGTCAAAATACCAACAGGCTCTCAAACGAGACTATGACCTAGTGGAGTTTGCTATTAACACCACTGAAGACTTCAAGAAGGCAGTAAAAAAGACAAAGGGATTATGCACTGAGTTTTTTAGAAGACTTCTCATTACCTACAACCGGTGCTAGATAGAAGCTGAAGAGAGGCTTGAAGCTTTCCCATATCACAACGCCTTTGTGGAGCTAGTGCAGAAGAGATTCCAGGAGAAAGAAGCTAAGGTACAGGATATCAAAGCCCTGGATGATCAGATCTTGAGAAGCGAAGTAGATCATCCAGCTATCAGTGTAGAGCTTCTGGAAGACCAGCTTCGATTGAGTACATCCAGGGTCAAGGATATCAAGAACCAAGATGAGAAGTTTGAGATAAATATTCAGTTTTTGGAGCCTTGTGCCTTTTAAGGCATCACTACTGAAGCTGTAGCATGGAGGAAGTTTCTAGACATCCAAGTGGGGCCCTCCTCGTGAGGGATTGGTCACCTATGTATTTTGTAACATTTTTTGTAAAAACATTTATGAAATCCAAGCGTTGGGAAGCCCAAAGGTTACTTTGGGCAACCCAACCATCTCACCTTTTTGTATAAATGTAATAGACTAAGAGAAAGGAAGGACTTTTCCCAGTGAGACTGGTGAAGACATATTGCAAGAAGAACTTTTTCCTTTTGCAATAGAAAATTACAGTTTGCCTGTTGGAGAAAGCTTAGCGGAATATTCAAATGTTGTGCTATGGATTTGTTGAAGAGGAACTATTTCATTTTCAGCTATATGTCCATTAACTGTGAGACCGTTCTAACTCATTGAACCTATGTTCTTGTATGAATGTTTTCTGGTTTATTTTATGAATATTTCCACTATGAGTAATGGATGCTATTCATAAACAATTGGCTATCTGATTGTCGAAATATATTTAATCTTTCATGTGTTGTAGATAATAATATCAGCTACCTGTAATTTCTATTTATAATGCATGAATAATCCACATTACTCACAAATAAATCATATTCTGGCTCCCCGGGGATAGGTGGATAGATAGGTAGTTAAATGGATAGTTAGTTTATTTCATTACTGCATATGTGATTTAGATGCCTGTGAGCCTAAGATGAGAGGTAAGAACCTGTGCATCACATTGTGTTGTTCCTCGCATCCTTATCACGCTGCATTGTTAGTTAGGCATTTTCATTGCATACATTAAGTCAAAAAATACAAAAAACTCGGTGGACCGGGCCGCAACCGGTAAAACCTTTGTTTTGTTACTTTGACCTACGGTAGCCAGACCGCAAACCAGATGGATTCCCTACACCAAACAGTCAACGGGATAGTTGGGAACATTGATTGGGGATAATCCCTTGCTATTGTCGCCTGCAAATTTCCAGGCCTCAACAGTTCTGGCGCTAGAAGGAGGGCCGCCAATGCATTGCTAGCCGTGCGAACTCAGACTTTTCCCAAGATTACCCCACCAGCAGATGTTTGAAGCTTGTAACCTGACTCAAGGACTTATAGGTTTTGGTTATACCTTTGAAGTAAGAAGTCCTGTCTCACCCTACGTTGCTCTTTGCTCATGTTTTGTTCTTTTTGCCTGTACTCATGGCTGGTGTGATTGTGAACCAGCCCAACCCATTACCTGCTTGGAGAGCTAGATCACCTCTGAACCTCACACCTCCATTTCATAACTTACCTCAGGGTTTTGAGAAGCTACTGCCTAAGTTTGACCCTGAGGAGAAGACTGCTATGGATGATCACTTGTAGAGTTTTTATTTAGCAGTAGAGGGGTTAAGGGCTGGGGAGTACGAAGATGTTTTCTGTAGATTATTCCCTCATACCTTGAAAGGGTCAGCTTCTTCATGGTACTTTTCCCTTCCCGCAAACTCGATCCCAGATTGGAATACTTTCGAAAGGGTTTTCAGGAGTAAATACACAGCCCAAAAAACGCATACCTCATTGATGAAAGGTCTTGGTTTGTTAAGAAAAGAAAGGAATGAAAAAATACATAAGTTCACTCAAAGATTCTCATTATACCTAAAGAATTTTTCTGAAGCTGACAGACCCTCATACAAGGTCTTAATTGAATATTATACATCTTCCCTAGGACCGAAGTTAGCTATGTTCTCTAAAATGAAATCCAAGCCTACATTGGTAGAGACTTATGAAGAGGAATGAAGGGTAGAAGCTGAAATGGAAAGTGTGGAAGATTACCCTGACTTACCTGAAGAGAAGAATACTGGGAGAAGAGATTTACTGCTGTCTAAACCTAAAGAGGATCACTCACATGATTATCAGGGATGCTTAAAATGATGCAGAAGCTATCCAACCGAATAATAGATCTGGAAAAGGAAAGGGACGTCCAGAAAAATTATAAGCCTTGCTCTCCGAAAAGAAAGGATAACAACCAAGGGAAAGTCCCTCCACCAAATTTAGCATCAATGAACATAACAGAAATAGGGGGAGAGAATTTCTGTACTTTTCACCAGCAACCTCATTCTGAGAAGAAGTGCCCTCAATGGTTACATTCAATGACACTGGTGATGAATAAGTTGTTGGACCCTAAATTGACTAAGGACAGTGGTAAGAAGGAAAAGAAAAACCAGGTCATGGAGAAAAAAGATATTGATAACATGTTTTCATGGAATGGTGTCTCACCGTTTGACACTGAAGAGAGTACTCCTAAGTCTGAAGGCACATCTACAACAACCAAGGACATGGGTGTAACGATTGAAGAAAATACCATAAATTCGAAGATTACAAATCTGCAGGAGAATGTCAAGAGACAGGCAGATGCGAAGGTTGAGTACAAAACCCATAGAGCCACTACCCTCAACCAGGAGACAGATCCAAACAATGAGATTGTCAAACCTATGGAAGATGGTGAGGGAGGAAGCACCGAAAAGGTTAAAGAAGTTAAAAAGGAGATACCCATTGAAAAACAACCTGTGGAGGAAAATATTGAATCATTTGGGGAAAGGAAAATTAGCACCCCACCTTTCCTTTTGACTCTAGAAATTCTGAACCATAAAGTCCATAATTGTTTGGTGGACTCTGGATCATCGGTGAATGTCATGCATCTTGTGATCTGTACAAAGCTTAATGGGAAGCTAAAACCTACTGATTGGGATGTCACTCAACTAGACAACACTAGTGTCAAAGTAGTGGGGGAGATGAAGAATGTTTTGATTTGATTGTCTGCAAATAGAAAGATATGTCATTACCTTGATATTGTAGTAGCAGACATACCTGATGGATACAGATTGATCTTGAATCGAGATTGGGAAGCCCACCTAGATGGGTACTTTGCTTCTGACTGGTCACATTTGTTGCTGCCTTAGAAGGGAAGCCCAAACCTGATTAGGATTTTGAGAGATCCCTACATGAAGCACAATGTTACTGGGCTAGGAGAGGGAAATGAATCTGTTGATTCCGTCCTGGGAAACTATCTGACTGAGCTTAAGCTAAGACATCTTAACTCGAGAGAGGCCATTCATATGATTGACACTCAGCCTGAGCTCCTCCAACTTCCTCAGGCTGATGAAAATGAGTGCAGACTAGTAGATATGGTCTCAATTTCAAAAATGGCACACTTAGATCATGGATAGATTTTTGGCCTTCATCGCAACCTAGCCCTTTAACTCATTGATTGAAGATTTTCAAGGGGCAGGCACACCTTTTTTCTTTTCTTTTCTTTTGCCTTGTACATAAATAGTGTTGTTTTTCTTTAATGCTTTGATGTTGTTTTCTTTTTGATCATTTGATTTGATGCTTCTTTCTTGATTTGCACTGCTTTTGTTAATAGTTTTTGTTTTGGAATAAAGAGGCAAACTTTTGGTTGCAATGGGAACATCAGGGTTCTTTATTAACCGAAATCTTGAGCAAAAGACTATGCTTTAAAGTATAGAATGTCTTCTAGTAGCAGTATCCTTAACTGGCAATGCATTCATTGAAGTCTTACTTAACCCCTGTAAATAGCTCAAAAGTAAAAGAGGTCTGGAATACTATTTCGAGGCTCCATCCATTTCACATCTTAAATATCCAAGGGGGTGACAGAAAAATACCCACGAAAAGGAAGCAGAGTAAAATAGTATATCATATATAAATGATCCCATGTCATATATTCAGAAAAGCAAAAAGTTATCAAGAGTCAAAACTCCTTAAAGAAAAACAATACATATCAAAGCATGAAGTACTAAATTGCCACAAGATCCTCTCCGTCCGTGAACTGAAATATGAAATACACTGTTCACACAAAAGGACACTATGGGATAGAGGATCCTGAATTAAAATTCAGTAAGAAAGGCATGCAGGAGGACTCATATCAAAAGAACTAAAGTTCAAAAGGAACAAAAGTGCAGTTGGCATGGGAATGAGGAACAAAAGGATAATACTGTTTACTATCTGTTACAATCCTGTGGTGTCCAAGCTGGAAGCTACCTAAGGACAGGAAAAATAAACCTCACTTATTTGGCCTCTAAAGAGTTATTCAGACTTGCAATATTTCTGACGTTACCATTTCCCAAAGAATAGACTACTTCTCAATGGTTTAAATGTCTAAGTTGGCTAGCCCAAGGATACAGATATCTAGAAGATTTTAACCTTTATTCAGACGGTCTTGCACTGGGAAGGAGTTGATTCAGAAATATGGGGTTCACCAGGTAGTCGCCATTTGTTCCAGCTGCAACAATTTCCCAAAATTCCAAAAAATATTTAGGACCCTCCTTTGCTTTGGATTAGTTTCATTTGCTTCCCTAGGTCGATCTAATAATTTACAGAGAGTTTCTCAAATGCTTGGATTGCTTTACTACTTGATTTGATTCCTCCCTATGGCTGCCTTTGAATGCATTTTCACCACACTGAATCAGAAGATTATTTAATTGACGTTCCCGCCGTTGCGGAAGAATGTCAAGTCGTGACTTTGACTTTCTGTCCGATGCATTATTTTTAATCGGCTATTTTCTCGGTTTAAATCAGAAGGATTTGCTCTTTCTTTTCTCGCCGTTGTGGATGAACTTTAGGTTTTGGCTTCGGTTTTTTTGCCAATTTCTTTGCTTTACCTTGTCTACTTTTGTGTTTCAGCTATTTTTAAGCTTTACATCGGAGCTTGTCATCGTTTCCTTCTCCACCATTGCGGAAGGATTTCTGCTAACTCTTCTGATCCATAGTCGTCTGCTCTTCCGATGCATTGTGGTCTTATTCGAAAGAGGATGATATCTTTGGTAGCTGTCGTTGCGGCCACGTTCCTACTTTCGTCCCAATGTCAGAAACTCTCCGACGTCCGATCTTGTGTTTCTTCCGTCAGGCATGTTGCCACGGATGGATTAACACTCGGGCCGTCCACTGTTGCGGAAGGAAGTTGGATTTCAACTTCCGATTCAGGATTTTCTCCCGGTTATCCCCACCGTTGCGGAGGCATTTTTGGTTCAGCTTTCCACCGTTGCGGAGCAAAATAGGCTTTCAGCCTCCGATTCTGAAACTCTTCAACGTCCGATCTTCTAAGTTTCCTACCATGCGCATCTCTGCAGCTGGATCTATGCTGTGGTCATCCACCGTTGCGGAAGGACGAGGGCTTTCAGCCTCTGATTAGAAAGCACCCCGACGTTCGATGTTTTTCGCACCCATGGTGTTGACTATATATACGGGTCGAAGGGTTATATTTTTATTGTTGTTTTCAACTATTGAGCATTGTCGTTGTCGTGCGTGCCATTCTCACAAGCTACGAAGGATTCCGTGCTGGTACCCATGTCCAGGTGGCTCGATTGTGGACGTTTGACTACTCATCTTCCTGTTGATTACGCATTGTATTTCTAGGTAGGCTCATTGACCTTTTCCCGTTTCTGTTTAGGTTTTTTTATTGATTGTTTGTTGCAGTTAGGGTGTTGAGTGCAGCCATTTCCTTCATCCTGTTTTTCTATGCCTATTTAATTGGGGATTTTTGTCATAACTCTCTTGGGAAGGGGGCATTTTAAACCACATATTAGTTTGCACGCCGACATTGTCTCACAACCTCACGCAGTGGTTGGGGGTTTGGTGTAGGCGGCCATTACGCCATCTGCACCAAGCTTCCCTGTGTGTGATGATGGGTTGCAGAGGGAGATTTTGTGGTTTTTCTATAGCATTTGGTGGGTACCCTTTTTGTTGAGATTTTCATTCCCCCCATATCCTCGAACCCTAGCCATTTTTCCTACACGGTCCCGCGCAACCGATTCTTGCTCAGTTTCGAACCATGGCCGAGAAAGGGGTTTGACTACGACACCAAGTTGCTGACCAAGGTTTCACATAGGCGGTTTTCTTTGATTAAGCACACTATAGAAACCTGCATCCTCAAATAGCAAGGTTTCACTGTGCCGCTCTGCACACCGTTGGCTTTTATCTTAAACCCGAGCCAAAGAGGGAAAGGATGTACCATGGCATTTAGGTTATCCACCATTAGATTGCGGGTGGTTTGTTTGTAGAGTGTCATTGAGAGGGATTGCGGGGGTTTTTCATCCTTTGTCTATCCTACACAGCAAAATGTTAGCAGCGCCCGCAGAGAAAGGAATCTTTAGTCGTGTCAATATAATTATTTTCCCTGCAAGAAGCATGAGCCTTTTCAATTTTATGTAGACACCATTCCTGCTGGATTATATTGTTAATGTTTATATTGGCAAGTAATGGTAGTATGCATAGTTTATTGCACACAACTAGTTTCCATCATGATAGACATAAACAAAGTCTCTGAATACTGCCCATTTGGTTCAATAATCCTGTTAGTTAAGCCATTTCAGCCTAGGTACACATATATTTTGGCTTCATTAACTAATTGTTGTTACAATACACATTGAACAAGTAAAACGCTGTACATTGTCATATAAGTGTCTGCAACTTGAATTGCTTAACGTTACAATGTATATATGGCAGGAAGAACTCAAGATCACCATGTCAAAGAGGCAAAAGAAGAAGGCCCCTATGGTCGAAGAAGAGCCAGAAGTGGAGGTTGTTACCAAGACAGAATACGTGTATGAAGACACTAAATGTATTTCTGGTGTTGAACCGGAGTATCAGTGGGGGGAAATCTATAGACTAATTACCCGAAGAGAAGTTCCCGACATGGGCTTAGAAGAAGAGTCCATATATGAAAACATTGAAAGATCTTCCCTTGTGAAGGTCGCCACCAGACCAGAGCCGTTCCCATGCTCTGAGGTAATTGG
Organism: Pseudotsuga menziesii; assembly: GCA_001517045.1. NCBI lineage: Eukaryota > Viridiplantae > Streptophyta > Pinopsida > Pinales > Pinaceae > Pseudotsuga > Pseudotsuga menziesii. Next base: position 126,628 of record LPNX011077271.1, on the reverse strand, counting down.
ATGGATTCTGCCCCGGGTAGATGTAACCACAATGATTGTGGGAAATGATGAAAGACAGGGCTATGCTGCATTTAGCCCTGGATATGTGGCGTTGGCTTATCACCTGCCAAAAGACCAAGTATTCTTATCTGATGACTAGCTGAAAAGCATTAGAATGGACCTCATAGAGACTCTTAAGAGAATGTTGTTGCAGGGAAAACATTACCGATATAGACCGACATGTGAGTATGATACAACGAGCTTGAGGGATCCCTACAGATTTATAGCTCTGATGCTTAATAGGGTCTTTGGGAGAGCTCATGGTAGATTTTCCAAGCTAGAGTGGATACCCATCATTTTTCATGTGGCCACCCAAGGGACAATCTTCAATTGGGCCAGCCTGGTATCTAGCAGTCTTTCTTCTTGCTTAACCTCAGCCTTGGAAGGGGAGTCCCGGAAAAGGTCTGAGTTTTATATGAGCTCAATACTCATAGACTGTATACTATACAACCAGCCTTTCCCTGGTCTCAGGTGCATCTGGGACAGGGAAAGAATGCCTTTCTATGCTGCTTATAGACCACTGTGGGCACACTAGTACCACAGCCATTACAGGGAAGTATGTGAGCACTTCATTATGCCACTATACACACTCATTTCTAGAAAGAGTGTGATTGTATGTTTGAGGAGGCCATGCAAGTGATACAAGATTACGTAGACTACTATTTGACCGAACATGGCATGTACTTCAGAATGTTTGGGGGCTCAAGAGAACCTTCCCTACTGCCAAAATATGCAACTGATTACATTGTCCATAAGGAGGAAGTCAGACAAGTGTTCCTAGATGGAATAGGCAGCTTCCTGTTCAAACACAAGAATACTGCTTATCCTCCCTTGCCCTTCAAACTTGGGAGCTACAGGTTCACTAAGGTGAAACAAGCTGGTGAATTCGTAGAAGAGCTGGAGAGGTTCCATTTTGGGGAGATGCCCTATCACAGAAATGACTCCCACGGTAAAGTGGCTGATCATTGTAAAGAAAATAAGGTGCATTTTGAATATACCCATGATTTTGATAGGGAAGAATCTGTCTTTCGGAATGCCCCAAACATGACAGCACTGAAAAGAATATTCATGAAGAAAATCACCACCAAGGGTGGAAAGGGGGATGAACAGGCAAAGGAAGAGGAAGAAGCCAAAAGGAGAAAAGAAGAAGCCCAGAGATTGGCACAAGAAGCTGTAGAGTGGTTACACAGTGAAGAGGAAGGGAAAAGAAAAGCTGCTCAAGAAGCAGTTGGGAAAGCCCAGGAAGCAGCTAAAGAGGTAGAAGAAGCGGCTAGAAAAGCAGCTGAAGAAGCAAAAAGAAAGCTCAATGAGGAGCTCCAAACGCAAGAAGCTAAAAGGATAAAATTGACACAGCAGTCAGCTTCTGAAACAGTAGCAGAGTAGACCCAGGAAGTGGAGAACCCCGAGGTTTAGACCTCTCAAGTACCGGCTGCCAGCACACCCATGGTCCCCACACTCAAGCTAGTCCCTTTTGTACAAGAAAAGGGAAAGGAAATCCCTGATTTCAACACTGTATATTCTGATAGGGAAACAATGAGAATAATAAAGAGGACAGAGAGGAAATTTGAGGTGGAAGGTCTACCTGGTAAAATGATAACGGATACGGCTGTTATGTTAGGAACAGACCAAGATCTGAGATTTACCCTAAGAGCCGGGTCTGCATTCATCCAAGCTTCAGAGGATAATGTAAGCAAAATCATGATTGACTTGGAGCAATCCAAGAAATCTTCTGCTCAATTGAAAGATACATTGAGGCAAGAGAGAGAAGAGAGAAATAGGGTCAAGAGGAAATATGAATACATGCAAATGGAAATGAAATCCTGAAAAGCTGAGATACATGCCCTCCAAGTAGAGATTCAAGTCAAGGAAACAACACAGGAGGCCCTAGAGAAAGTGCAGAAGGAATGCCAAGATCTAAAGAGTGAGAAGGAACAACTACTGGCAAAGGTGGAAGAGCTAGAAGAGCAGCCGAAGATCCTCTTGCAGGCCAATGATCTGCACACCCAATGTCACGTCCCCATGCCTCCGACCGGCGAAGAGGACGTGAAATAATGGATTTAACAGACCGGGCTAACCGCCCATGAACATATACAGGTTTAAAAATTGCCTAAAATTCTAAGACAGAATGCTGATGGAAATGGATTGAGATAAAAACGTGAATAGATGCCATTGTTTATCAAATACAGCTACAGTGAACTATCATACACAGCGGAATCATCATCATACATTCAACAAGCATTTAGTCATGCATGCATTCACTCAATCATTCATTATTTCAACATGTTCATTTCATTTAATTAACAGTAAATATGGAATTGCAGAGGTAAAATACACAAGATCACTTATCTTATGAATGCTTTGCTCCGCAACCAGCTACGTCGTTGCAACGTTCCACCCAACCATAATCCAGCGTGCTCATCAATCTCTCAGCAACACTGCCACCCCCGAGCTGGGCATGATTCTCCAAGGATTAAGGGAACTAGCAGGCTTACACATAGCCAGGATACACAAAAACACACAGCCAAGCCAACCAAGTTGGGTTTATCAGGCCATTAAGGAGTTGATGAAGGCAATTTGCTAAGCTGGTGAGCTCATTACAGAGCCAAGAACACCTACACTCGAACTAGCCTGACCTCTAAGACACCCATCCACACCCAACACAAGGAATCAGTCCCTTCTCTGCTACACAGTCCCTCAGGCCCTGCATTCCCTTCCAGTGCTATTCAGGGGTGATGGAGAAGAAGGCCAGCCCTCTAGCTCTGTCTGTGTGGTTTCTAGCACCAGGTTTATCAAGCAACCAAGCCAAAATCCTTACTCCTCACACAGTCCAACCATTGCACTCAGGCAATCAATTCAGCTCTCACAGCTTAAATAGGGAAAAACGAATTACACAGTCCCAAACGTGACAGTAAAAATGGATCACAATATGGGGAAAAACACACAGTCCTGAAGCTTATCAGTGAGCACAACTCTCAGCAGGGAAAAACATCCCAAATAGCCTGTGCATGAGGCCAATAGTCACTGAGACAGTAAAAAACGTGAATGGCTCTTCCCAGCCATGGTAAAAACTCATGAAATCACAAAAATGTGAATGGAAAAATGCACCAGCAGCTCCAAAAACGTGAGGAAGACATCCCAGGCCCTGGCATTACAAAAACGACCTCCAATCCCTGGGAAAAATGAAGCTAACAGCCAAAACATGGATGGAAGACACAAGAAAAAACTTCAGCTGCTCCCCAAAACGTGAGGAAACTCAAAAACGTGAATGCCTAGCCGAATGGCCTACGTTTTTGGGCATTTTTCTTGCCAAGGAATTCAGAACATGATTTTCCAAAAATGGGTCTCTTCCCAATTCGAATTTGGGTTGCCCATACTCTTCCCCTTCCATGCAATAACTAACTCAACCACATTCTGGCAGAAATAAATAATTGGAGAAAAAAGACAAGAAAGGTAGTTGACAATTTGATGGGTTTTCTCATAGACAATTGGCTTTTCCCCATTGGCCCATAGGTTAAATATTTCACCCCCCTTATCCTTGGAATATCATGCCCCTTCGATTTAGTTGCCGCGACCGTAGCTGGTTGTGTTTATTTTTATTATAGATGCATATGTACATGATGCTGAAACTTAATATGTGCCACATGCCCCGATATACCATCGGTGATAATTTAAATCCCAAAACATAGCATAGTCGATCAATGGCGGAGCCTTGGCCTTTAGCTCCACACCATGATCATTTACAATATATACATCATATACACCTAATGTAACGGGGTCATGACCGGGACGTGACACCCAAGAACTGAGAAAGGAACATCAGGAGCAGATTTCTTCTTTGACCACTGCTTTGGAAGTGGCAAGAGAATAGCAGGTTAACCTCTAGCCTTTCAAGGAGCATGTATTGTCCCAGAAAACCAAGATGCTACAGCTGCAGACTGCTATTGAAGAAGAAATATGTAGAGTGTTGCAGATCGATGGCCGATTGGAGGAGATCCTAGAAACTACAACCTACTTTGTGGATAGATACCAGGACGTCCTAGAGGTCCTAACTGCAAGAATGGCGAGGTTGGAGAACAACGAAGAAACCCCAGCAGAGCTACCGTCGAAAGACCAACAGGATCTCAAATGAGCTTATGACCTAGTGGAGTTTGCTATTAACACCGCTGAAGACTTCAAGAAGGCAGTAAAAAAGACAAAGGGATTATGCACCGAGTTTTTCAGAAGACTTCTCATTACCTACAACCAGTTCCAGATAGAAGCTGAAGAGAGGCTTGAAGCTTTCCCAGATCACAACGCCTTTGTGGAGCTAGTGCAGAAGAGATTCCAGGAGAAATAAGCTAAGGTACAGGATATCAAAGCCCTGGATGATCAGATCTTGAGAAGCAAAGTAGATCATCCAGCTGTCAGTGTATAGCTTCTGGAAGATCAGCTTTGATTGAGTACATCCAGGGTCGAGTCTATCATGAACCAAGCTAAGAAGTTTGAGATAAATATTCAGTTTTTGGAGCCTTGTGCCTTTGAAGGCATCGCTACTGAAGCTGCAGCGTGGAGGAAGTTTCTAGACAGCCAAGTGGGGCCCTCCTTGTGAGGGATTGGTCACCTGTGTATTTTGTAACATTTTTTGTAAAAACATTTGAGAAATACAAGCGTTGGGAAGCCCAAAGGTTACTTTGGGCAGCCCAACCATCTCACCTTTTTGTATAAATGTAATAGACTAAGAGGGAGGAAGGAATTTTTCCCAGTGAGACTGGTGAAGACATATTGTAAGAAGAACTTTTTCCTTTTGCAATAGAGAATTACAGTTTGCCTATTGGAGAAAGCTTAGTGGAATATTCAAATGTAGTGCTATGGATTTGTTGAAGAGGAACTATTTCGTTTTCAGCTTTATGTCCATTAACTGTGAGACCGTTCTAACTCATTGAAGCTATGTTCTTGTATGAATGTTTTCCGGTTTATTTTATGAAGATTTCCACTATGAGTAATGGATGTTGTTCATAAACAATTGGCTATCTGATTGTCGAAATATCTTTAATATTTCATGTGTTGTAGATAAGAATATCAACTACCTGTAATTTCTGTTTATAATGCATGAATAATCCACATTACTCACAAATAAATCATATTCTGGCTCCCCGGGAATAGGTGGATAGATAGGTATTTATATGGATAGTTAGTTTATTTCATTACTGCATATGTGATTTAGATGCCTGTGAGCCTAAGGCGAGAGGTAAGAACCTGCACATCACATTGTGTAGTTCCTCGCATCCTTATCACCCTGCATTGTTAGTTAGGCATTTGCATTGCATACATTAAGTCAAAAAATACAAAAAACTTGGTGGACCGGGCCACAACCGGTAAAACCTTTGTTTTGTTACTTTGACCTACGGTAGCTGGACCGCAAACTGAATGGATTCCCTACACCAAACAGTCAACGTGCTAGTTGGGAATGTTGATTGGGGAGAATCCCTTGTTGTTGTCGCCTACGAATTTCCAGGCCTCAACACATACCTGTCACAAATAGATCATCTACATATAGTAGAAGCATCACTACATTGCCATCTTCAACCTTGTAGTAAAGGTTGGAATCTACTTTACTCTTGGTAAAGCCCAAACTAGATAGAAAGATGTCAATTCTGTCGTACCAGGTCCTGGGTGCCTGTTTCAAACCATACAAGGATTTCTTCAATCTACACACATGAGACTCCCTGTCATGATTCTCAAAGCCGAGTGGCTACTCTACATAGAATTCCTCTTCCACTACACCATTCAAGAAAGTTGTCTTGACATCCATCTAGTGTATCTTCCATTTCATCACTGCAACCAGAGAAAGTACCAATCTGATGGAAGTGTATCTAGATACAGGAGCAAAGGTTTTTCATAATCTATTCCTTCTTTCTGAGAGAAACCATGAGCCACAAATCTTTCCTTATATTTTTCAATGCTATCATCTGTAGCATGTTTGATCTTGTAGATCCATTTGGAATTTACAACTGACTTCCCTTCTGGTCTTGGAACAACATCCCAAACATCATTATTCATGATAAATTGATACTCTTCGATCATATCATCCTTCCATTCTTTCCATTCTACCACTTCTTCATAAATGAAAGGTTCTTTATCAATGAAATCACATAGTAAAGCTACATACCCCCAGCAGGATCTAGTCCTCTTTCTTTCTCTGTGATTCTCTTCTGGAGCCCCATATCTTTCCACACCTTGGATAATTTCACATACCCAAGCAGGTTTCCTCTTATGAGGATTCTTCTCTAGAGGTGGATCTACAGGTCTTTTTGGTTCTTCAAAATATTGGTCTTCTTCTTGAGTTTCTTCATTCATGGTTGTATCATGAATTCTGGGTGCTTCTGCTTCTTCAGGTTCTTCAGCAGGTCTTGTTCTAGATTTATTGTAAGCTGTGTCTTCATAAAAAGTCACATCCCTACTGATGTCAATATTCTTCTATCCTGGGAAATATATTCTGTAAGCCTTCAATCTTTCACAGTATCCCACAAATATACCCTTCTTTCCTAAAGGATCTAATTTTGTTCTCTTCTCTCTTGGAATGTGTATGTACACAGGACAGTCAAATATTCTGAGATGGTTGACTTCTGGTTTCTTGCTGGAGAAGACCTCTTCAAGAGTCTTGTTCTCGAGTACTCTATGTGGAGTATGGTTCTGTACATACACCGCTGTTCTGGAAGCTTCAGCCTAAAGATGCATAGGAAGATCTTGATCATGAAGCATTGCTCTTGCCGCTTCCATGATAGTTATGTTCTTTCATTCCACAATCCCATTCTGTTGTGGTTTATAAGGAGTGGAAAACTACCTCTTAATCCCTGATTCTTTGCATAGCTCTTTGAATTCATTCGAAGTGAATTCTCCACCATTATCTTATCAAAAATTCTTGATCTTCTTTTCAGTGTGGTTCTCAATCAAGGCTTTGAATTCCTTGAATTTGTTGAATACTTCGTCTTTGTTCTTCATGAAGTAAACCCATGTCTTCCTAGAAAAATCATCAATAAAAGAAACATAATATACATACCTGCTTAGTGAGCTTGATGACATAGGACCACATACATCGGAGTGGATGATTTCTAGGATTCCTTTGGCTTTGCTTTCACTTCTAGGAAATGTCTTCTTTGTATTCTTTCCTTTCGCACATCCTTTGCAGACCCCATCATGTTTTGCTTGGAATTCTGGAAGTCCTTCAACATCTTTGCTTGCAATTAGCAGTGCTCTATAATGCACATGTGCAATCCTTCTATGCCAAATTTCACTTATCTCTACTGTGTCATGGACCAATGCTTGTTTTGGATGGCCCTTTAATTTGTACAATCATCCTTCTTGTTGTCCAATCACCACCACATCATCAATATTCTTTCCTCTTGGCCACATGATGACTTGACCATCTATGAATGCAAACCTCATTCCTTTTGCATCTAGTGCAGATATGGAGAGGAGGTTCTTCTTGAGTCCTGGCACAAACAATACTTCCTTCATTGTTAGAGACTTTCCAGAGTCTATTTTATAGGTAGATTCCCCACTACCTTTTATTGGATGGTTCAACATCCTCTGTAGCATGAGCATGATGTCTTCTCTTGTTCCCATTCTTCTTATGAGAGTGAACCTTGTTCTTAGGATAGTATTTTGCAAAGTGTCCTCTTTCATCACATGTATAACATATTAATTTAGATAGGTCCTTTCTACCGTTATCTCTATGATGAGGATTCTTACCTTTGGAGTGATGAGCTCTTCTTCTACCTTTCTTGGAGTGAACTGTGAGAGCTTGATCTTCACTTCCCATATTCGCTTCTCAAGCTACTATTTGAGCTTCTTCTTGAGAACATTCTTCCCATAGTCTTTTGAATTTGACTAACTTCTTTCTGGCACAGATTCCTTGGATGAATGAATCCCATGACCTAGGAAGGCCATTCAGTGGTGTCATCACAATTTCTGCATTCTCCACTTCTTCATCTATAGATTCTAATTGTTCCTTGATCTGAGAAACCCTTATGAAGTAAGACTGGATGGTCTCTATATTTTGAATCTTCACATTCTTCAGTTGATTCCTGAGAGTCATCTTCCAGTTTATGTTCTTCCCTTCAAATAATTTGGTTAGGGAATCAAACATAGCTTTAGGTTTCTTGAGAGAGGACACCTGTGGGATAAGGTGATCCTTGATAGAATCAACAATGATCCTCTTTTCCATAACCATATTATTCTTACATAAGGCCTTAGCCTCATCTCCCTCTGGAATTGGAACCTCCTCATGCAAGTAGGAGTCTAACTCATTCTCTTCCAAGACGAGGGAGATCCTATACTTCCAGGATCGGAAGTTATCAACTCCCTCAATATTTTTATCAATTTTGGTATGATGAGACATCTTAAACTGAGAACCTCAAATGGAAATAAAAAAGATTTAGATCTTACTAGATCGAGATGTTAGATTTGGATTTGGAGCTGAAATCCCACAGTACTGGATCAGGAGAAAATTAGGGTTTTTCTTTTCTAGAGATATATCCACCCAAATGCCTTGAAATTTATCCCTAACTTTGATTTTGGGGAGGATATCAATATAGGCCTGGGCTCATTGAGAAATTCCTCTTCTGTGAAAATCCCTAATTTCTAGCAGCAGTGTCGGGTCCAAAACTGAAAAACCTCGGAATTGGATTTTGCTTCAATAGAAAGATGCACCCTAGGAAGGAGAGTTATTCCACCATAATTTTGCTGAAAATATATGGAGAGAGATCCACAAAATAGGAAGCCCTAGTTTTCGCAGCTGCACAGTGTCTTCTTCTCAGGTTAGCTATGATTCCATGTTAGTTTTTCAACATTAAGCTAGCATTATTAGGATCTTTAACTGAGAGAATTACAAGTACACCAATCAAACACAAGAGACAATGAACATAGTGTTTTTTCTCTGGGAAACCATAAATGGAGAAAACCCCACAACTTCCTCAGAGATAGAATCAACACCAAAATGGTAAAAGCCCAAAACAGTAAGTGATCTCCTGACAGCAGTAACCTTCTTCTTATCTCGCCCAAGTGTCTTCTCCTTCCTCAACTATGCACTACACTTGAGTGTGTTTGTGATGTGTACTAAATAGAGAGTCCAACTCTTTATTTAGACTAATCCCGACATGACTAAAACCCTACTAGGGCTGACCTCTACTAGGAGAGTCTAATAACCCTAGTGCCCTAGAACTGCGGGGACTTTAACACTTAGACAATTATAGGGTTACCCACAATGACTTGACATGACTTGTTTACATTATTGATCCTCTTGATCGAAGCATTAGGGCATGAAAAAATGACTCAATTACATTATAGATACATCAGAATCAACACCAAAATGGTAAAATCCCAAAACAGTAAGTGATCTCCTGACAGCAGTAACCTTCTTCTTATCTAGCCCCAGTGTCTTCTCCTTTCTCAACTATGTGCTACACTTGAGTGTGTTTGTGATGTGTACTAAATAGAGAGTCCATCTCTCTATTTATACTAATCCCAACATGACTAAAACCTTACTAGGGCCGACCTCTACTAGGAGAGTCTAATAACCCTAGTGCCCTAGAATTGCAGGGACTTTAACCCTTAGACAATCAGAGGGTTACCCACAATGACTTGACATGATTTGTTTACATTATTTATCCTCTCAATCGGAGCATCAGGGAATGAAAACATTACTCAAGTACATTATAGATACATCCCGGAATAAACATCGAGTTACAATACATAAGATACATATATGAATACATTCTGAAGTTACAAATACATCAACAATAGGAGTGTTTCAACAATCATCTGCAGTTGGAACAGTTACTGGAATATATTCAATATTTTCAATACTGGAACATCATCTTGTACAGCACTGAGTCTTCATCTTCTACAGTAATCAATCACTTGATAATTTGCAGTAACACTTCGATCTTCTTGATGCTTTGTAGTATCACTTTGATATTCTCGGTCCTTTGTAGTATCAGTTCAATCTTCTCGATCCTTTGCAGCATCATTTTGATATTCTTGATCGTTTGTAGCAATACTTCAATCTTCTCGATCCTTTGCAGCATCACTTTGATCTTCTTGATCCTTTGCAGCAACACTTCAATATTCTCGATCCTTTGCAGCATCACTTTGATATTCTTGATCCTTTTCCAAACCCTATGTGAAGTACACTTAATATCTTTGTGGCATGATCAATCCTTATCACTTTAGTGCATAGGTCTAAGGATGTTGCAATCCTCATCATCCTACTCCCCCTTAACGTGGAGGGTCCATAGTATCGACTAGGTGGATGTTTTGAAATTGAATGCCATACCACATCATCTACAACTGAATGTAGATATTGTCTGCAAATTAATGTAGGACCTATCATCCAAAAAGACTCATCATAGACCATCCTCAACCTATTAAAGATAGGACCACTACCAAAAAAGTGTTATTTTATATGGCATATATAAGTGAATGTAGGAATACTCTCCATGCAAGAGTATCATTTGAAACTGAATGCATATCTCATCTGCAACTGAATGCAGGACCTGACATCTGTAAGAAATCATCGTAGACCATCCTCACCTTGGTAAATCTAGGAACACTCCCAAGCGAGTGTTATTTTCTATGACATCTACAATTAAATGTAGGAATACTCTCCATGCAAGAGTATCATCTACAAATAAATGCAGATCTCATCCGAAACTAAATGCAGGACTTGTTGTCCATAAAGACTCATCGTAAACCATCCCCATCTTGTTAAATCTATGACCACTCCCAAGCGAGAGTTATTTTATAAGGCATCTACAACTGAATGTAGGAACACTCTCCATGCGAGAGTACCATTTACAGGACCATCATCAGAAAGTAAGAGCTAGGACCACTCTCATTACGAGAGTGTTATTTTCTATAATACAATCCTCAAAATAGGATACTATCATCCACAAGTGAATTTCGTACCTCATCAACATCTGCAGGCGCACTTGGCCTCTTTTGTTACTGGAACATCACTGCCATCCCATCATCAATGACAGTCTCATAGTTAATCCCCCTTTCTAGGGAGGTTCGTATCATCAGATTGATCCCCCTTTTAAAGGATGTAATGTTCCAAAGTATGATATACATATCATATCACTAAATATGCTGCAAAATTAATTAAATTTCTGCGATGAACTTACAAGCACTCGATGAAACTTCAGACTAGATAATTCAAGGTGTTTTGTTGGGAAATTTGCAGGCATGGGAGTAGGCAGGGGAAATAAAAAAAGGGTAATTTTTATAACTATGAATTCATATCCCCTAACACATTTATATCGGGTACCATTCATGTCTCTAAATCCTCTATGCGGAAACTTAATCCCTCGCTTCTGGGTCACCCAACAGTCAAACTATAGAAATTTATTCAGTCCTTTTGACCAGGGTATTAAGGAAAGGAACACATATTTTTTACGAAATTTATGTATCATCAAATAATTTTTAGGACAGTTTGGGACACTTCTGTATAATTTTTAAGAGTTTAGGAGTGAATTGGGTTTTTTTTGGCAATTTTGGACAAGGGAAGTCCTATGCAATGGAGGCACCCAAAACACTGTATAGGCTCAATGAATTATAAATATGGAAGTATGTATGCATATATGGGTATTTCAGTGACACATAGAAACTTACTTAATTGATTTTGATGGAATATAAATCCCAGAATTACAAAAATGGTGAGACTAGTCAAATTTAACTAGTCAACTAGCTAGGGTGTGCTTGAATACATGAATTTCATACCATATTAATTTAATAAATGTTAAATATTTATGAAGGAGACTGATATATTATTTATTAACACATAAAATCATGCAATACTCTCCCATCACATTACTTTAATTCTTTACTACATAAAAACTAAGAAAAAACCCATCTAGTGGGAAAAGGAGACTCATTCATGGAAACTAAACATAGAATCTTTCTAGAACATGAAATATTATTTTATTATCGAAGTGATAATATGGTATTTGTATTAAAAAAACATAAATAATATTGGATTATTGATCTCTCCACAGATCTTAGACAATACTTAGGGCAGGAAGCCCAAATCTCTCATCAAAATTGGAATTGGAGGATAGGTGAAGTTGGGATTCACTGGAGCTCAATTTTTTTGAGCATGATGGATGAAATAGGACTGATATGAATATTATCTCATGGTTCTATATTCATATTCTCCAATACCTACAAAGAAAATGAATGGGAGGAAGAAGAATGGGGAAGGAAGGAATTGGGGCACATCTCCCAATGACTGAGGCACAACACTCGGCTGAAGAAATGCTTCACATAAACACACATTAGTCATTAATAATCCAAACTGAGTAAATGAGATCTAATTCTCCTTTAATATATATCTGGGTGACTTGCTTAGAAAGTAAATGAAATAGGTGACCTATGAGAGCAATTCATCCACATATAAGCCTTAACCCTAGCCACATATGCACCCTCCTTGAGAAAATTGGAACATCGTAGCATGTGGATATGTTTCCCTATCCAAGTCATCCATCTTAATTAGCAACTACTCCCTCCTTAGTCAAATATTTTTTTCTTTTATCTGTTACAAATTTATTCTTTTCCCTACTTTTGAGATTGAGTCTCCAAAAGGAAACTGTGCCCTCCTTTGCCAAAACTTTCCTACTTTTGTTCAGACATATTTTCTGAGTATCCAAAAGGAAACTGTGCCCTCCTCTTCCAAAAATTTCTTGATTTTATTATGACAGCTTTTGTCATAGATTTTGGGCACTTTCCCTTTTCTATATGAATGCTTTTGTCATAGAGATTCCACTTTCTTAATCTCCTCCCTTTGGCAAGTTGGCTTGGAAACTATGCCTGAGATGGCAATCTCAATTCCACATGATATTTTCAGAATAATTAATTTATAATAATAAAAATTAAACTAAGTATAGACCTCATAAATAATATTTGGACAAAATTCCCCAGGTGAGGTAATTAATGCATCTTTGACCCCCCCAAGGTGTTGGGCATGGTCACACCTTTATGTCTAAAAATATGGGAAAATGATAGTCCTTGTTTCTAGTAAAAATGCACCTCTTGTGGACAATATTTGTTCCTCTAGTATGAATGGTTCAGATATGGAACAAATGGGTTACAACTGAGATGAAAGACTTCCGCTAGAATTTGTAGAGATATGAATGAGTGCTTTGATGGAATGATGTAGTTATCTCCTATGGTGATGGCTCTCCATGGATGTACCTACACAATCACATCAAACAATATCAAACAAGATCAAAGGAACTAGAATATAATCCAGAATTGTATGTCAGTGACTAAGGAATCCAATAGTAAAATACATGATTACAACATAACATATTTTACGGGAAAGGAACAAACTTTGCTTTAAAAATGAAGACGAAAGCTTACAACCTTCACCTTAGTGTTGTGATGATCCTTCACATGCCAATTCCTTGTCCTCAAAAGCTCCAATTTTCTATTAATTTGTCATAGTGGTCTAGGAACTGAAAACACAGTCTCACAAAGAATACAGACAAATATGCATAAAATTGGCAAAATGGTGCTACAATGGGAGTAGTAGATTTGTATAATCAACGAATAATGAATAATACAATACCATGATCATGCAAGATGCATGAATTCCAAGACAATTTGAATTCCCAAGGAGGTAATTTGAATTGAATGAGTGGGTGTAGCTTAACTGACTGTAAGCCACAATAGACACACTAGTTAACCACCTGATCAAGTGCCAATTGACTCAACTGATTCCTAACTAAAGTCACAATGCAATGAATGACTAAGTCTAACTGAAAATAGCTTAGACACATGTCACTGCATGCCAACCAACAAGTGGTAGCGCATCATTAACTCCAATGAACCCCGATGAGGTTAACTGAAGTCAAACTGGCCATCAGAGGTGGTTGGAGGCGCCCCTGTTGACTCCAATTCATTAAATATTAATAAAATAATCAATATAACGAATGGAGGTGCCTTCACCACTCAGCTTAACTAATTGTAACCATCAGTTAGCAATTAGGTGCATTTATGACACTCAGATCACTCCCGGAGTGCTCCAGTTGGCCTCCCCAAATGAAGGAGAAGGCTTAGTTGGCCTCCTTGACTGAAGGTAGCCATGGTTGTGCTCATGCTGATGTCATATAGTGCTCCTTTGATGCCGATTAAGTAAATAAAACTTAGGATAGTGGTTTAACAAGGCCAAATTGACCAAATTAAGTGTGCATGGTGGGTAAATTTTTCCAACACCCCTCCTTAAGCCATACTCAGGAGAGGTAGAAACATAAAGTGCATGAAATGATAGGGCCTTAGAAATTAAGGCCATAGGTCACTCTATGTAATAAAGTGACTCAAACAATGCTCAAAAATAAATCTAAGTGAGGAAAAGAGGGAAAACCCCGTGGGAAACAACCCCCCACCCTCAATCTGAACACTGAAAGTAGTTTGATCACCCTAATGAACTCACCCCCAACAGTGAACGAAGGTAAGTGAAATTATTTTTTGAAAATATCTTGGTGAAGATGTCTGCAATCTGCTCATCAGTCAGGCAATATTGCAGAATGATGGTTCTGTCATGCACTAATTCCCAGATATAGTGCATGTTTATCTCTACATGCTTGGTCCTCTGCCTAGTAACTAGATCTGTGGATATATTATTAGAACTTTGATTGTCACAAAATAGGATAGTATACAAAGTACTACCAAGATCAAACTCTGAAAGAATGCCTTGCAACCAAATATCTTGGATGCAAGCATTCACCGATCCTCGGTACTCGGCCTCTGCTAAATACAATGCTATGGAAGCCTATTTTTTTCTAGACCAACAAATGGGGCCACCACCAAACATGAATACATATTCATAACTAGACTTATGATCAATAGAATCACCCACCCAATCAGAATATGTGTAACCAACCAGCTCTAGCTCGGAGTCTGTAGCATAGTGAATGCCATAGGTCCTGGTTCCCTGAATATACTGGAGGATCCTCTTAGCTTCCTTCCAATGAATATCGTGAGTCTGATACATGTATCTTGACACAACATTCACATCATAACTGATATCAGGCCTATAATGAGTCAAGTAGAGCAAGCTACCTATCAACTATTGATAAATAGTGTAGTCCATGGGAGGTGTGCTTTTTTCTTCTTCAAGGTTGATCCCTAAAAGGAACAGGAATGTATAAGCCCTACATTCATCCATGTTAAAATTTACTAGTAGGTATGATATGTATTTTTACTAAGTGACCATTATCCCATCATAATTTTGCTCAATTTTGAGCCCCAAAAATAGTTTTAAGTGCCCCAAATCGTTCATTTCAAATGCATTGTGGAGAGCAGTTTTGATGACTGAAATAGAAGTAATTTTTCTACTTGTAATAAGTAATTCATCAAAATATAGAACAATAATAATCAAATTACCATCATATTATTTTATATACACATTTGGATCTGATTTACACCTTTGGAAGTTTTGCGAGAGAAGGAAGGCATCCATCTTGGAATAACACTCTCTTGGGGTCTGTTTTAACCCGTGTAGTGACTTCATTAGCTTGCAAACCAAAGATGGATCAGAAATGTAGCCCTCATGCTGCTTCATTTATATCTCATCATGAATATATCCATGTATAAATTCATACTTAACATCCATATGATGCACTTCCCAGTGCTTAGATGCAGAAATTGCCAAAACTACGCAGATGGAGTCCATTTTTGCAACCGGTGCAAAAGTCTCATGGTAGTCCACACCTTGGAAATAGGAGAAACCTTTTACTACCATAATTTAATTATATTTTCAGGTGATTTCATCATCATAAACATTATTCTGAAACACCCACTTGCATTGAACCAATTTCCTCCCCAAAGGAAGAGAAACTAGCTCCCAAGTGGTGTTTTTCTGAAGAGAATTCATCTCTTCATCCATGGCAACTTTCCATCTCGGATCCTTCTGAGCATGGTAGTAAGAAATAGGGTATAAAATTATCATCAAATAACAATATTTGGACAGCAAATAATTAGGACAAGAGAGCGCAATATCTTCTCTTTGGAAATCGGATTGGGTTCTCCTTGGATCATCTGGATTTCCAATGTTATCTCCCGCGGAGGAGAGTGTCTGTCGGGCCCAAGTTGGGAGATGATTTTGTAATTCAGGTTATGATTCAGAATATTATTTTTTCTATACACTGATATCATAAATCGAAGGATACAAATCAGGTTCATCACCCCCAATTACATTATCCAAATATTCAGTAGAATAGGAAGGAAATTCAGCAGTTTTCTCCTTCACTAGTTCTACCTCCTGAAGAGGCTCATCGAAGTTGACACTCCTTTCAATGATGATATATTTTGTTTTGATATCCAGAATATTAAAACCTTTTTATTCATCAGGATATCCAATAAACATATATTCTATGATTTGTGGTTGCAAATCCCTCCTTTTATCAAGTGGAATTCGGACCCATGCAGTGGACCCAAACACCCGCAGATTCGACACATCCGGCTTATGTCCAAAGTATGCTTAGAAATGGGTCTTCCCTTTCATGGATGAGGGTGAAAATCTGTTCTGAATATATTCTGCAGCATGCATGGATTCATCCCACAAATTTTAAGCCAACTTCTTTGATTCCATCATACAGGTGGTCATATCCTAGAGAGACCGATTCTTCCTCTCTGCTACACCATTGTGCTGGGGAGTGTAGGGGAATGAATGCTAGATATGAATACAAATTTGGGAACATATATGCAGTAAATAATTACTGACATACTCCCCTCCATTAATAGATCTCAATATCTTGTTCTTTTGGCCATATGCATTCTCAATCAAGGCCTTCAATTCAGTGAATTTTTCCAAGACTTCCGACTTCTTTTTGATAAAAAAAGACCCATGTGTATCTGGAAAAGTCATAAATGAAACTTAGAATGTACCTTGATCCATTCATGGATGTGATAGGCATGGGACCACTGATAACATAATGTATCAGTCCCAAGATGCATGATGCTCGGCTTGCCTTCCCCCGATCGAACTTATGCTCAGGGTGCTTTCCAACAACATAGCCCTTGCAAATTCTAGTGGTAGCTTTGATGACTGGGATGCCTTCAACCATAGAATTATTCTGTAATTTCTGCAAGTATTTGAAGTTCAAGTGGCCAAACCTCTCATGCCACAGTCTACTAACTTCATTTCCATGAGTCAGAAATGCGGTGGGCTTTGCATCCGCCACAAAATGGGAGAACTCGTAGGCTTTTCCATGATGGTTTGCAAGGCCTTTTGCTACAAGTTTTATAGATGCAAGTTCTGTGATCTCTACATCATCCAGGCTAAAGGAGACTCTCTTGGTCACTCCTGTATGTTTCATTTGATAAACAATTAAGAGGTTTGATGCAAGATATGGTACATACATAACATTGGAAAAATAACCATGCTCAAGATCTACAGTACCTTGTCCTTCGGATATGATTGTGGAGTCATCTTTCATGTGGATGGGAATGGATTTTTTAGTCTCCAAATCTGAGAAGGATTCTCTTTCAGCAATCATGTGGTTTGAGGCTCTAGAATCTATCAAGATTGATTTGGACTTCGA
Organism: Pseudotsuga menziesii; assembly: GCA_001517045.1. Lineage (NCBI taxonomy): Eukaryota > Viridiplantae > Streptophyta > Pinopsida > Pinales > Pinaceae > Pseudotsuga > Pseudotsuga menziesii. Next base: position 109,007 of record LPNX011077271.1, on the reverse strand, counting down.
AGTGCTTTCCATGAGGGCATGACCTCTTTCATGTTGTGGTTCCTGATCTTGCTGATCTCTCCTCCAAAAGCTTTACAGAAGACTGATGTGATTTTTATCAAGAAGAGAAGTAGCTTCATCAAGCTTCTTTATCATGTAGGAATGTTCAAGGTGGAAGCCCTTCTCGCAGTATGAACACGTGACGTTTTCCTTTCCATGATGCCCTTTTCCTTCATTCTTCTTCGATCCAGAAGGCTCTTCATGCTGCTGGTTTTCAACTTTAGGATTAGGAGCTTTGAATTTGGTTTTTGGGTTGTTCTGCTGCTTTCCTTTACCCTTCAGATCTTTGGTCCTTGAGACATAGAGATCTTGATCACGGGAGGATATGATGATCCCCATCTGGACAAGCTTATCATGTTCACTTGTTAGGGACTCAATGAAGGCATTGAGTGAAGGCATATTCCATCTAGGGGTTGTGAGCTTCCCCACATGGAATGTAGAGATAGACACCAAATAATCAGCTCCAATTTTTGAGAGTATGGCAAGGATGAGCTGATCACCCTCCTTCTCCACCTTACATTGCTTTAACAATAAGGAAATGTGCTTGAACTTTGTGAAAAAATCATTTAAGGTCTCGAAATTGGAAGCCTGGAAAGACATCAACTCGTTTTCAAGCTGGTATACTCTCAAATCATCCTGTTTTCCATACAATGTTTCCAATTTGTCCCAAATTTCCTTTGGAGTCTTTAATCCCGAGAGATGGAAAAGAATATCCCAGGAAACAAATAGGCACAAGAATCTGAATGCTTCATATTTCTTGTTCAAGAATCTAGCTTTGTCTGTCATAGAAGAAGGCTCTTCTTCAGTGTCCATAGTGACCCTATAGAGTCTTTTGGAACATAGTTGGATCTCCATGTCTCCTTTCCATGAATGGAAATTGAACAGAGTCAAGAGTTCTACTAAAGAAGCCATTTCAAATTGTTGGAGCGAATGCTTTCACCAGTTAAAAACTACAAATCACAACAAAAGGGGAACCGTAAGGTCGAACAACTTGCACATTTTAGGCTTTCATAACACCCAACAGAGTTGATCAAGCAAGCTTGATCAACAATTCCTTTACTTAGGGTATTAAGTGGTAAGCCTTGGCATCTGGTGCAGTGCTAGAATTTTGAGCTTTTGCTCAATTTTTTATGCAAGATCTGTCAATTTTATTTTTTTGAGAGATCTAAGCTTTGTCCCACTATGAGCTCTGATACCATATTAATTTGTCACAGTGGTATAGGAACTGAAAAAACAGTCTCATAAACATACAAATATGCATAAAATTGGAAAAATGGTGCTGCAATGGTTGTAGCAGCTCTGTATAATCAATGAATAATGAATAATAAAATACCATGATCATGCAATATGCATGAATTCCAAGACAATTCAAATTCCCAAGGAGGTAATTCGAATTGAATGAGTGGGTGTAGCTTAACTGACTGTAAGACACAGTAGACACACTAGTTAACTAACTAATCAAATTCCAATTGACTCAACTAAGTCCTAACTGAAGTCACAGTGCAATGAATGTTTGAGTCTAACTGAAAGTAGCTTAGACACATGTCACTGAATGCCAACCAACAAGTGGTAGTGCATCATTAACTCCAATGAACCCCGATGAGGTTAACTGAAGTCAAACTGGCCATCAGAGGTGCTTGGAGGTGCCCCTGTTGACTCCAATTAATTAAATATTAATAAAATAATTAATATAATGAATGGAGGCACCTTCACTAGTCAGCTTAACTAATTGTAACCATTAGCTAGCAATTAGGTGCATTTATGACACTCAGATCACTCCTGGAGTGATCTAGTTGGCCTCCTTGACTGAAGGTAGGCATGGGTGTGCTCATGATGATGTCATACAGTGCTCCTCTGATGCCAATTAAGTCAATAAAACTTAGGATAGTGGTTTAACAAGGCCAAATTAACCAAATTAAGTATGCATGGTGTGTAAATGTCTCTAGCATTTGCTCCTTCTACACTCACCCTAGATTTGGCCAGAACCTCAGTGCAGCAACATAACTTTTCCCTCTCTCAACCATGGGAATGAGCCAAGTTTTATAGGCCTTAGGAGGATAGGGATGGTTGAGTAAATGGTGGTTGAGTTGGAAGGGAGATTTCAAAAGGATGGATTTCGAGTCCAAGTGGTCCTCGGGATTAGGGATGAGGGTGCCACGAAGTATTCCTTCGAGAAGCTTTATGGAATCTTCTCTTTTTAGATTTTTACCTCGGGCACCACTTTTCTCCCATTATGATAGTGTGGTGGTAGGGTAGAACTGATACTTGAACAAGAGGAATAAGTGGTAGCACCTCCTACTATCAAGAGACAATAGGCATTACTGAAGAAGGTAATGCCTCTTTCCTTAAGGGTAAAGGTGGTGCTGGACTTTTATATGTAAATCCGAAGTCTAGGATAGTATTTTACTTCACAATTTGGGATTTTAGGGCAATTGCAAATGTTTGGAACCTCAACACATGATGGTGAAAAGATTTATGTGTAACAGAATCCCCCCCAAAGCATGAGGCTAGAGGGATAGGATAGGCGAGAGATTTGAAAGAGAGAGTTATCACTTCGAGGAAAGAATTTGCTTGATCATAGATCATCATCAACCAAGCATTTGAAATACATCAATACTTTTGACTCATAACCAAATGTCTCCTTATCATGGATGTAGACCAATACAAGGCAGATCCATGAGAGAGATGAACACACATGGCTACTAGAATACATTGTTGATCCATGTGATAGAGGTATCAAACTTGGATATGGCTACTAGACATGCATTGTATATCTATGTCAAATGGATACAAATTTGAGCACAACCATGACCATACAAATTTGAATCCATGCTAGGACTCATACAATATACTCCATCGCAACCTGGGGAAAGCAATGAGCTCTTTTAACAGATACCCAGGGTCTTCATCTCGTCTTCCACAAAGTACGATTCCATCCATGTCACTACAATGTTCTGACATCGAACATTGTAGAAACCACTTGATTAATGTTGGGAAAAATATTGTCCTGAAAAATTTACCTAATATTTAATTATCAACCAGGGTTAGTAGGCTTAGAGTTGCTACAAAATATATGCAAAGATAGAGAGTGTCGTGGTAATACTTTAATAATCCAAATATTGAAAGGTATTAAGTTGAACTCCTAAGGATCTAATTAAGTTAATGAAAACAAAGGTAACATAAAACTATTTATAAATGTCTCGATATAAACAGTGTTATGACAATAAACTATTCTATCTAGAGGGATTTCTTTTTACTTGAGAGAATGACTACATTAAAAAGGATTTACAATATTATACATACACTAAGTAATGTACATAAATCAACTAAATCATCTTAATTCCACTCTCCTTGATTATTTTGAGGGTAAGCATTTACTGTAATAGGAACTGGGGCATGAGAGGTATCAAAATGGCTCTCAAAAGAAGTGTAAAAGCTAAAGGGAATTAGGTCTAGTTTGATCTCTACAAAAATGTGCAAACTAAGAAATGTCCAGTTACAGGAAATAGTAAACATGATTGTTTATACACAAATAACTCCTATTTACAAAATACTATATGAGGGTAGACATAGTTTATGAACAAACAAAAAACTTACAAGGATGATTTGAGTTCTATCTTATAGATCCTTTTCACAACGGTATAATTTTAAAAAAAAATCTGTATTATAAACACCTAATCTATTAATGCATGTAATTTAAAGCTTATATGCAAAGGAACAACTTAAATCAAAGGCTCAATTACAGATCAATAAAATGAGTTAAATTACATAATATCATTCCTATGCATAAGGTAAAAAGAAAGAAGGAAAAGAAGTAAGGTTTAACAAAGGGGTCTAAACAATCTCGTCCAAGGATCTCTAAGAGAAAATATAAACATTATCTAACCTTTATCATCAAGACAAAATCAGAAAAACTAAGAAAATAGGCTTTAAAACAAATTAGAAACACACAAGACTGAATGAACGAGTGTATAATAGGTGAAAATGAAGGTTTGTATAAAGGGTGGAACAAGTTGTCTGTATGACAGTCTGTTTGAAGAAAATGCTAAAAATTTAAGGAAACAGTGAATTTAAATGCTTTATTGAAGGGAAACTACCTCATCCATGTACTACTGCAATGTAAAAGCAAGAGGTAAACCTACTTTAATGATTGAATTCTATAGCAATATAACCTAAGCTAATTTTATAATTAAAAACATCATTTAACAAACTAACATACTCTTAAGCAAATTCATGATAAAAAATGGAATAAGCAAAATTAGATTCACTATAATTTAAATCTAGAAATCAAGTAATGAATTATAAAGACTTTGCAGAAAACTTGAAAAACTATATTATACACTACTGAATCTAAAGGCTATTCTAAATGCAAAAGAATCTGAAATCTATTCTTAGAGCAAAAGAATCTTAAAGCTATTCTAAGTGCAACTGGTTGCTACTTGATGAAAGAAACCTACTTGCTCAACATAATATTAAACTGAAATATATGCTACAGGAAACATGAATGATGACAGAAATGAAACTACACAAAGAACTTATAAGCAAAATTATACTAATTGCAGAGGAAAATCAAAACCTACACAATGATGTAAGGACTCTGTTTGTTGGGGGGCCCTCCCAGTGAACAGACTGATGCTTCTTCTAATAAAAATCAAGCATACACAGTGGAACCGTACTTTAATTAAATTAAAAGGGTAGAATTACAGAGTTTTTTCAGATTGAACTGATCAAATAAAATATAGAGACTCAGACTCCAAACTCGTTCCTAAGTTTCCTGACATCGTCTATATATACACCGTTCAATGGAGGCAAGAAATTCGACCATTTATTGGTCGACTGCTCTTCATGATAAGGTAGTCATTATGTCAAATAAGTGCATTAACAACCAACAGATGATATTTCCTCTTCTCTCGCAAATCAGGTTCCCTCTGGCACATGATGTGGCTTATGGCAAGACTTGAAAACGCTAAATTTACGTTTGCAAGTAACCAGGTGAATGATGACTTTCAACGACTTGATATATTCCAGATTTATCCAGCTGTAATGGTAGCCTTTTACACCTGTTATGTATCGGAACTCAGGCTTCAAAGAAAAATTATGTGATGCTCGTAGAATGAACCAATGTTTATGCCATCGCTCACCCTCTCGGGGAATACTAGTGGTGCGGGAAATTGAATATTCAGTGACTTGAAACGAAAGGTGACCTACTCTAGACGTCCTCCCATTGAACCCCATTGCAAATAGCAATGAGATCTCCTCGTCGTAACCTTGTAGCAAATGGAGGAATGGGTTCCAACCGGCTAAAAAAAAAACTTCCCTACACTCCCTAAACTATGTCATTTGAAACAGAGCTTGGCAACTTTCAAGCTCGAATCGGTTCGGCATGATGGAAACAGAGGAAGGAATACATGGTTTTTAGGAAAGGTGGCTAAAAATTCTCTACAGTAATAACAATTAGTGATGGCGATGGAATTGAAGAAGGTTCACACAATGCTAGTTTTAAAGCATGTCGCATTCAACCTGCCAAACGATCATGCAAAAAGATCGGCATGCCTAAACGATCGTGCCATTATAGCAAATTTTTGGAGCATGTGCCATCTAAAGTGTGTGATTGAATGAGTTTCTAATTTTTAGTTGGTTCAACCATGTCCGAAGCAATCTTTCGACAGGTTGAATGTGTAACTTAATGCAAGTGTATAACCAAAATCATAACCTAACCTTAGTTCAACAAGGAGGGCAACTTATCTGATAGCTTATGTGTGAAAACATAAAAGGAGAATAATGAAGATGAAAGATTCAAGATAACTAAAAGGTATTCGAAGTTCATATCATATCCATTTAGGGGTAATAAAATCATATTAGATTTAATTCGTACAATCATTAATCAGCATTAGTCATAATATCATATAGATGTGACCCTAATGGTATGACTTGTCTTTTTACCCATTAAAATTAAGCCAACACTTAATTAGAAGTACAAAAAATATCATAATTTTTTTTTATCCAGCTCATCATTCGACCTTTTATTCACACTGACATTCGACCCTTCATATGATCCTTCATACAACTTTTTGTATGAAATAATTCTTTAGCGTTCTTGCTTATTCATCCAGGATTTTAAGGCCAATTTCTCTATCTGCATTATCCTGCAAACACTTTACCATTTGGTAATAAGTATTTTATAAGTAAAAATGAAGATAGGTAATCAGCTAATCCTCCCCCAAACTAAAGATATGGCATGTCATCGATCCATTCAAGAAAACTATGTAATTTCCAAACTAATTAAGAAAGTTCAGTGATGCTGTTGTAAGTTTGTAAAAGAGAGAAAGACTAACTAATAAAGTGAAAGGATTCATATAGATACATTTAAAAAATAGTGCTCAAATGTATAGATATATAAATGGATCATTTATGATGTGATGAATAGTACCATAAGGAAAACTTGTCATCTATGCCTTGTTGTAAAGCTATCTTGTCATCTAAAAAATTCTTGGGCTCACCATCAAATTTGTAGGATTTTACAGCAATGGGTCCCATTGCTAGGATAAACATATCCTAGATATTGATTGAAATTAGATTATCGGATCCAAGGGCATATTAGATTTATTCTTTAATGGAATCATAAACAATATGCCTAAACACATATTACCGTTAAACTATGTGCCTAGTGGTGCATTAACTGAATCTCTTTTTACCTGATAATGCCTCGCTACCAGGGAGGCTGATCAGTACCCCAGCGGGTTTATCTTGGTACCATGCAAGCATAGCCTCCCTCCCAGTGAGCCTGTTCAGTACCCTGATGGGTTTACTTGCATTTATCGAACTTCCTTATTGTTAGATTGTTACTTAGAATTGACCCGCTACCAACAGGCCTATTCAGTACCCCAGTGGGTTTGCCTTGTATAAATATTTTGAGTATAGGAATTCAATTGGTACTAGAGCGTACTAAACCCTACTAAGAACATGAGTTAAAATTTTTTCTTCATAAAATGGCCTTAATTATAGATCATGTCAAAAGAGAATAACTTAAAGGTGTTCCTGGGCCTTTTAGTCCATTTTCTTTATAAAAGATAATGTTCCCCACAAGAAAAAGTTCCACGTATCCTGAAGTGTTCTAAAAAATATTTAAGAGTCAAGTTTTGATAACAAGTGTATATAGCTAGTAATCTCTAGGTTTTAAAATTCTAAAAAACATGATAATTGGAATGGATCTTTTGAGCACTTGTTAAATTAATCAGTAATGTACATGTTTGAATCAAACCATCGTATATAAAGCATCACAAAATCATAAAATAAATGGTTTTAAGAATTAAATTTCAAAATCAAGATTAGTTGTTTTAGAGCACGTTTTGAGATAATATCCTATAGTAAAGACCCATTTGTAACTGAATTTCAAAACCATTTATTAGATGAGTTATTTTATTCTTGAAAACATAGAAGAAGAGTCTCCTAGTATTATACATGACTCTTATTTATCCAAATAAATATACATATACTGACATATTTACAAATGGTGATGACCTATAATAATTTTTTATTTTATTTTAAGAATCAGGAGGAGGAAGAGTCTTTGGAGAGAGCAGTCCACTGATTACCTCTATCCTGATAGGATCCATCTTAATCTCCTAGGGAAAAACATGATTCCCCATGCAGATATAACATGGAGGAATTTTATTTAATGGACATTCCTCACGAAGATGTTTTGTTTTACATTTTGGACAGATATTGCTTTTTGTTGCTCATTCTTCTTCCTGGCTCTTTATGTAGGTTTGGTTTCTAGAGTGAGTGTACCTAGAAGGTTTCTTTCGAGGTGAGAATGGGGAAACCCAACATGCTTTTCCAAGAGAAATATTCCTTTGATCACTCATTCTTTTATTGGTTCTTATAGGAGTAGGGGATGCTACTATGGATATGTCAATTTGAGGGGTTACTATTACCAAAGAGGGATTCCACTTAGGTAAGGTTAATGAATCAAAGTTCAGGTCCCTTACTTCAATAGTTATACTTTTCTACTTAGTGGAAGATTAAGAGGTTCCCTATTTACTTCTTTTTAAATTATGTCAAGAATAGGGCCCTCAGGTCCTCTTTCTAGAATCTCTTCTCTTTATATAATTTACCCCCTTGTAAGATTCTCTTCATGTGTCCAGAAAAATACTTTCTATAAATTTTTTTTCTTTTTTTGGATGACTTTTCACTGAGTTGATGGTTGAGGTCAAAATGTTTCTAAAAACTTAACAAAATTTTACCATCTTAGCGAATCTATCCTATACTACTACTACTACTACTGTATTTGGGGTTGCATGTTATAATAGATGTGCAGGTTCTTACCTCTCTTCTTATAGCTCCCCATTACCAGCCTACATATATTCTACCTTACGGAACAACTCATCGGAAATGACACCAAAAATGTTGGAAAAAATATTGTCTTGAATAATTTACCTAATAATTAATTATCAATCGGGGTTAGTAGGGTTAGAGTTGCTAAAAAATATATGCGAAGGTAGAGAGTGTCGTGGTAATACTTTAATAAGACAAAGATTGAAAGGTCTTAAGTTGAACTCTTAAGAATCTAATTAAGTTACTGAAAAAAAGGTAACATCAAACTATTTATAAATGTCCGGATATAAACAGTGTTATGACAATAAACTATTCTATTCAGAGAGATTGATTTTTACTTGAGAGAATGACTACATTAAAAAGGATTTACAATAGTATACATACACTAACTAATGTACATAAATCAACCAAATCATCTTAATTCCACTCTCCTTGATTATTTTGAGGGTAAGCATTTACTGTAATAGGAACTAGGGCAGGATAGGTATTAAAATGGCTCTCAAAAGAAGTGTAAAAGATAAAGGGAATTAGTTCTAGTTTGATCTCTACAAAAATGTGCAAACTGAGAAATGTCTAGTTACAAGAAATAGTAAACATGATTGTTTATACACAAATAACTCCTATTCACAAAATACTATATGAGGTTAGACATAGTTTATGAACAAACAAAAAACTTTCAAGGATTATTTAAGTTCTATCTTATAGATCCTTTTCACAATTGTTTAATTTAAAAGAACAAATTGTATTATAAAAACATAATCTATTAATGCATGTAATTTATGTTAGAATAATCAACCCATAGTTTACTACCTTAGACATTAATTTAATTATTTTTGTCTTATTTCCCTAGTTCATGTGTCCCACCTTATGCAAGTTTTCAATTACCTATCCATAGTGGTCCAACTTGCCTAATTTGACCCATGTAGCGCTTGGGAAACCTCAAGGAATCAATTCTGCTTTATTCCTGGTCTCCTAGGCGCCCTTCTGCTTTTTCTGCTTTATTGCCTGCTTTTTCAGTGTTTTAAGGCAATAGGGAAAGTTTGACTAGGTGAGGTGAACTAGTTTTTTGTCCTCTTCATCCTCCACTCTTTTCTCCTTGGAAAAGCATGTATGAGTTTTCATTCCATCACTCTTTAGCTTTCCTAATCCATTTTGCTAATTCGTGAGCTCCATGACAGATTTGGGATCAGCTTTTTACACCTATGGGGTATTTGCTTAATTTTAGTAAGCCTGCTTTATGCTAGATTTGAATTGCTCCTAATGCATTCGAATCCCTGATATATTTTATTTATTCAGCAACCTATTATGTTATAGGGTTGGCTATTGTACACTGAGTTAATACAGTTTAGTGTTCAGCTCCAATTTCGGTCTCTTTTGTGAGTGATTTTGCATGATCAATTGTTAATTGTTGTGAGTAAAATTAATCTATCACTGGGTTCAATTTCCACATGGTATCAGAGCCATTGTAGATCAATTTATCTGCTTCAAAATTGTTTTGCAGGTTCGACATTAATGACTGGGATCCTTCTACTGACAGTCGGGACAGATTTTCTAAGCTATGGATCAATCACAGAAAACTATCTTGACTCCCTTTAATTTATTTGAATGGAAAGAAGAGATGGAGATACTATTGAGAGTGAAAGGACTCTACAGGGTGACTATGGAAATAGAAGCAAAGCCCAATGTAGCTGCAGAGAAGATAAAATGGCACAACAGGAGGGATGAGGCCTATGGTCTCCTGTGTTTGAGTATTTCCAGAGACCTCCTTTTCTATCTTGATGGATTGACATCACCGAATGAAGTATGGGAGAATCTTGCTGATATTTTTGGAAATAAAGATGAGATGAGGGGACATCAAATCGAAAATGAGCTGATTTCTCTGAGTCCAAATAGCTTTGAATCCCTGTAGCTATATTTCTCCAAGTTCAAAGCACTTGTTTTGCAGCTGAAACAGCGTGGGATCGAAAAGAAGGATGACCAGCTCATCCTGGCCATTCTCTTGAAGCTAGGCCCTGACTATTCAGTGTTTGTTTCGACCTTCTATGCCACAAAACTGACAGCTCGAACCTGGAAGATGCCTAGCCTTACAGATTTCATGGAATCTCTCACACAAGAACAGGATAAGCTGGTGATGATGGGCACCATCAAACCATCCAAAGATCAAGCTCTGATTGCTAGAGATTCGAAGGTGGTTTCAAAAATAAAAAAGAAATCTAAAAAGCCACCTAAGCAAAAGAGAGACAAGAAACAGTCTCCGGAGGAGCCACAAGGTTGCAAGAAGAACTACCAGAAGAAGAAAAACAAAGGTGAAATGAGCAAGTGTGCATACTGCAATAAGGGAAATCACACTGAAAGCTCTTGTATGAAGAAGGAAATAGACATGCTGACCCAACTCATGGAGAAGAATGGCATCTCCCTTCCAGACAGCTCAAAGAAGAGAGAAGGAGGATCAAGTTCAGATGACAGAGAGAGAGTTCATGCATTGGTTGCTGGCACATCAAGCTCACCCAGTTTTATCATTGATTCTGGAGCTTCAAGACACATGGTTTTGACCAAGGAGGCATTCTCCTCACTTGACATGTCGAAAGGACCACCTATAGTACTGGGAGATGACTCTCTCACTAAAAGTTTGGGCAAAGGGAGGATTGATCTTGATCATGGTCAGTTCAGCAATGTGTTGTATGTGCCTGGTCTTGCCTCCAACCTCTTGTCGGTGTACCAAATGACCCACACTGGGTCTCCTAAGAAAGTCATATTCTCCCCTGATGAAGTTGAGATCATAGAGATCTCAATTGGTAGAGTCATTGCAAAAGGAGTTGTGAATCATGCTCAAAAGGTATGCATGTTCTCACACTTCCTAACCTACTCAAACCCCTCTGCTCTTCTGATTCATGCTAATGAGGCTAGAAAGATTTGGCATGAAATATTTGGCCACCTAAATTACAAGTATCTTTCTGATCTTAGTGAAAAAGAGATGGTCATAGGGTTTCCCAAGATAAAATTTTCCAAAGGAGTCTTCCAAGGTTGTATCCTAGGAAAACACCCAGAGCATAAATTTGAGAGAGCTAGTCATGAGAGAACCTCTGCACCCCTCGAGTTGATTCACAGTGATGTTGCTGGCCCATTCCCTCATATGTCCATGAGTCAAACCAAATATGCATTGACTTTCATTGATGACTTTTCCAGGTATTGTTGGGTTTACTTCCTGAAACACAAGTCTGAAGTTTTTGGCCTATTCAAAGTCTTTAAGGCTTTGGTTGAGAACCAGTCTGGAAGGAAACTCAAGGTCCTCATATCTGACAATGGTGGTGAGTATGTCAAGTATGAGTTTATTAATTATTGTGTAGATGAAGGTATTCAGATGCAGCATTCTATCCCTTACACACTACAGCAAAATTGTGTTGCTGAGAGGAAGAACATATCACTGAAGGAGATGGCAACATGTATGATGGAGGCCAAAACTTTGCCACCAAAGTACTGGGCTGAAGCTATCAACTGTGCAGCCTATATTCAGAATAGGGTGCCTCATAAACAGCTTTATGGTATGAATCCCTTCTAAGCATGGAGTGGGCACAAGCCAGATGCGACCCATTTCAAGATTTTTGGCTCAAAGGCTTGGGCTAGAATTCCAACAGAGAAGAGGAAGGATTTGCAGCCCCAAAGCCAAGAGTGTCTTTTTGTTGGATACTTTGAAGATTCAAAAGGGTACAAACTGATAAATTTGAGCACAAATAAATCCTTCATCGAAAGGTGTGCTCAGTTTCAAGAAGAACCCCTTGCAGTAGTGGAAGTTGGAGAAGCTTCTTCTCCACCTGAACCTCAGGAAGTAAGTAAAGAGTTTGTTGAAAATGATGATTCTAATTTTTCTGATGAATATGATTTTATTGTAGACACTAACAGCCCTACAAGGCCAAAATTGTCATCCAAGACACTACATGCAGCAGGAGAGCTAGCTGGGGATCCCAATGACCCAAGGAGGACTAGATCTCAATTTGAGAGTGGTCTGTGCATGAAGGATCCTATGTTTGCTAAAAAATGCTATTTGATGGTGGATTCTGATCCTCAAACATATGAATAAGCAGTAGGAGATCCAAGATGGAAAACAGCCATGAAGGAGGAGTTCAGCTCACTCCAGAAGAGCAACACATGGGAGCTAGTGGATCTTCCCCCAGGGAGAAAGTTAGTCTAGTGTAAGTGGGTATACAAGACCAAATTTACAGCTGATGGTTCACCACTGAAGTAAAAGGCCAGATTGGTAGCCAAGGGCTACTCATAGGTTCATGGCATAGATTACAATGAGAACTTTTCCCCAATGGCAAAGATAGATTCCATCAGGCTAGCCTTAGCCATTGTAGCCTCAAGGTAATGGGAGGTACATCACATGGATGTAAAATGTGCCTTCCTGAATGGAGATATCACTAAAGAGATATATATGCAGCAGCCTCAATTTTTTGCTACTAACCCTTCTCTTGTGTGCAGGTTGAGAAAGTCATTGTATGGGCTAAAGCAAGCCCCCAGGGCTTGGTATGCCAAGATCGATAGCTTCTTACTATCACTGAATTTTGTTCGGTGCAAATCAGATCCAAATTTCCATTTGAAGTTAGTTAATGGTTCATTAATGATCATTGTGTTATATTTTGATGACCTCGTCATTACAGGAAGCTCAAAGGATGAGATTGCTTCCTTAAAGGGTGCTATGAACCAAGCCTTCTCCATGACAGATTTGTGGCTCTTAAGTCAATTTTTGGGGCTTGAGATTTCTCAAACCAAATCTGGAATCAAGGTGCACCAATCCAAATATTCCTTGGACTTGCTGAACAAATTCAGAATGAAGGATTACAAAGCAAGCAAAACTCCTTTCCTTTCAGGAGTGAAGCTGGAAGAAGCTGATTCTTCACATATGGTAAACAATACACTGTATAGGAAATTGATTGGATGTTTGTTGTATCTGACACATAATAGACCTGATATTTCTTATGTAGTAAGTGTGGCTTCTAGATACATGGATCAGCCTCATGAGATCAATTGGAAAGCAGCCAAAAGGATCCTTAAATTTGTTCAGGGAACAAGGACACATGGGATCTTCTATAAAGCAAAATCTGATCTTGATTTGATTGGATTTACTAACAGTGATTGGGAAGGTGATAGCACAGATAGAAATTCCACATTAGGATATGTGTTCATGCTTGCAAAAGGTCTAATCAGTTGGTCAAGCAAGAAACAAAGTGCCATTTCACTCTCATCTACAGAAGTAGAGTACAAAGGAGTTGTTAATGCAGCAACTCAATGTTTATGGTTGCAGGGTTTACTTGGAGTGTGTGGTTTTGAATCAAAGTACTCAACTACCATCTACTGTGATAACCAGAGTACCATTTGAATCTGCAAAGATCCAGTTCAGAAGCAGAGAACCAAACACATTGAGATCCATATGCACTACATCAGAGAGCTTGTGCATGATGGCACCATTCACCTACTCTTCTGTTCATCTTCAGAACAAGTAGCTGATATCTTCACCAAAGCATTTTGTGAGAATACCTTCAGAAATCTCAAATCACTGCTAGGGATTTCTGATCATGCTGTGAAGCATGAGTGAAGACAAGATTTCCAAATTTTGTTTTACAGTCCATGTTTAAGGGAGGATTTTCCCAAGTTGGTTTTGCCTCTTTCCTTGGTTGTATGGACATGCAGTATGTAAAAGGGTGACTAAGCCTTGTTTCTAGGCCCTATAATTTTCTGATATATTACTCATAATTCAGGCTTAAGGGGGGGTGCTAGAATAATCAACCCATAGTTTACTACCTTAGACATTAATTTAATTATTTTTGTCTTATTTGACTAGTTCATGTGTCCCACCTTATGCAAGTTGTCAATTACCTATCCATAGTGGTCCAACTTGCCTAATTTGACCCATGTAGTGCTTGGGAAACCTCAAGGAATCAATTCTGCTTTATTCTTGGTCTCCTAGGTGCCCTTCTGCTTTTTCTTCTTTATTGCTTGCTTTTTCAGTGTTTTAAGGCAATAGGGAAAGTTTGACTAGGTGAGATGAACTAGTTTTTTGTCCTCTTCATCCTCCACTCTTTTCTCCTTGGAAAAGCATGTATGAGTTTTCATTCCATCACTCTTTAGCTTGCCTAATCCATTTTTCTAATTCGTGAGCTCCATGACAGATTTGGGATCAACTTTTTACACCTATGGGGGATTTGCTTAATTTTAGTAAGCTTGCTTTATGCTAGATTCGAATCGTTCCTCATGCATTCGAATCCATGATGTATTTTATTTATTCAGAAACCTATTATGTTACAGGGTTGGCTATTATACACTGAGTTAATACAGTTTAGTGTTTAGCTCCAATTTCAGTCTCTTTTGTGAGTGATTTTGCATGATCAATTGTTAATTGTTGTGAGTAAACTTAATATATCACTGGGTTCAATTTCCACAATTTAAAGCTTATATACAAAGGAAAAACTTAAATCAAAGTCTCAATTATAGATCAATAAAATGAGTTAAATTACATAATATCATTACTATGAATAAGGTAAAAAGAAAGAAGGAAAAGAAGGTTTAACAAATGGGTCTAAATAATCTCATCTAAGGATCTCTAAGAGAAAATATAAACATTATCTAACCTTTATCATCAAGACAAAATAAAAAAAACTAAGAAAATAGGCTTTAAAACAAATTAGAAACACACAAGACTAAATGAACAACTGTATAACAGGTGAAAATGAAGGTCTGTATAAAGGGTGGAATGGCTTGTCTGTATGATAGTTTGTTTGAAGAAAAAGCTAAAACTTTAAGGAAAAAATGAATTTAAATGCTTTATTGAAGAGCAGTTGCTTTATGCATGTATTACTGCAATGTAAAAGTAAGAGGTAAACCTACTTTAATGATTGAATTCTATAGCAATATAACCTAATCTAATTTCATAATTCAAAACATCATTTAACAAACTAACATACTCTTAAGAAAATTCATGATAAAAACTGGAATAAGCAGAACTAGATTCACTATAATTTAAATCTAGAAATCAAGTAATGAATTATAAACCATTTGCAGAAAACTTGAAAAACTATATTAGACACAACTGAATCTAAAGGCTATTCTGAATGCAAAAGAATCTGAAATCTATTCTAAGAGCAAAAGAAGCCAAAATCTATTCTAAGTGCAATGGGTTGCTACTTGATGAAATAAACGTACATGCTCAACATAATATTAAACTAAAATCTATGTTACAGGAAACATGAATGATGACAGAAACGAAACTACACAAACAACTTATAAGAAAAATTATACTAATTACAGAGGAAAATCAAAACCTACACAATGATGTAAATACTCTGTTTGTCGGAGGGGCCTCCCAGTGAACAAAGTGATGCTTCTTATAATCAGACTCAATCATACACAGTGCAACAGGACTTTCATTGAATTAAAAGGGTAGCATTATAGATTTTTTCCATATTTAATTGATCAAATAAAAGAGAGAGACTCAAACTCCAGACTCATTCCTAAGTCAGATGACAGCGTCTATATATACATCATTCAATGGAGGTGAGCAATTCCACCCTTTATTGGTCGACTTCTCTTCATGATAAGGCAGTCATTATGTTAAAAAAGTGCCTTAACAACCCACAAATTATAGTTCCTCTTCTCTCGCAGATCTGGTTCCCTCTAGCATGCGATGTGGCTTATGACTTCTGTCCAAATCAAAGTCGGCGTCAAGGTGTCATGCAAAGACATGAGATGGGAAATTCTTCCAAAAGAAGACTGATGCTAAGATGCTGGTGTGTGGTGATGATAGTTCCTAGCCGTTTTGTGCCTTTAATCCACAAAAATATGCTACCAACAATGCGTGGTCTATTTGGTGATCTAGACAACAAGATGGTTACGCTCTCCATATATCTAGCTGAACGCATGTCTGTTTGTTATACTGCCTAAAAGACCATATAACCTGCAAGCAATTATACAAATGAATTAATATATTGAATGCGATTCATATTATGTCGATTTTAACCATTGAAACCATAAAATGATGATAATAAACAGAATTGATATAAATCTTAAATCTATTCATACCTGAGGCTTGAATAGTGAGTTGCATGGTACAAAAGACACCAAAAGGTAACAAAATATGCATTAATATGTAAAGTATTTAACCCAAAAATGGTGAAAAAATGGGGACCAAGAATTACCTATCAATTATGTGAGTCATTAACAAGTACGAGCATGAACTCATGTGAAAAAAAAAGTTGACTTGCTCCATCAAGCCAGCATGTAAAGTTTCTCCAAAAACAAGCAATGCTGAGGTCCCATTGCTTGCATTGCACTTCCTTCAGTGAGAATTCCTTCCAACACAATTTATCAGACAAAAAAAAATCTGTATCCCATTTCCTCAACTATAAATATCCAAATACTGTTGCTCCCTTTGTAAATCTTCCATCCCCAAGAATGCCAGGGTCCCATGGTTTTATTTGCCTCCTTCCACCCATTAGTAAAAACAACACAATTTTATCATTGTAGAGGATGAAAATGAGGTTGTGAGAATCATACCACCATACTATGAACTCATATCTCCCCATGCCAAACCGAACAATTTTTAAACTCTCCCACTAGACGTGGAATTCCTCGTCTTCTATCTTTGTTTTGGTGCAAAAACTCAACATTCTGCTACTTATTCCACCAAACCGACTCAAGTGGAACTTCCATGCATAGCCATGCATGATGAAGACATCAAATAGATTCCTCTGATGTTTATTTTCCACACAGAAAGGGAATGGTTAACTTTTCATACTACATGGCTGAACCATTAAGTCATTAATGAAATATGTGAAAGCTTCATGCTCCTCAAGTGGCACCAATAGAAAAAATTCCATCTCCCAATTTTTCATCTCTTTGTGTGTTAGCTGAGATAGAAGTGTAGAAAGAAAAATTGTGGACCAACTCCCTATAAAATTTGTCCACCAAAGGTGTGTATGCATCAAACCCATCATGGGCTTGTCCAACACAAGGAAGTTCTTATGGCTCTTCACTAAAAAGAGAACTCCTTCGATGGGAAAATACAACCTTTCTCAGGCAATGTCCATGTGCTTGGAACTCATCATCTACATCTAAAAATTCTTAGACCATAAAAGAATCAGAATGCACCTCATGTGCATGTGTATGGAAGGTCTCCAATGGCTGAAAATTAAATCTTTGTGGCTTCCCATATGTCAGGACAATGTTAGTCACGACAAAAAATTTATTGCAGAAATTAAGCTTTTTATCTCCAGCGGTTTTCATCTTTGTTATGTATCTGCCTATCCAATCCATGTGTGGATGTATGGTATCAAGTGGAAGAAATATGTTCCTATTTTTATTATAATAATGTAATGGTGCATCCCTGAAGTCATATTTAACATCTATGGAGCCTCCTGCTCCTCATGTGGCACCAACAAGGAAAATTACTTCTTCCAATTTTCATCCCCACTTGATGTGGCTGAAATAGGAGTGTGAGTAGAACTATGAACCAAATATCTACAATAATTATCCACCCATATTATGGATAAATATTCTTCATCACTAGCTTATCCAACTAATGTGGGCTCCTCTGAATATTCCTTGGAGAAGGGACACTCTCTAGAAAACAACTCCAATTTTCTCCCAAAAAGATCAAGTGCTTGGTTCCAACCAAGCTTGTCTGCACCATCCTCAAGCACCTGCAAAACTGAATACATCTCATGATCCACCATATCATGAGATTCCTCTATATGATTATGGATGAAATCATCCTTGTGAATATGGATAAACGGTGTGTATGAGGGTATGTGAAATCTTTGCAACTCCTAATGAAGTTGCTCTATCTTCATCTAAGACTCTTGGAGTGAACATTGATTGTTCTTCAAATAATATTGGGTGGTCAATCATTTTTGTGTGAGATTGTAATTATACTCTTCATCCTTCAAGGATGCTTCATGCAAAAACTCAACAAGATCAAGTAAACTATCTCTATAAGAAAGCAATTGGAGAAAATTACCTTTGGTGCTTTTCATGGCTTTCAAAAACTTTTCCATGTATTCCATGGAAGATTTCTCCTCCAACTTATAACATAGATCTATCGTCAATGAATGGATTCCATGGAGTGTGTATAGGGCCTCTTTGATATTTCTCTCACTCATCTTCAATGACCCTGAGAGGAAATGAGGTGGTTGAAAATGAACCTCTTCTTCTTCACTGCAAATATCTTACAGTAACTTTTGCTTCTATTCATGTATCATGGTTCGTACTTGTTATAGATGATTTTACCACTCCAGATGAATCACACTTTGTATGGCCTTCCCCTGTCCCACTGTAGACTCCTTAGACCCCATGGATCATTTTTTGTCCTTTGATTTTTCCTTGATCATCCCTAAAAACATGTGAAAAATGATACACATGACTTTTAAACCTGTAATCACGTATATACACGGGTTTGACCCGTAAAACCGCGTACATCGGGATGTGTACAAAATCCAATTCCTTTTGGAGTTTTCCTTGACATGGATCCGACTCACTTGACTCCTGGCCTTCCCTATGCCTTGAGATCGCTTGGATTCATTGCCCCTTTGAAAAGCTATATAAGGAACTCTATGGTACATTGAAGGCATATGAGAGAATTGAGAGCAAAGAAACTATAGTCCCTTGTTGACGGAACTTATGCTTGAGTCTGCATCCCTTTGTCCCTTGGAGCACTTTTTTGTTCTTCCCAAGCTTTCCTTTTGCTTGTGAGATTGCTATTGAGAGATGGAGGATTGAGGTGGTGGAGGCCCAAGAGGGGGATTCAGTTTCTTCGGTTCGCAGACGTGCCGACAGAGGTTGTATCTATTGTAATCTCTAATTTATATTAATAGAAATATCTGTTCATGTGTGTTTGAATGAATATATTATCCATGGGATGTTTTCAAATGCTTATACATTGTTAATTATATATGCTAGAATAGATCTAACACCATGATATATAGTATGCTTGTATTGTTTACTTGTTGTTGAGGAAGTAATTTATCAATTCAAACTGAATTTGCAAAGCTCAACGGGGATCTACTTCAACCATTTGGAACAAGGTATGAGGTCTGATCCTTTAGTGTTAGACATTTATTTTCTATTGCATATTGGAAAGGATTGATTTATAGGGGTTCTTCTATCGACATTCAATGATTTTGAATTGCTCTTTCTCTCTTGTTTCTGTGCTAGGTCTGGGGGCATGTTTTCCTGGTAGTGTCTGATTGGTGTGAAGTTTGTCTTAGCTTGTCTATTTTCCTTGATTTTTATGCACCTTTCTTCTTGTATGCGAGTTTTTAACTCACAGTCGCGTATACACACGGGTTTCTCTGCAATTTCCCCGTATACACATGGGTTTACTGCAAACAGTCACGTATGCCCTTAGTTTTTCCTTTTAGGGGAATTTAAATGGTTGTTGGGTGAAGTTTGATGATTTTTGAGTCTCCTTTGACATTTCCTGAGTTTGTTTATACCTCTATTTCTGACAAGAGACATTTTTTTTTAGGCTAATTTTTTTTTTTAAAGAAGGATCTTGTCATGGCATTTTTTCTTTTTTCTTTGGGATTAGTGCATTAGATTTATTTTACCTTAGTGCTTTGCTTGAGTACTATTTGAGTGTTCTTGTAGAGTGTGGGGGTTGTAGAATCATTCTTTTGCTTTTTGTATCTCATTTTATTTCAAAAAATCCAAAAACATTTGCTTATAGTCATGCATTGCATTTTGCATTCTGCAT